>VZSF01003980.1:211335-339769 GCA_013398295.1 Chionis minor | reverse complement strand
CCTTAACATAATTTTGCTCCCTCTTTTCTGTATCCTAAAATGAAATAGTGTCAAGAGGATTAATTTCTATTCTGATACATTTCTCTGTATCAGAGCAATTTGAAGGGAAATGGTGTAGTACTGACAGATATTTCAAAGTCCTGAATATTTATAAACAAACATCTTTCATTGCTGAGTGTAATAACTGTAACTTACCACATCGATTCTGTGAGGTAGTCTTTAAATTTTGGATATTTTAAAATGTGAATCATACATATGTTGTGGTACAATCCTCATCCTCCTTTAGACTTCTCAGTACTTGGCATGATTTCCTCCTCACCTGGCCACGTGATAATACAATGGACCAGAATGTTACATGATGGTCTAACATGAAAGAAAGAAGGTGGAGAGCAACTGACTAGAATGCTATGGGAACTCCCTTAGTATGCCTGGATCCCATGTCTCCTACCATTTGAAAATAATAACTATAATTGATCACTCCAGACAGTATATGGATCACGGCCACAGAGAAGAGGATACCAGGACCCAAAGATCTAGTAAATCCTGGGCTTGCATAATTGGTGGAAACTACCAGAATATTCCATTATCTGAGCTGGGTCAGAGTGGAAAAATACCTGACGAAAGTCAATTATCTCAGATCCTATAAGTAAAGATTCTATCTCTAGCCCTTTGAGCTTTTCTGGATCAGCCAGTACCTCCCCTGGGTTGGGACGCCACTCAGGCTGACATCTTGAGGATTAGAAGGCTAGGGCGAGACAACCTCTCTCCAGTCTCAACTATCACCCGTTGAGGAATGCTGATGCATTGTGAGTATTTATTTTAAACTCGGGAAAAGGGCAATTTTAAACTATTGGCTAGCCTCTCTTCCAGCCACCTATCTACCTTTATGCTTCTGATATATGCATTAGCTTTTATGGATTTGGATGTTCTTCCGTTTGTCCATGCACGTGTAGGAGTTAAAAGGAGTAACCATCAGCTTGTTAGAGTTGCCTGCTACTAACAGATTTTTGACTCCAGCAGTCAGAGACATGTGTGTGTGTGCTTATGTGCTTTTGGTTACATGTATTAATTTGAGATCTGTACTTTTGCTCATATGTTGTTGTGGTTTGAGCCGGATTGGCCCAAACAGGCAGAGTGACAGATGTTCCCTCTCTCCTGCAGAGCAGGAGAAGGAGAGAGAGAAAAAGAGACACTTAAGAGTTTAGAAGGAACTAAACTACTTTAATGAAATATTAGTAATAAAATAATAAAAAGAAAATAACGAAATATATACAAAACTGTACGAGGTTCACAGGATGACAATCACGTCACCAGCAGACATGGGGTTAATCCCAGACTGGACTCAGTGATGGACGGGAACTGGATTCCAGGTCTGGATCAGGAACACATGAATTGGGATCAAAGGAAGATGAACAGACACAGTCTTCCTTGGACGCTGGCCATTGAAGAAAGAGAGCTGACCCTTTGGTCCCTCAGCTTTTATCCTGAGCATGAGGCAGATGGGATGGAATACCTTATTGGTCAGTTCTGGGTCACCTGTCCTGTCCACTCCTCCCCACAGGTGGGACCCCTCTATGCTTTTCTTCTTCCAACCCTCTAATGGGGCAAATAACAAAGTTGGCTGCCTTTGGGTGTTATAGCAATAAGTACAAGCAAGAGCCTCTCTGCACACCATTCCTTGGCATCCACTATAAACATGGATCTTACCACTCTGGTAAAGAACAGTTTTCTGCACAACATGCTGTTATTGCCAGCAGTTAAAGAGGCTTAGTTAGAAAGTAGGCTTACTGAAGAAAATTGGCCCTGTTTTACCTCAAACCAGGACATATGTGCATGTATTGATTTGAGATCCTTGATGATAAGTTAGTGTGAATCTTGACATCTTTCAATCTGTATTTAAGTCACCATTCAATTTTTTTTTTAATCACTTGGTAAATCTTCAAATCAGTTAATGATTAAGTGCTGCTAAAATTCAACCTCTTGATCTACCTCAAATCACTAATAAATTTTGTTTCACTGCTAAACCATAACCATGGCAAAAATTCCCATCTGCGACAGCATATTACGTAATTAAAATCATTTGGTCCTATCAGTAAACAATTGAAGAAAATTAGTTACAAGTGTCTTTCCACTGTCTTTCTCTAACAAGTATGACAAGTGGGCTTTGGCTCATGGTTTCATTCTGTGTTGATTTTAATTCAGGCCATTTAATGATCAAAAACTAGAAAGAGTTTTAAACTTGGTAGTAACCCATTCTTATGCCATAAGAAATTACACTATGCTGAATACTTCTTTATATATGTTCCAAAAGAATTCAAGGAATAATTTGTAACCTGTAGAGATATTACAGAAGGGAAAATTGCTTAGTGAAGAAGCTGCTGCTTGGGAAAAAATTTCTGAGTTGCAGATATGTTTTAATCCATGTGAGTTGAGAGGTACCTTCTTCTTGGATAAGAAGTAGGTTTTATTTTCAGTCCTCCAATTTTTTTTGAACATTGTAGTTCTAGACGTTCATATGGCTGGAGTGGTAACTGGAAGAGAGACGTGAGGAAGGACTGGTGTGCCATGGTTCAGATAAGACAAATTTCTCTGAGGAGTACACACAGACAAATATTACTGTAAGTGGTGGTTGGTGAGCGAAGATTATCACCTCCTTGTATGATGCTCACCTTCAGGTAATTATGCACTGTATAAAGGTTAAGGACTACACTTGAAAATCAAGCAAGAGACCTTACTGTAAGCCATATTCAGGGACTGTGTGCATAGTCTGGATTACTTTTCCTTACTTGCAATAAAATAAAGAAGTAATATCTTTCTAAAAGTTGAACTTCTTCCTGGAATATGTGTGTTTGAACACCCTTTGGGCCAAAGAAGGCCCACAATTAGATTAGCTCTAGCTCTTCCCCTGGGAAAAACTGGCAGAACTAAATGTTTATCTGTCCAAAGTGGAACAGCCTCAAGAGAAAACAAGAGAAAAAAATCCTGAAATAACCTATGCTTAGTGGTCTGAGATCTTCTTGCACTTAGAAGAGGTGTACGTTTATACTCAACTCTTCAAATCAATCTCAGAAGAGATAATTAAGTTGCATTCTTCATACACTGACATAATACAAAAGACAAAAATGTACCAAGAGTTTTCTTCTTTTTTTCCCTAAATGTTAAGTATATTGCATAAAAGCTTTATTAAGCTTTATAAGTGAGCTAGCCAGAGAATATGCAATTTATGAATCCCACTGGATTTTGAGTAAATATGTGTCAGGCTGGCAGGTGACATCAAGAATTAGGCAGCAATGGAACAGAACTGCTAGGACTTCCTTACCCAGTTCTGACTTGTACTTGCTCAGTTAAGTGGGATTTTTGTGAGTGTTCTGGCAGTCAAAACCAGGGTTCTCCAGATACTGCAGTGAAATGCTCTGAGTGTAATCAACCAATCTAACCCAAGTGCCTTGATAAGAATGCGCAAGCATCCCATGACTGAACGTGGAAAAGAAACCGGGCTTCCCCAGCCCAGCTTGAATATTTTATTCCTTTTTTTTCGGGTAGGGTTAAAAGCTGCAGTGCTAGGGAAGCAAGGTAAATGGCAAATTCTACAATTTTCTTATTCCTTGTATAATCACCTTGCCAGCTCAAGGTGGTTGAAGTGCTTTGGCTAACACAGAATGGTATTATTTCAATGACAGGGGCAAGGATGCTTCTCAGTCAGCAATAAATCTCTGCCTTTAGAGTTGAAAGTGTCTATTTTTGAAGGGAGTCATGAGGGAGACTGTGCTCTTAGTATATTATCATTTTACTAATTTAAATTAGTTTATGATGACCATATGGCACAAATATATGACGAAGAGAGTAGTGGTAGTACAAGTTAGAAGGCTATGGTTTTTGAGTGATTTACTTAATACATGTAGTCTTATGTTTTTCTGTATTTAAGCACCTACCCCCAAACACCGTTGATAAACAAATCACACAGCTACTACTTCATGTGTGCATTCACTACTTGCTTAGATATACACTTGGATTCATTTTTTACCTGTATTTGTACATCCTCTAATATACCTGTGCTCTGTTTGACAGCTACAATTGAAAAACTGTTTGTCCTATCATTTACAGGTTTTATTTTAATGCCGTTTATTTATTCAACACATATTTAAAATTCAAACTACTCATCTAGGAATGATTCTTATGATTTTAATTGTTGTATATTGGTGTAATTAAGGTAATTGATTCATTGAACATTCAGATAAGCCTTAACAAAAAAGGATATCATTTAAAGGAAACAAAAAGTTTGAGACAGTGAATAAAAAAGAATATAGCTGTATTATCAGGATGCTATGAAATATGTTAATTTATATGATTAAATTTTGGATTTTGATAAAGAATTTTTCAAACTCTATTTCCTCTTAATGAAATATTCATTAAACACTGCTTGCATTTGTCTCTTTCTGCACATGAATATAGACAAAAGAATGGATAGAAATAAGAAAAGCATGTATATACCAAAATAATATACGGGAAAACAATTCTCTCTCACAGTAACCCAAACAGTCACTATGGTGCTTCCTGACAGAGTAAAGCAGCAGGAGACAGCTAATGAGCCAAGTCATCCGTTATCATCGCAGTGCTTAGCCTGATTTAGTTATCTGAATCAAAATGACAGATTTAGGAGGAAGGCTCCTGGGAACTTGACTGAAAATGTTATGCTGATGTTACCATGCATTGATCAGTCTAGTGGAGTGCCTCTTCGTCTCCATGCCAACAACGAATGAAACAAAAAAGCAGGGGTTAAGGGGCATGCTTTCAGAAAAGTGATATTGGGGAAGATATTTTCTTTATGAACAGGTTTTGTTAAACACTGAAATAAGCTTCATGCCTAGGAAGACTCATGGGTCTTCAAAATATGGGAGGTTTTATAATGTAATTTCAGCTTGTCAGGAACAATTTTCCTCTTTCCTTTTAGGATTACTTAGAAGTTTAGCTTTAGCAGCCATAGTCCACTGGTTGCTTATTAACTTTATTCTAACATGAAGAGGAAGAAATAGACTTTAACCATTTTTTACCAATTCGGTAATTAAAAATTAAGTGTGGTTATGTTTTTATAGAATACTTATCTTACTAGACTGGCAAAGTTAATCTTCATAAAGTTAAACATTTTTAGGAAAGATGCAATCTAGAAGACAAAAATTAGATATTGTCTGATAAATGCAGAAGCAGATGGTGACTAATTTTGAAGATAGAGCCAGGGTTTTTTTGAATGAGAGGTCTAGACTGGGCTTCCTCACAAAATGAGTAAATGATCATTAAAAAAGAAAACAAAGCAAAAAGTCCCTAGTCCTTGAGAAGAAAACTGAGTTGTTAAAAATACAGCAGTTTATTGGTGAAGCTTTCAATACTCTTTGATACAAGTCTGGAGAACATATTAGGAAAAGAAGAGCCAATTTCAGCTCATTTAACTGTGAAGAATACTAACATTGAGTCAAAAAGTTTGGATACCTCTTCAGTGTAAGTAAACCTCTTCCCAAACTAGTGGAGTTCTGTGTTAAATACCTAAAAGTTCTCTTTCAGAGGAAATTTTACTGGCTTGTGGGATTAAGTTGGGACTTACCAGCTGTTTTAGTAATAAATTATAAGGTTTTTGCTGTTTCCCAGGAACTGTACCCACTCGTTCATCTCTGAGACCACAAGTGTTTCAGGCTAAAGGAAGTTCTCTGAGACAAAATGAAAAGTCAGTGTGTTCTGAAAAGGATATCCTTACCTGTTCCACCCTGTTCCTGAATCTCTGGAAATTCATGGTGTTGCTGAAAACCAGCTGAAACCTAGAATTCACATTCCTGGGGAAAATTATAATATGTAAAATTCTGAAATGGAATGGAAAAATACATCCTGGACCATTGCTGAATGAGAAACACAAGCTTTTACTTTGGGAGGGGTCAAGGCAGTGTCTTTGGTATACTCAAAGGTTCCATCATCCCCATTCTCCAGCCATTCAACAGGTAGGTGGTGCTGGAATTGAAACCTGAGAATTCCAGTACCCCAGGCAATAAAAAATTACAAACCAGGAAGACTATATGGTAATTTTCCTCTTTGTATTTGAAATAAGAATTTATAATAACAGCAACAATAATTACCATGAAACTTAAATAACTACAGCTAAAAGGCACAGCGTGACATAAGGCAGAGGTATTTAGTAAATACCGTATTGAACACCTTTAAATAGGGATGTAGGGAGAAAGGAGTTTGGAGAAGATACGACTCATCTCCCAAATTTAGAAGACTTGATGTTCCTGGGTCCATATGCAAAATTTCATGCAGTTTGCTTTCCTGTTGGAAGGAAAAACCACTTTATATTTAATATTGCTCAATGCAAAGTGAAATCTCTTACAGTCCCATATCTTAAAGCCTTTACTCCTCCTGTCAGCAGACTATGTACATTCTTCAGTAACATAGTCTGACCACAGGAGATGGTCAGCATGCTGAAATTTGTGTAAGGATGTTTCCAAGAGGGGTTTTTTGAATGAAAATATTTGCTTTTAGATTTTAAACAGATCATCATCTTATTTTGCAGTCCCTCTAGGTTGACTGAACATAAGAATAGTATTCTTATTTTAGAAATATGGGAGTTAAGAGATTGTGGTAGAAGGCAGAACATATGGGCTTCATTGCTACTTGCTCTATAGTTATTTTGTGTGACTTTGGACAAGTCATGTAATTTCTTTGTGCCTCTGTTCTCCATCTCTTTCATAGTACTCCTACTCCTCATTCTCTCTCTGTCTTTAAAATTTAGACTTTAAGCTGTCCCAATTCATAGTAATCTAATCTCATTAGATGATTTGAAATACTTCATATACCTCATAATATGGACATACACTGCTTTTGGAGCTCCTAACTATTCTCCTCATGTGACAGCAAACTAATATAGACTAATCTTGTACCTGGATTAAAAAAAAGAAAAAAGACAAAAAAAGAGATTCATTGCTATATAACTCAAGCTCTCTTCAGAGCTCCAGCTTTATGTTCAAAGTCACTGAAGTAGATATAACACCCTTTCCCAGTATTCAGATGAATTGACCTTTCCAGAAATCTGAAATTCAGCCCTCTACCCGAAATCACAAAAAAAAAAAAAAAAAGATTTTAAATATTCTTTTACTCAATAAAATTAAAAGACTGATTTTACAAATGGTATTTATGACTGGCCGTCCTGTAGGCTCAACCAAAAAATACATGTAGAAAGGGGATATGCCGTCCTTGTACATCATACTCTCATCAGTTTTTTGTTCTACTCGTAGCTCAACTATGGATCCAGTGCAGAGCTTGTAGCAAGCTAACCTAGATGCATCTTCACATAGTTCTTACAGTTTCTAAGCTTCTATTGCTATTGTTGGGAAAGGCTGTAAGGATATTATGATACTTGAAAAATATAGGATTTTTACAAGTATGTTGCAATTAAATATTAGTTCCTTTAGAACATTATATTGTTTGTTAATTTTTATTAAACATCCTCATCTTTACTGGGAGCACCATATCTCTTTCCATAAGTACTGTCATCTGAGTGCTCTGTCACAAATATGGAAAAGCTGTTTTCATGAGTAAGCGAGCAAAACTATTGCTTCCATTTTGGACGACTGGGAACCTTGCCCATATTGGCTGCTCTAGTAGGCATGTCTAATAGACATCCTTAAAAAAATGCAGGAAAGAAGTAGCTGAAAGAACTCTTCAGGAGATTATTGTTTTGGATTAGATTATAGAGGTTAAATAGTCACTCTTGTAAGATAAGATTCAAGAACAGTCGAGGATTAAAGGTGACTTAATTAAGAACTTAAATCTCTTGTGTGGTTTCCCCAACTTCATGGATGGCTATTTGTTATTTCACCTTCAAATTAGTCTAATGATAAAACTGTGACCAAGTAACCTTGTATCCTTTAGAAACATCACACTTTTGGGTACAACTAATAAATTATAAAGGAGTGGCTTGGAAACTGTTATATTGTCTTCCACTCAAGCAGAATGTGTGTACCATAACAGTTTGCCAAGCAATTCACTATAAACTACATACAACCAGAGACAAGTAATGTTGAGTTTCAGTCTGTGTGAGACACTTTAATTAACATAATAAACCTCTTTACCAAGCACCTGGATGACACAGACAGCTGGATATCTGAGAATCACCATGCTCCTAACAGAATGGCATCATGTATAATGCTCCAAGGGAACACCTAGCATAGGCAATGTTTGCATAAATGGAAAAAACAAAAGCTAAAACTTCACAAAAACTGGAGGAATTTAACCACGTAAAAAAGGCTCAAAATGGTGACCAAGGCTTATGGATTGGAACAGACTTTTTTCCACGAAAGAAGGTGCGTATCTTAACCTGCTTAAATCCTCTTGTACTCAAGAGCACAGGACATTGGGTTGGGATTTTTTAAGCAAAAGTTACAATAAGGAAATACCTGGCTCCACCATTAACTACTCCACCTAATAAAATTCACCTACATGATGTAAATTTTGGCTAGCTGGCAGGATCAAATGGCAAGATTAATGTATATCCCATTCTGTGATGTGAAAACAGGTTTCCAGAGATACGATAACATACCTGAGGGTGGCAGAGCAAAAAATAAATTTGAATGTCTGAGTGCTGATCCAGTACTATTCCCACTGGATTATGCTTTCCTACATAGTAAGACACTATTTTTTAATAAAAAAATCTCTTTAACAGGTTACTCAAGAAAAATAACACATTTTTCAAGAATTATTTTGTCCACTCACCAGACAAACTAGGCACATTTGTGTTTATAAAAAATGAGTGCTATTTTTTAAGAGCAAAAGAGAATTTAACTACTTTTTTAGGGTTATTGCTGGAATTAGTAATGCAGACACAGATAATACGGACACAGGTAACTCAGTATTGTGTGAGCTGATTAAAACTATTGTTTTAATAGTTTAAGCCATTGTAAACATCATGAACGAGATGGAGACCTGTCAAACAGATAGTAGTACCAGAAGGATTATGAGTGAAAATATATTACATGACCACATAAGGCTGTAGAAATTGTTATATTTTAGGTTTTCGAATTAAACAGCAAATGAGATAGAGAAAGTAAATTATTCCTGTCTGTCAACATCTTTTGCAGAGGCACTGGGCACAGTGAAGGTGATAGCACAGCTTTATTTCAAACCTTGCTAAGACATTTCACTATATTTAATGCCAATGATAATATCAGTGTATCAAACCAATTATATACTCCTATGGAACAGTACCTATACCTGTGACTAAAGAATTATAGAAACATCATTAATTAAATTCAGTAATGATGCAAGTTTTATATTAAGTGGGCTGAGTGCATAAAAAACAAAGTGAGAAACATGGTGGACAAAGAAAGAAAAGCTGAGGCAACAGTAATTCTGATGAACCACAGAATCACATAGAATCATAGAATGGTAAGGGTTGGAAGGGACCTCTGGAGATCTAGTCCAACCCCCCTGCTAAAGCAGGTTCACCTGGAGCAGGTTGCACAGGAATGCATCCATGTGGGATTTGAATATCTCCAGAGAAAAAGACTCCACAACCTCTCTGGGCAGCCGGTTCCAGTGCTCTGCCACCCTCAAAGCACAGAAATTCCTCTTCATGTTTAGATAGAACAGTTTAGGTTGTAAGTGACCTTAAAGATCATCTAGTTCCATGGTCAATGACTGCCATGGTCAATGACTTGAAATCAGCATGTAGTCCTTAAAACCAGTTACTTTTTTTGTTCTCATGTAAAAAGTTGAAGGAGATGAAGGAGACCCTTTATAAATTGCATTTAAATTAAGAATCATATACACGCTAAGCTTCCTGTTGCATTCAAAAATGAGAGACAGAGCAGTTTGAGTATTATCAAAGGAGATAACTTCAACTGTAAACCAATCACAGAAACAAGATGAATCTAAAGTGAATTGTATCAGAGCCAACACTGTTTTATAAATCCTGAAAGTATATAACCACTTACTTCTTATCTTCTCATTGGGAAAAAAACAGTCAACTATACCCCTTCCTCATTTAAAGATATTTCCAGATTGTCTGCTAAATTCATTGTTATTGCATTCCACTTATCTCTGTTGCTGAGTCAGAAGTTTATTGACTATTCCAACCACCTGCAGTGCAAAGAGGGTTTGGTTCACGTTGCTTAGTACATAGTAGTCAAATTCAGCTTAGTAAGACTTCTTTTCATATTAAGCAGCACTATATATTAAAAATGGCCTAAAATCAGCCTCTTTCCTTCTAGGAATTTCCATGTAATATGAATTAAATATAAATATTTATACAGAAAAGCACATTGGATTAATGACAGATGAAAAGTGAAAGACATTTCTTCTTCAAGTCTCTTAGTATGGCAAATTGCAGAGAGCATTCTGTGTGCATTACATGCTCCCCTTGAAACTCAGGCGGAGCTCAGAGACCCCAGAAACACTCTGTAATGGTCTTACAGAGCAAATCACAAGGACTTCTCTTCTCCATGTTTCTCTGTCATTTGATGTAGTTCAGGTGTGTCTATGGCAGTGGAATAGAGGGCAGACTTTCAAATTATACTTACTGCTAGCTAGGACAAAACAGGACAGAGGACTAGATTCCAGAGGCAAAAATCTTTTCAGTGCCTTGTGCAAAACTGTGTGTACAACAAAAACATGGGATCACCGCCCTTCTGCATCTTTGTGGTAAAAAAAAAAAAAAAAGGACAATTTAAGCTTTGGTAACATTTTCATTTTTATCTCCAAATAGTCCAGCCAACCTCCTCTACTGTAACTTGATTCCTTAATATTACAGGAATGTTGTTTCTTCCTGGCTTTCTTCATATTCTTACATTCAATTTACAGAATTCAGTCATTCCCTGATAACTAAGGAAATTTAAATGGAGTCCTAGAAACAGAACACTAAATCAGGCCTTGGGATGGTTAAGCAGTGGCAGTTTAGAAAATCTACTGGTTCATGACACAGGCCTCAAAAAGGAAGTGTCCTATGTATAAGAATGGCAAATTTAATTCAAAATGCATCAAGTCAAAGTTGGCTGTGTTTCCAAACGCACAGAGTATTATTTATATACCTTCACCTTTGTACCATTTTCTTTGAGTTCATCCCTTTGGTGTTGCTTCAGTGTGTGTCCAGGACTTCAGTTCAAGGTAGCTATGGGTGATCTGGTGAGTAGGTAGTGGAGAATACTTGGTGATTCTTTTGGATATTTTATTTATTTNTTTCCTTAAAAAATAGATATGACAAGTAAAAAGATGCAGATTTTTTTCCCTTCAGGATAATTTTCTAATTATTATTAATATTATCTAATTATACTAATATAATAGTATATATAATATAAATATTATCTAATTATACTAATAATTTAAGTTAAGGCAGCTTATGTTTTTTCAAGTTTTTTTTCTGATTCCATCAACAAACTGAGAAATCCATCTACACTTTGCACTGTTTTGGCTTCATGTTCACCTGTCATCCTTGGAACTTGATTGTTTCCTTTGAATATATTAATACAGTGATAAAGATTCAGCAGTACAAAAATACTTACTGATTAAAATTTGTGTGACCTCATAGTTTGCAAATGAAGTTGACAGTTTTGCACATCTGTAATTGAGGGTAGTGTTTGTCCTGCAGATCTTTATTACCATAATGTGAGAGAAGGCAAAATAGTTTGTCTCAGAATGCAGTCAGCACAGGCACAAATAGCAAATACAAAAAGAAATCTTTTTATTTGTCAACTGAAAAAAGTAAAGGCTGAAATCATAAGTACTTAAACGATTTTAGTCATTTTACACACTGTCTCTTTTCTACATATCTTCACTTCTTCCTGTTAGCCAAAGGCAAAGAGGGAAAAGCGAATGAGTAAACAGCCTGAATCTGTTTTGTAAGAGATCATGTCAGTTGTTATTAACTGTTATATTATGTTTCATTGGGCTGGTTGAAGGCAAACAGAAGGTCAAAATATTTGTTTTTCCTATTTGGCTTTCTTATCTTTGAAAGAAGATTCAGTTAAGACATTTCAACTGACTTCAAGAATTTTAAATGCATTTTGTTAGAATTACTCACCATTTCATGCAATATTTTTAGAAAGCAGAAAGCTTTTGAGAGGAACATATGGACACAATACCTTTGGGGGGAAAAAAGTGCCTATACAGTGGTATAAAAATGTAAGAACTAACATGAAGAACTCATGAACATGAGCTCAGAACATGAGCTCAAACTAACTTCACCCTGTAGGCATAAGATGGTTATGAATTGAGTCAATAAACATTAGGCAAATATCTCATTCATAGGTATTATTTTCCATTAGTGGACCTAAAAGAACTGGTGTGGGTTTTTTTTAAGAGATGGAGCACAAGTTATTCAAGGTAAAGGACAGATAATGTCAGAGCCAGTAAAAGAACCTGACTTGCCTGACAACCAACTCAAGGGTCTTTTCACCAGGCAATGTATTGTTTAAGGTATTTTGCAATCTTACCTTTGACTGTACTGACAAATGCAGCTCGTCCCCTGTAATTTTTCAGTTACAGTCAAGGATTTATAATTGTTTTTCCCTTGCTGAAGACCACTCTGAGATTTGTATTTGTTACCACACATAAAAATTGTGAAACCTGTTTACAGTAGTTTCAGGAGTTCTGTCTATTGAACCCTACGCTAGCAAGTTCCTCACACAGATGGACTTTTCGTGCCACAGAATTGTTGTATTAATAGTGATAGCTATCAATTGCTATTACAATGCTATCACATTAAGTGCTTGTCTTCATCCATTCAATGATGTATGATATAGGCTTTGGCAACAGACATGATTTTCTGCAGCAGTAGTGGCACAAATACAGAAGCTCAGCACTAAATTTGAAGAAACTTACCCTTCCCACTGTTCAATGCAAAGACACAAGAAAGCAGCTTGGTGTTGTAGAGTATTCAATAAATTCCCAGTGCGGCATGATAGACAAGCAAAAGGTCCTGATGAAAGTGAAGGCTCTGAAATTCCATGTTCCAAAATAACCTGCATTTGCTAACACATAGGTAAGAACCCTTCATCACACGTTGCTTTGAGAGATCAGTGCTTTGCTCTTACTTGTGTGTGGGAAAATTCTACTTTGAAAATGCCGTTTGTTGAAGAGAAGTGGCTGACTGGGTGAATCTATTAGTTGAAGTAATTTTTTAAGAACTCAGAACTTGTTCATGGACACTTTTCTCAATTTCAGTAAAAACAAAGATAAATCATAGCAATATTTTTGACAGGGTTCTTGTCAAATAAAATATGAAATATTACATCAAGAAAGCCATGCTCATTTGAAAGATCCTACACAGAGATCTCTGAGTCATCACCTTCCAGGTGTCCCTAATAGTTCAGCTGCTAAAAGAAACTTCTCAGGTAATTGCTTTAAGAAAATCAGCAATTGCTTGTAGTTCCCACACAGTAATATTTCAGATTAATATTGTCATAAATGAATATAGTGGGGCAGTCCATTCGTAAGTAATGCATGAGTCATACTTAGTATATAGCAGATCAAGTACTGAGAATTGAGTTAATCTTAAAATCTAAATCTGTGCTACATTTACAGATGTTGTAGAGCATGTTGTAGAACTCCTTCTGGGTTTCCAAATTTCTTTTTAGAATTTTAAAAATGGATCTTTAAGATGTCATTAGTTAATCTCCAAGGCCTGGGAAAACAGGAAAGGAAAACATCTAATTTTTTGAGTCAATCTACATGTATTGAGTACTATCAGTCATAACTATGTGCTAGATAGTTTCATCCAGCACAAATAGCTGTTGGAAGGCAGAGGGGGGTATACAAGTCAATAAATTGCTTATAATTATGGCAGTTTTCCTTGGAGTTATCCATCTGTACAATTATTGTATTGAAGGCCCTTTAAATAGTTGGGACCTGAATAGGTATTCCAGCAAGTTATTCTGACAACGAAGAGGCAGAGCACACTAACAATGAAAAAACAGAGAGCAGAGACTCTAGAAAACACCACTTTAATAGTAAGATGTTCTGGTATGCTAGTAATGAGACAAATCAAAGAAGGCAAGCATATAAACAAACTTTCAGTTAGGTAAGGAGGAAAAAAGAAAATACAATAACTGGTAGTGAGGACTGTCTCTCTGACAAGATGGGGCCTGTTCACCAAAGTCTGGTTTTGGTTTGGAGGAATCTAAAGGTTTTATTCTACAGGAAATTTAAAAATTTTAAAATATTCAGACCTGTTATCTTCCAACCTGGGCAAAAAGGCACATGTTTTTACTGAAGGCAGTCTCCAAAACATGATGATTTGGAAACATGAAGGCCACTTGTAGCATAAAAGAGTTTCACTGCAGTAGTGGGAAAGAACGTCTAAAATATCTGGTTTATTGCAGTAGAACTATTGTGAAAATAAACCATCAAAATCATATTACGTATTGGTAGATGCGTTATCTTAGGTATTCTATAATTCAGAAATTAACATTTGAGTATCTTATACCAAGCAAAGCAATATAAAGAATGACATTGAAATGTTTCATTTGTCCTGTTTCCACTTAACCCAAGTGGAATTATTGCATGGTTTTATGCTTCTTGAATTAGAAAGGATTCATCGCAGGCTACTTTTGTGTAGTAGAGGAAGTTTATATATGTTTAAGATACTTTGTACAGGATGCAAAGCTTGTTCATCATGCAAGATAGATCAGATTGTATAAGAAGAAGGGGAAAATGCTGAGGAAGGTGAGATTGCGATGGAAGATTTGTTGAGGAAAGAGAGAAAAGGGATGGCTCCATGGCTAAAGGGATTGAATATCATCCTGAAAAATTATTCTTATCCTTGATAAAGAATTCCTGCATGAATTTAAGTGATCTCTCACAAGTAGTCATTAACCGTGCAGTCATCATATTCTGGGCTTGACCTGGGATCATAAGGTCTGGTCTGCACAAGTGTTCAGCTTCTGTAGATCTGACACAAAAGTGCTTTGAACCTTTAAAATGGGCTGTGGTGCATGCTGGAAAGTCAGATTCTATGCCCTCCACTTGGACTCTAAAAATCTGTGAGTGTACTTGACCTCTTTGTCTCTCTCTAGTACCTATAAAATAGGGAATTACACCATCTCTTTATATCACTAGTGTGTTATGAAGATTAAATACTTTTTGTGAAGCACTCTGATATTACTATTTGGGCATCATAGAGAAGCCCATGAGAAAATTAATCATCCTGTCTTCAGAATAAGTGTGCACTACATAAATCCTAAGGTTACACATTTGACAATGAGAATAAAATTTACTGAACAGATAGTTCTGTAATTTCTCTGTTCTTGTTCTTTCTTTAGTCATTCTGCTTTTTTTTTTCTTTCCCACAATCCCCAAAGGTTTATCTCTTACACTTTCCAGAGACTCCTGGTGATAACTACCTTCCTCTAGCTCTCCAAAATTTGTTCCTCTATTTCCTCCATGGTATGCTGTTGTAAACCATTCTAAGATTCTATAATTCTCCTCTTCCCTTACTGCCTGTCTAAAGCACCCTCCAAAAGTAAACAACAAAAATCTTCTGAATATTATTCGTTGATGTCTTATTCCAGCTTTTACATTTAATTTCTTTTGTATAAGCTACCATTTCTTTAATTGGCTGCAGTGGAGGAGAAATCATAATTTTTCATGTGTGTGTAACCTGGTGCCATGAATTCTAATCTTGATCATAGCCTTTTGGTGATGCTATAAAATAAATATAAAATGCTATTATTGACACGGCTTGCTCTTATTTTAATATTGGAATCTTATACCACATACAGCTTAATTTAACTGTGGCCTCATAGATTTCCTGGCGCATAAGAATTAAGAGAGAAAGAAGAGTGAGAACTGGGAAATGTTGCGTATTTTCTTATTTTCCAGTAAGTTTAATAAATTCAGTTTTTAGCAGATGTCTAGAAGACCAATTTGTAGATTTTCTTTTCAATTTACATAATTTGTTTACAAATATATAACACAGTAAATATTTCAGGAACCATCTGCCTGTATTGTTCCTGTTTATAAATTCTGTACAAGTCCTTTCCTTGCCACTTTTATTGAGAAACAGTCCTGCAGCCCAAAATGCATCCTGAAATATCAATCTGACACACTAGCTTTGGTTAATGACTTCTCTTAGATAGAAAATGTTAGCAACTCCATACTAAAATGGATTTTTAGGCTCGTAGGGTCCGAAATACAGATTATGTAGCTCTTGGAATTTAGCAAAGTTAGCAAAGTACATGAACCAAGAATCAGGTTCATAAAAAAGGTTTAGATTAGCTTTGATGAGTGTTTTTCCCCAAGGAAATAATTATTTTATAACACAATTACAGATATCTGTCTTTTATCAACACAGATTTGAATGTTTCAGGAAACTTCAGAAATAAAATTTTCAGGAAGATAAACAGGCAGGAAAGACCACCAAAATTGGGACTGATGATTTAAGCATGCTTAACCTTTGACAATTCAATTCACCCTAATTTTAAAAGTGAAAAAAACTCTTTAATGGAAATATATTTTATTAGATTAGCTGATTTGTAAAACTTTTTAATACAAAATCCGACACAAATATCAAAAGCAAAAAAGCTTTTAAATTGTGTTGCAGCTAACTGTAAGGAAATCTGTATGTGTTGGTTAGGGACTTGGATTTTACTGTGATGGGAGTGTTTAAAAGACTGACAAATCAGACCAGTTTCAAATTTCAAGACAACTTTTTACTGGATTGAGACTTGTTAACAATGCACATTTTGTTGTCAATGGTTACTTCTCAATCACTAACAATCATTATCACTACATATGGAAAACAGAACGACAGAATCACATAGGTTGGAAGAGACCTTTAAGATCATCAAGTCCAACCATAAACCTAACACTGCCACAACCACCACCAAACCACGTCCCTCAGCATCACGTGTACTTGTCTTTTAAATAGCTCCAGGGATGGTGATTCCACCACTGCCCTGGGCATCTTGTTCCAATGCTTGACAACCCTTTTGGTGAAGAAATTTTTCCTAATATCCCATCTAAACTTCCCCTGGTGTAACTTGAGGCCATTTCCTCTTGTCCTATTGCTTGTTACTTGGGAGAAGAGACCAACTCCCACCTCACTACAGCCTTCTTTCAGGTACTTAAAAAATGAATCCCTAACAAGCTTAACCTAAACCAGCTACAAGTATGTAGTATTCAGGAACTGATGTGGCTTTACTTGGCACTGAAAGCTGTGGTTCATCACCAAGGTCAAAGTCAGTCAAGGCTATTCCAGAGGGAAAATGTGGAAGATACAGGGTGGGCTCTTTTCTTTCTTCCCTATCTTTCTTTTCTTATTGCTGGTTTTTCATGCTCTTCTGTTCCTTTCTCCAAAACAAAAAAGGTGATCTTATCTGCTCTTGACACCTTATTTTGGGGATCAGGAGTCAGGCTGCCTTAGCTTATTTTGCAGAATTCTGGTTTTAATGGACACCCTTCCTACATGTTTTACAGCCTTAGCTCTCCTCTGGCAGATTTTACTGCTTGCACATGTTCTCCTCCCCCCTACTTGTGTAACTATACTAGAGACCTCTGTTTGTCCCTTAGGGGTTATGGCTATTATTCTAATATTTAAGTTTAGCTGGCTTACAAAATGTTATTAGCCATGTTACAATGTTACAAAATGCTTGGACATTTTTCCAGTCATACTATTTAAAGTTTGCTTTTCTTTGGGTTCAAAGTAAGCAAATATTAATCATATCTTCCTTGGTGTGCATGGAACTTTACGGGTCCAGTTGACCTCTGCTTTGTCTACACCTGATGAGTGGTGAATCTATCTCTCAGTAAACTAGCTACTCATTTTTCATGCTCTGTCCACCAATTCTATTTTTCCTTCATATTTTCATGGCCAAAATGCAGTATATTCAGGCAAACACCATCACACATGGGCACCCTAAAATATTTCTTTGCCTTACTTATATCTGGGTTTGCACCCTTTTGGCTTCTGACCCTAACACTTCCACTGAAAACATGCACCTCAGAGCTGACAGTAAATTCCTGAGCCAGTGTTCATTCCCTTACTATGGTAAAGAACCATGTTCATAAATCTGCAGTACTTGACCTTAAACATAATTAGACTTCTGGAAGGTCCTGCAGGAAGGTTGTTCCAAAACCTCAGTCCTCTGAAGGTCTCTAATATTCAGGCTAAATATATCCATTGATGATCTATATATGTATGTTCTTGTGGAGTAATAACTTTGCACAGCTTTTCTAGCTTTGCATCATTTACTTTAATTTGCTAGCTCTTCTAACACCCTGTAGTAAAATTTTCCTCTTTTTTGACCACACATGTATTATATGTTGGGTGGGAAATATATCTTGCAGTGGTTCTCAGGAGAGCCATGCAGTTGTCCTGTTGTACAGAACCTGATGTCAACAGCTGTGCTGGTGAGGCACTGGATGTAGCAGAGCAACCTTGGACCTGTTGGTTCTGAATCATTTCTGAACAGTGGCATTAGTGGTCTCCAGTCTTTGTTAGAAATGTCTCACCTAGTATAACCTAGAGGTAGACCTGTGACAGGAAATTGCCATTAGAATGGTTTTCTGATGGAAAATGCCTTTTTCTCAAAATCAAATTTTTTTTATTGTGATGGTTACAAAAAAATCTGCAACTGTTCATTTCTCAGTCTGTCTTGCACAGTAATCAGGAGGCACTCTGATTGTCTAAAGATGCCAAGAGGATTGTTCTGCCAATCCCCCTATTGCGTTTGCTCAGATACAATTTTCTTTTGCAGTAGATGACTACTGAAATCTCTGTTAATCCTGACAGGTCTAGAAGGACTCTTTAACAGTAAGTGACATTCTCCTGGCTATACACTCTCATTGAAGTCAAACCCACATGCCTTTTAAGCCAAGAGGGCTGGAATGTAATTGCTACTCTCCAACTCTCCACACTCTCCCAAGGCAGTGAAAATGTTAAAAATCAAATTGCTATCTGTGACTTCAATGGTGGTTATGTGAATTTAGTTAAAATGTGAATTTGTGTCCAGAAATAAGACTGCAGCTTCATAATATGACAAATGATTGAGCCTGCCATCTGAGTCAGAAATTTGATGAAAAAAACCTAAATCTTCTGGGATGGTTCTTCCTGCTTGCACATGCACTAAAAATACTTTTAGGGAAGAACCTGTCATTATACTTTAGTTCCTCCATTTTGATGCCTGCCAGAACCTATGCAGGATTTCTAACAGTGAAAACTAAAAAAGAAAAAAAAAAAAAGTAGGAATTATTGAAAGCAGAATAAAAAGCTTAGTTTAGATACAGTGATTTTAAAGCAAACAAATAATTTTTTTTCTTAACTGATTTAACCAGTCACAGCAGCAGATTTAAGATCTAGTGGATTTTTTATTCCTCTTTATATCTAATTTATATCTAATTTAACTGATGAATAAATTCCCCCAGTGTTTGTTACTATCAAATAGGAGCCTAAAACTTCAGAAAATCTGAAGCTAAATCTTATTCAATGTATGATTAAAATGGAGTTCCATATCAATAGCTAGGAAATGTTTTATTTATTTGAATTTCAGTCTTTAAAACATTTTTCTGTAAATTAGCTTAATTCCAAACAAATTTGTCCAAACAATACAACAAAAAATGAAATATTACCTTTTGAAAAATGTCAAATAGGCACTTCAATAATTGTAAAAAGTCATGATTTCTTTATGCAAAATACATTTTTCAGAGATGACCTTTTCTGAGTTACAGTCTCAGTTTCAACAAATTGTACTTCCCCAATAAGAGAGTTTATACACTGCTAGAAATCCCTTGGCCTTCTTTATGTTACAGTGTTTGAAAAATAACTACCACTCCCTACATCTGTTATCCTGGGTAACTCACGATAATGAACCGCCCTTAGAGAACAATGTTTTATGTCTTCTTTCAATGTCTTCCTTCCACCATAACATAACCTTGAATAGCCTGTGCAAATTGTACATTACCATCTGTGATTCATTTCCCCTCTGGTAAAACTGGAACAATTGTAGTTCCTTGATTCCATATTTTTCTGTCTACCTAGGCAGGTTACTTGGTGCCACACCCTCCACTTTGTGCTTCTGCTTCCTCATATGGTAGTAGCCTGGTAACTACTAAACAATATTAATTATGACTATTATTTCAAGGAAAGAAAAACAGAAAAAAGTGTTATAAAATTTAGCTATTTGAAAAGCAGTTTTGGAAATCACCTTTACCAAAACAAATAGTAGCAGGAGTTCAACTCAGATGTTATTACTTTTTAAAAAAAAATAAAAATATTAAGCATAGGGTAATTTTCTTCCTCCATAGAGATATCATTACTTTTGCTGGCTACAAACAGGCTGCCACAGCAAACTGCACATTTATCTAACATTCTAAAGGATAACTTTGTCTATGGTGAAATACATCATTTTGTTCAGCAGCCTTGAGTCAAACAAATGCTTCAGTTGATCGAAAATCTTTTACTCTCTGGAGAATGTAACCTAAAAGTAGTAACACAAAAGACACTCTTCTCCATTTTAAGAGATTATTTTTATCCTGTATAATAGTCAAGGATGTTATACCTACACTTAGATATCGTTAATTTCCAGTGCCCTGAAAAGCAGAGTAATAACTAAAGAGCACAAGCAGTGCCAATGACTCTTTTTCTTTCATGATGTCTGAGCTACAGTATGAAACACAGATTAATAAACACAGTAGCTTTCCAGTAAATGCTATTTTTTAGCTTTCTGCAACATGCAGCATGGCAAGCTGGAACATCAATATGTCTTCAAAATCACTTAAGTGCTTGTCATCAAACCAAGGATTAATTGCTTCACAGTAAACTCGCACACTATGTATAGGCTCCAATTCTTTGAAAACTATAATGATCCTAGGTCTTTGAAAGGTGCCAAGCCTGACATCTCAGGAGACTGAAAAACAGTACTTAGCCATAAAACATAGAGATCAAAGAGAGAGCCAGCTCAAGCATAGCTCATGTCCTTCCATCAAGTCACTTCTCCTCCAAATGGCAAGTACCATTTCTAAAGTTGAGGGGTCCTTTTGCCTGCATTAGACATGCATACTTTATCCTCAGCTGCAGAAAATTCTCACAACTAGTACTTCTGGTGGTGACAGTGTTCTGGAAAAAAAACCCATTGCCCGATAAATAGTGGCAATTGTTAGGATTTCCTAGCAATGTGCATTTGTTTGTTTCTCTAATTACTTGATAAAGCTGTTTGATAGATGGCCGATGAAGACAACCTCTCCTGCATCAGCCATTACCAGTGTACACACCTCTCCAGTCAAATTTGGTGTTAATCTTCAGAATCAGTATATGGATATCTTCTTTTTCACAGCTGCTTCCTTCTCAGTCGTCTTCTGCCTTTTCATAATTTCCACCTGTCCATTCCAGTTTCACTGTGGGTCTTCTTTTGTTCTGTTTCCATTTCAGACTAAATAAATAAGATGAACTGATAATAAATATGTTTGTGTAAGCAACACAAGAAAAGTAGTAAGATGACTATTCTGATCTGCACCAGAAGACGGTAAGTTGTTGCTTTTGCTCTACAGCTCCTTTTTCAGATACAGGCCCAAACTCAGCAATCAAAGACCACTTACTGAAGTGCATGCTTTTACTAGTCTGAAATCAGACCATCAATTTTCTAACCCTTTAGTTTTTGCCTTGTTTCTTTTTCTTTTTCTTTTTCTTTTTCTTTTTCTTTTTCTTTTTTTTTTTTTTTTTCTTTTTCTTTTTCTTTTTCTTTTTCTTTTTCTTTTTTTTTTCTTTTTCTTTTTCTTTTTCTTTTTCTTTTTCTTTTTCTTTTTCTTTTTTTTTTCTTTTTCTTTTTCTTTTGCCTTGTTTCTTTTTCTTTTCCTTTTCCTTTTTCCTTTTTCTTTTTCCTTTTTCTTTTCCTTTTTCTTTTTCCTTTTTCTTTTTCCTTTCCTTTTCCTTTTCCTTTTTCCTTTTCTTCACTGAAATGACAAACTAATTATACATGGGAAGATGTTTACCCTACAAAGGATTGTCGGGAACCCCCTACCACTCCCTGCAAATTTAATGAAATCCTGGGTTTCATTTAAAAATTCTTGGATGTAACAAACATGAGGTGATGAGAAACTGATCTTTTTTGTACAGCTTCATAGCGTCTTTAACACCTGCATGTAAATAAAGTAGAACACCTTTTGTAAACCGGTAAAAAATGCTTGAAAAGGATTCCACCTTAGGACTAGAATATGGCAGGCAATACTTCAGATTCCCCAGTCATGTCTTGTTCTGTATGAGTGATAAAAGTAATGACTTTTTTCAAGCTTGTCTAGGTTTACCAGTATGATACTTGAAATATGTATACAATCTGCACATGATCTTTCAGGTAAAAAATCCCCCTCCAACTCATTATAGTAAGCATTTCTAACCTTTAAATATCAGAGTTTCTCCTTATTCTTCCCAGTCCTGCAGGAACTGCTTACACTGAACCTCCAACTGCCTCGTCACCGCACCAGACCACTGAGCCCTGCGTGTGGCTGATGAAGTATTTCAATCTGCTTTAGGATTAACCTGTTCTTCTTATGGCACAACACCTACTGTATGTCGACTGCAAAAAGCGATTAACTAATTTTCAATTTGTTTGTGGACAGACTCCCATTTATAAAATAAACAGGCAAATCACTTCCAACAGGGAGAACACTCAAAGCTAAGTGGTATATTTCTTCATACCCAATGACCTTTCAAGATGAAAGGATAATAGTCAACACAGAAAAGGAAGAAAAAAAGCCCTGTGTGCTGTTTGCAAGGTTTAGAGGTCACTTGGCTACAGAGAGAGAAGGATACAATGGAGGCTGCAGAAAATGCTGCAAACATGGCCGTTCGTTCAGATTTTTTTCTTCTGAGCCTCACCATTCACCACTGGCCTTCTTCATTTAACAAGAGCCTCTGTTCCCTCACTGAGGATATGTTCTGTTTATTGTGTGGCTGGGGCTCCACTCATGTATCAGCTGTCTATCTGCACTCCTCTTTGGAGAGCAAGTAATTGGTCAAACCCAAAAGCAAAATGGCATGCTTATCCCATTCAACTGTCTGGTGATCATATGACAGGGCTGAGAGAATATGATGGGGGTCTCACAAGACAAAGTAAGACATTATTCTCAGTGAAATCCTGTGGCTACATGCACCTCTGTCTACAAGTACAATCACGGTCTTTGTTCTGCCCTAGATCCTGGGACTCAGCTTGCTTCTCCTATTGAGAAAACTCAAAGCAATTTCCCATACTTGTAGCAAGGCATCCCTGGGCTATAAAGATTGTTCTGTCCTCTGAGCACAAAACAATGTTTAGACAGAAATAGAAAATGAAAAACAAATTCCCTTTTCATTTTACTGACCTTCAGAAGCTATACTCTCAGAAGTGGACACAGAAAAATGCATTTGCACTGACAGAACCTGAGTCTTGACTACACAGAAAATGCTTTCAGAAAAAACTTTTTCCCATGCCCAGTTTTGTTTAAAACTTTCTATACTGCTTCTCTTGAAAGAAACCAGTGCTTGTCAGCAAAAGTGCCGGAGATACTAGTTACCTCCTACACATTTTACTTCCTCACACTTTCACTCTTGCCCGTACACACATCCACCCTCACACAGCCACCAAATTAACCACTCTTTTCCCACATGCAGGCTGAGAGACAACCCTGATAAATGTTGAGATATGTTAACCTTTTTTAATGGTAGCTGCTATACAGATAGATGCTAAATTGACCACCATTTTAAAAGGCAGTGGTCAGCATTCCAAAGTCACCTTGAACACTATCATCAGAAATTATCTTTTACTCCTAAGCTATTGTGTCTGCATTAAAAAAAAAATAGTTGAAAGAAGCAAAAACCTGGTGAAACATTATTCAGTTTTACCATTAGCTTCTACACAGGACCAGCATATTTCCTTCTATGTCTTCTTACTCACCTGAAATATTACTTTTTATTGCACTACTTCTGAAAAACTTAGAGATTAGTTAAATTTCTACTCTCTGAAAGTTGTCTCTAGATTTGGCCTTTGTTTTGCTATGAAGCTAAAATCTTTAGATAGAGAAACAATATTTGGTTGATATGAAGGCTAGGCTGCCTATTTAGCAGAGGATTAGAAAAACTGTTTGTTTAGCCTAGTGAAACAAAGGCTGAGAAGAAATAGAAGCTAGTCTATAAATACATCAGCAGGGTAAACATCAGGAGAGAAAAGAACCATTTAAGTGAAACGCCAGTGTTGTCACAGGAACAAATGGATGTGAACAGCTGGAAATAAATTTAGCTGGAAATTAGAAGAAACGTCCTAACTCTTAGAGCAATCAGCTTCTGGAACAGAGCCGTCCAATAGGAAAAGATAGGACAAAAACCCCCTCAAATAATAGTTTTGAAGGTAGAAGTTATTACTGAATGAATTTTCTGAAAGGTAAGAAAATATATTAAAGAATTTCGGAGACCTTCTCCAGCCTTGTGTTCTTGGGATTTTTTTGATGCTTTTATTTATTTGTCTTGATTTGCCATAGCTGAAAAAACTGAATGGAATCTCAAAAGGAGGTTAAAGGAACTAGGTGTGAAAAAGAAGTTAATTAGGTCTCTAACTTCTGCCTGGTCTCCTTTGAAAATCCCAGTGTTGAACTGGATCTCTTCAGATACGAGTAAGCATTGTATTACGTTGCTCTTGAAAAAAACCAGTACTATTCTGGGGGACTGAAGCTCTCCAATGATTTAGGGACATACCAGCATAGTGACCAATAGGTGAGTGAAGTGTGTTTGAGCATCCATCCCTCCCCCTCCATAATCAGCTCTCAGATACCCACAGTTGTAAATGTTTACCTGCTGTAACCCACAGCCCAGGGGTCCAGCTACCTGCAGTCCAAGACCCAGATCGGTGAAACACAGCTATAGGACTTTGGCTGAGATTCATTGTAAAAATTGCTGCTGACAATGATGTTGGAGAGGGGAGGAGAAGGAGAAATTTTTGAGACAATACTAGTTACCAGGTCAGGGAATAAAGAGAAAAATAGCAATGTGAAGCAATGTAATATGCTGAGAAAAAACGTAGGTAACTGGAAGATAGAACTCAGCAAGAGCCTTGTTTGAAGGCTCACACTCCTCCCCTGCCTGAGGGGTGTCAGGGCAGCAGAGACTCCCCAAGCACCTGCATGCTAATGACTGGGTTAGTAACACATTAGTCTCAGCCAACATACCTATCTAATAAGCATATTAACCAACAAATAATTGTTGCACACTGTAAGCTCTGCATGTGTTGGTAAAAAGCCCAGACTCAAAGGTAATTCAGCAGAGGAAGGGTTACCTCATATGAACAGGAATTCAGAATACCATTTTAGGATTCAGAGGGCCAAGAGACCCATTGACAAACTCAGTTTGATCTTTTCAGACACATTAACTTTTTAAAATGCTATCCTCCTGACCAGTCTGCCCCAAATTCTTACCACCACAAAGAAGCTGACAAGGCATACGGTAAGATTTAAAACATTTTGTCCACTCTCACCTTGACTGTGGGCTGGAAGGATTCTGCAGATTGTGACAGAGAGGGGACTTAAAAGATTTCTGCTTCCACCACAGGCCATGTCATGGTCTTCCACCATACCCATATCGAAACTTTCTCCTGTCAGATCAAATTGGTTCCTTACTCCTTAATATCATTTGCATTGATGAGAGCGACGAGGACATTTATATCTAACTGGTGTTAGAGATGCTTTGCAACTTTTCCTTTTTCATGGTAATTCTGTAAAGAAACATCTGTAATAACTAACAAGATTGTACAACATAGAGGAATTTGCCTGGAGACTGCAACTTACACAGTTGCTGAGAGAAGTATCTAATAAATATGATTTCAATAGAAATGCTAATGAAATAGAGCTGGATGCTTGTTATGTCATTTAACACTACTGCATATACAGCAGTTTATCCTTTTCAGGATTCTCTTTATTGTCACTGAGCTCTATACCCATTTTTGCTGCAAATCAGATAAATGCTGTCACATGGCAGGAAACAGTGAACAAATGTAGTGGTGTAAGGTTACATTCAGCTGGACACCATCTACCTGAATGATTAACTGAAGGTGTATGCAAAAAGCCACTGAAACTCAGCAGTTCTGTCAAGCAGTGAAAAAAATCAATAAGAACACCACTGTCTTGGTCTGTTGTACTTTTGTGAGAAACACAAAGACAAATCAAGGATATATTTTCAAACCTGCCAGGAAGTCGCTGCAAGATGAAAGCCTTTTATTTTTTTCCCACTGAATTATAGTTTCTATTAATACAATGGCATCTGCAGTGAGGACAGAATCTAATATGCAACACTCTTCCCATGCCTTTCATCATTCCTGAGGTTTTCAATGTATTCTTGTTCAACCTTTAGTTAAAGATCATTGCTACTATGCAATTAATTTTTGCTGGTCTCCTAAGTAAATGCTTAAGAAAGATTTAACTGCAGTTACAACAAAAAGAGGGGCATTTTGGCACAAGGTATTTGCATGTATGTGACATGTGCCATGTTCAGTTAGCTTAGCCCATTGGGATATCCTGATGAAGGGACGCTAATTTCTATAGGCAATTGACCACATTCAAGACCAGCTTGTTTATAGTTCATGTCCAGCCATGTGCAACTTCTTCTCTGGGATACTAGTGGGGAAGCAGCTTTTGTCTTGAGTCTCTGAACTAAAACCAATTGACACTTCAGGAGATGTAGAGCAGTGGCTAAACTACCCGGTCTCTATGCCCAATCTGTTTTCAGTAAACAAACAAATCAAGAGACTGTGTTTCAAACCAAGGAGCTCAAACCATATTGGGAAGCACCAAAGATAGTCAGCTTCTAATCCTGACAGTAAATCTCAACAGCTTCAGTACTGACTTTACCAGAGAATGAAGAAAACACTATTTGTGATTTTTTTCCCCAAATAAAGACTCCCAGTCCAATATGCTGCGAGATTTGTAAGATCAAATGAATGTTCTCTGAGAACTCTTGAAAACATTCACCAAGCAAGAAGCTTCCCAAGTGCCATATGAACTCATTCTGAGGCCAATGTATTTACCAGAAAGACATAATGGATTTGTTCTTTAAACTTCTCTTTGAAATATTACATTCATAGAATTAGTGGAAATAGTATAATGTCTCTTTGCTGACTAGCAGTATATGAATAAGCAAAGCCTACAATCTGAATTCCTGTTCAGCAGTTTTTAATGTTATTCAGAAGTAAATAAGGGTCAAATCCTGAATGATTCACTAATTCACAGACATAATGAATGCCTGAATAGTTCAATGAACTCTAATGAATGCAGGTTCCAGTGACATCTCTTACTAAAATAATGTGCTCAACACAAAATAAATGATATTGAGAGTAATATGTCAGTATAAATACCAGAAGACTTTGCATCCAAATTTTGAAGCTAGATTTGAACCACAGATTTCTACTTCAGAACACGTTCAGACATACAGTGTAACTCCTGGAAACTGAAGAGGACAAAAGCTCTTTGAAGAACTATGTCTGAATATTCCTGATCTAAAAACAAAGAATAGCAAAGGATAAAAGAAGCTTCTGCAGGGTCATGATTTGATTCAAGAAGTAGACATTAGATGTAAATTGTGCTTAATGTACTTGAAACAGACTGTACATGCACTGGTCTCTTGCCAGTGTTAGCTAACTACTAATGACTTTTCCAGAAGCCCTGTTGACAAAGGTGGCCACAGGGCAGAATAAAAAACTATCAAGATGTGTATGGCAAGCCCAGTGGCTTCTGTATACAAAATTTTCCATCTCCTTGGCAGCTTGTTGACATTTCAGTATAAGATGGAGTTCACATCACTTCATAGAATTTATCTAGTAAGATTAGATAACTTTTCTAAGCTGATATAATCAGTAAACAGAATATAGTCTTAATTGCAAGTGGAGAGAGATGAAAATCTCCAAGGGGTGATACATCTTGTCCAAAATAATAATTCTTAGGCAGAATAAATTGCTGTCTGGAGACATCCACTTCTCTCCACCATTCACAGTCCCAGCTAAGATAATGTTTCTCGGAGATCTCTTCTACATCTCATAGGTTTAATTATGTGCATAAGGCCTCTAGATGAAGACAGCTGACCATTACATTGTGGTGAGGCCATAACTATATATCATTGTAGATCTTATAAAGCCTGTTTTGCTTTCATTTCTAGGACAATGCTCAAGATGACTCACAGATGAGATGGAAATACCGCGTCACTAGTAAATAATGAAGTAGTTAATAACTATAATAACCTTTATGACTATTAAGGAAAATGCATGTGGTTTTTCATCCAAGATAAGAAGCTAACAACCTAGTTTAAGGCTTACCCTTGTTTACAAAAAAGCAAGGGGAAAGTTAAGAAAAAAAAAAAGAATTCTTGTATAGCTTTTGATTATGCAAACCTATATGTTTGGCTAAATATGAAAAGAAGGAAAAAAACCTTTTTTTAATCAAAGTCTTCATCAAAGAAAACCATCGTACTTCCTCTTAGGAAGGACTGGGTTTTTTTAATCACCTATGTTATCAGAATATTTGCATATCGATTCATGAAACAGTGATCAAATCACAGAATCCCAGGGTTGCTGAGGTTGAAATAATCAATCAAGTATTTTTACACATTGATAAGATGCCTCTGAGACTTTTCTTCTCAAGGCTGAAGAGTCCCGGCTCGCTCAGCCTGTCCTTGTAGGATGGATGCCCCAAGCCTTTGACCATCTTTGTGGCTCATCAGCGGACTCAGTCCAGTATGTCCAGCTCTCTCTGATACTAAGAAACTTAGAATTAGACAAAACACTCCAGGTATGTCTCACCAGGGGTGAGCAGACGTAAAGGATCACCTTCCTTGACTTGCTTTACTCTGACAATATCAATTTTTCATATACATACATATATATGTGAAAATATCTATATATTGCAGGAAAGGATTGTTTTTGAAAAAACACGGTATTTTGAATAGTGTGAGAAAAAGGATGTTCTGAAGCATTCAAATGAAATATTTGGAATTTTTTTTAAAAATAGAAAAAATCATAATTAATCTGAAATTTTTTTCATGTAAAAACTTTAGTTATGATATATTTTTTTAAACAGAAAGCTTGAAATAAAATATATTTATTTACCTTATCAGCATATTCTTAACATTTTTATTTTTTCTCCTTATTCAATGCATGAATCTTATTTGGAATTCTGTAAATTATAACAAGATAAAAAAGGTATTTTCCTGACAGACTCTATAAAGTATTGTTAGTAAATAATCTCTGTTAGCTTTAATTATGTGATAGAAACCAGCTGGCTACTTAGAAACCACACAGTGTGTACCTACAGGTCATCAGAGCAAATGAGAATGCTAATACTGGTAGGAACCATATTCAGGGGACCTCCTTTAGTCTTGCAAAACCACAAAGGCTCCAGATTATTCTGTAGCTAAAGGCAATTAACTAAGTATACTTATTTTGAACTTAGCTTTTCACTCAGATTCATATATGATTGAGCTCTTTGAGTCAGTACTGTTTGCTGGAGATTGTTTATTGACCTAATGCAGAAGGCTGCTCTGTCTGAGGTTAAAAGGTTATCATGAAAAAAAACAAGAAATACAATTCTTCACCACTATAAAAAGAAAAAAAGAAAAGCAGCAAATATTACATCTCTCAATCCATACCATAAGGAAAACACCTGCTACATTCACACAACAGTCCGGTCTTCAGAGAATGATCATTTACAAAGAGGTTGTCAGTCGGGTACTTCTTGTTTCACCACAAAACGTTCAAGCTTTATAAAATAGTGTATAAGTTCAAACACTACTGTCTTTTTTTTTTTTTTTTTTAAGAAAACTCCTACTTTTAAGGAAGCTCTTTTATTCAGTAAGTGAAATTTCTGATCTACAATAAAACTACTGAAATGTAAATAAAAATATTACTACAAAGTTCTGGCATTGTGGTATAACAAAGGTAGAAGAATCTGCAATTTATTATATCCACCATATTGCCTAGCATTGAATAACAATTGAACCGATTTACTCTTTTAGAGAGATTGTTCATTAGTTCTGAAGTCAACCCATTGAAATGGTTGTCAGCAACATGATTTCATGAAACAACTTGCATTGCATGCTAGTATTCTCTTAGGACGTCTGTATTCAAGGAAATCACCATCTATTCACAAAAAATTTACAATGATTTCCCCTTTTCTCATTCCTTTTGTGTTTTATCAAAACTGATTTTACTGCGATATACAAGGCTGTCACATCTTTGTTGACAAACATGTAATTTCTTTTACACTCCTAGAGGATTTACTGCAATGGCTGAACAGATGCTTACATTATAGGGGATACTTTTTTCAACTTTCCTTCGACTCTTTTAGACTTTGTCTAATAAAAGTTCATTTATAAACATTTCTGACATGAACTGAATTCAGTGAGAGTCTTTCTTACCAGAGTAGAATATGGGGTAATTGTTGGTGAAACGCCAGTGACCTCACAAATAGGAAGGATTTGATGTTTTGTGCAAGTAATCTTGTATTGAAAACAAAAGTCTTTCTGAAGGTCTGTTGTAGTCCTAGGAGTAAGACTCATTTATTTTTCTTGTTATTACACTTCCAACTGCCAGGCCATTTCTCAAATAAGAAGACTTAATAGACGTCAGTGTTGGGGATTTAAAATTCATTGTAAGATTTATGAATCTCACTTACAGGGTGAAGGATGGCCACAAAAGCCAAAATGACAAACACGCCTGCCCCTGTTCAGGAAAGAAGGAAAATTTGACAGCGAGCAAATGTTAGCTTTCTTTTAACCCTAACACCACAGAAAAGTTAGAGATGTTAATACAATACATATATCTCATGTTGTTGTTTAAAGTTTGCCTATGTTGTTGAAATCGCTATTTATACTTGGGTGGTTTTTTTAGTCTGAGCTACATTGTAAATATGTGGATTACTTTCATTGCGTTAGTTATGTACTCTGCATACTACAGCCAATATTTTGTTCAGTGCACTAGTTTCCATGTAGTTCTTAAGAATAGGAAAATAAAATAGGAAGTAGTGGAGTTCTTTTTTGTACATAGAATGAGCATTAGATTTGGGGAGGGAAGAAGGTCTCCTATAATTTTTTTCAGCATGATTAAATGAGTACAGCAATTCATTTAAACAGCACTCAAGGAGATATGAAAATGTTCTCTCCCTTAAGAAAAGGAGAATTTTCTTCATATGACTGGCTCTTCAAATAACTGAGACTACTACTGAAGTGTGTGTCATTGTGAGGTAGGATGCAAACAAAGAAAAAGGAAACAAAAGATGGAGCCATCAGTTCTGACCTCATTGAAACAAAGCTGCTAAATGAAAAATGCACTCCATGCCTCAGGTCACGGAATTCTGTTTTGAATGAAGGCAGGCATACTATGCACGCTGCAGATTTTTTTCTTTCAAATTGAAAACTGTGCATAGCATGCAAATGCATTTTCTATGTTGGAATAGGGAAGGTTTTCTTTCCCAAAATTACTTTGATTTTACAGGTATTTGAGGAAAGACTGGACAGGGTTCTTTAGGGGCACAGCAGGGCAGGAACCTGCTGTCTGGGACCCCTTCCACCACCTTTGGACACCAGCCCACAACCAGGGTGCAGGACAGGCTGCAGGCAACTAAGAAACCCCTAGTTTAACTAACCATAGTTAAAGAACCATCTTTATTAAAAGAGCACTTGAACAGAACTATATTAAAGAATGCCTTACACAAGGAATTGAACGCAGATTCTCTTTTTGTGAACTCAGTTGAACAATAAATAATAGCTGTTGCCTTTTCTCAAGTAGATGATACCATATTTAAAGTAGAAAATATAAATTAACAACTGAAATTGTTATATACTATAGGCAAAGGAAAGATAAGACAAATTAAAATGAAACATATAGAACATTTTGGTCCTATAAGGCTCAGTATATACAAAAAACTGTTTTGATTGAAATCTAATAAAAAGTGACTCTGTATAAAACATATGGATAAGAAACTGCCAGTAGCTTAATTTTAAGAATTGACTTTGATTCCAGTTGTAGCTAGTTATTCATGTTAATTCAAGATTGTTGATTCACCTCCAGGGCCCAAAGATAACCTCTGTTGAAAGGTAACATGCTGGTAAAGTGATAAAAGATGCTACTCACTTCTTTTTCCACCTAAGTTCTGTCTTTGGCCATGATCATCATATTGGACCCACCGTCATTAGCAGCCTACTGTCATTGGGGGAACCAGTGTTTAGCCTTTCCACAGGAAAGTCTGGGAGAGCAACAGGGAGGAAAATGCGACTGTCAGCAGCTGAAAGAGGAAGCGCTATTGCCCTGACATGACACTCTTCTGGGGAGATAGAAGTCCTGTAGCAACTCAACTCCCAGGCCACTTAAGATGGAACTTTTTTGTTCATTTATTTACATTCCTGGCAGGAGCAGAGAGAACCATGCATGTTCTAAGAGAATGGGTAAAGATTGGAGTACCTAAATTGTTGGAATAAGCCTAATGAAGCCAGGGAAGATTGTTTTCACATTTGCTAACTGATACCTCATGAGCAGGTGATCATTCCCAAGTAGCAGATCTGTTAAGCTACCTTTCTGCCGTACTATTAAATCTGAGGAGAAGCAGCGAGCTAAGTGGAACATGGTTTTCTACAATCAACATAGAAGACCTTTGTCGACGAAAATCGCAAATTAGGCTGCCTAATCAGCAAGAACTGTGCCCTACTCCAGTAGGAGGACTAAGTGAGGTTCTACATTTTCACCAAACTGTGTGTGAGGCTCAGCTCCTGGAGTAATGGCTCCCTGAAGGAAGTCATGTAAAGCAGAAAGACTGTCAGTGTTCGCTTGGTTATTCCTCTCAACAGGGCGTGTCACTTTCATGATGTCCCAACTAACTCTCCATTTATGAAAAGAACTTCTAAGACATCAAGTTCCCAACTTGGCTGGAAATTATCTTGAAATACTTTATAGTAGTAAATCCAATGTTTCAGGCTGTAATTATACATAGAAATCAACAAGAATAACTCCTGACGTGTATTCTTTATCAGAATGCAATACACTGGCTATGCCACTGTACAAATCACCTCTGAACTTGTGCAGAGATTTTTGACTAGTACCAGATGTCACAGGCATGCCGGGCTCATTCCTCCTTTTTACAGGGTTTAACTTTTGAATTGTAGTTCCTTGAGAAGACTAAGTCTTTTTCCACTTTCAGTGAAGTTAAAAATAGAGTTGTTAATGTGAATTTCTTCTCTGAAAGAAGAGGAAAGAATATGGAAAATACTATTAGAAGCCTGGGGTTTTAGTTACAGGATAAGACACCTGCTTAACATTTACTGTATAGTATTTTATATCATGTTAGACATATACAGGAGCTTTAGAGTGCACATAAGTTTAACATCTACTGGGAATGGAATCGCAGCAACCCTAAGAGTGTATCTATTACTTATACTATTATTTACACTTTAAGTAAACATATTTTTGAAAATTATGGTGCTCCTATTCTTATTCACACAGTCTCACATCTGACATGGATTTTTCCTTGTTTGGTTATCTTTATTTTGTATGGGATATTCATTATTTTTTTAAAGTGGAATTTTCCATTAATGGATTTAACCTACATTTCCCCAAAGAGGTCCTCATTTGACATGGAGGAAAATAATTTAAAAACAAAATTATCAACAGAATAGTATTCCAAGTTATTGTAAAGACTAACATATTGTCAATACAGTTGAACAGAACTTAGGTTTTCCATTCTATGAATGTTCTCAGAATAAGAAAAAATTCTCAGCACACTCAATAAAACCCAAAGTCTTGCCCTCATCAGCAACAAAATTCTCCTTGCTCAAAAGCACAATGATCTGTGAGAGTTAGATTCAATATGGATCCTGCTATAATAATTACTTATTTATACATACAAAAAGTTCCAATGGAAAATATTCAGAATTATTTACCTCTCTCCAGTCAAATCAGGAACAAGTGATCAGTACTACAATTTAGATTTCCAGGCAGAAACAGAGACTTGAATTTTGCCTTTCTACATCCTATAAAAGCACACAGATCCCTAGGCTTTTAACAATTCTATGCTGAGAGAGTCCTTCGGTTTAGTGAGAAAATTAATTCATGATGAAGTTAGTCTACTTCCTAAAAGATTTCAGCTTAAGCAGAATTTTGTAAAAAAATAAAAAATAAAATACCTGTGAGACATTCCAGCTTTTGCTGTCATATAATTTTCTATATGACAATTTGTAAGTGTGTACGTATCAAAGATGTCAGAAAATATTTAAAATAGGTAAACTTATATATTTCTGAATCTGACTTTCCACAAACAGGAAATACCCACATTTTTCCTTCAAGACGTTTCAAATTAGTGTTCAAAATTCAACCAGCTGAAGAAGGGTAGTTTGCATAAGCTTATCCAAACAATTTATTGAACCAGAAATCTGGGCTTTCTATTTTTGCTTTTTATTTCCTAGAAGCAAAGCCTATTTTAGGATTTAAGGAGGAAAAGGAAACAAAGTTTACATTGAAAACATATACAAATTCAAATAAATTAAGGTATTTACAAACAATCTGGAAACAGTAAAAGACTCGAAGATTTCTAGCAGGCTTAATTAATAAGACTGTTGCAACAAAGAGTCAATTTACCCCCTCAAGCATAGCGTAATGCTCCCAAGTCACTTAATCAGAGCCATAAAAAGCTTATGGAGAAGATCAGACAATTTTAATGATCTTCTTCATTACCCCTGAATAGCTGATCTAAGTAAGACAGATATCTGTATAGATCAAATGATACCACCACTTTCCAAATCTACTCTCTTCTGGTGACTGAGACCCTGAAATGGTTCTTTGCACTGCACTAAAAAAATTGAGTTTTAAAGTATAAATTCATTTGTGATTTCAATTCTAGTCCAAGCTCAATTCCACTTTAGAAATTAAGAATACAAAAAGATTACCTGTTTTTCTTGATAAATTAATTCCATATCTGCAGTCAGAATAATAACCATAAATTTTTACGCTAGTCACAAGTATATACTGTATTTTTTTTATCTTGTTTACACTTAAAAAAGAATATAGCTGAGACCAATAGACTGATTTAATCCATTTTATTTTCTTTCTTGTGTGCTGTTTAGGAAATTGAGCTTAATTATAGAACAAAGCAACTAATGATTAATTACCTCCAATTTGGGTGACTAACTTGAAACATCTCTTAAAGCCCTGATTTTCAAAGTTAGAAAATCAAAATTTTTATCAAATAGAGGTCCCTTCAATAAAAGTTTGTTGATTACCCAAATACTGAGATGCTTAATAGTTCTTAATTGTAAGGTTTTATTTTCCTTTTTTATAGAAGAGGATTTGCTTGCTAGATTTTGACAGATTCTAATTGCACAAGTATATCTAAAACAATGAAGTTGAAAAGGTGACCCAGGATCAAGATCTGGAGGGGCAGAGGTTTGCAGACATAAGTGAGGATCTAATTTATCAGTATGCATGTTAAATAAACTGATGAAGAAATTGAGCTCCGTGAGACACTGGTGAGAAATGATTCATATGACTGTACACCTAGAATGAGGTCAGTTCATGCACTGAAGGGCTGCTGAGTGAAAGAATACAGAAAAAGCACAAGAAAGAGAGAAACAAGTCTAGATAACAGCATATTAAAGGTCATACAGGATGCTTATGACAGGACTGAGAAGTAAATCACTTATCTTTGCTCTTTGAAAGAGAAGGTATCTGACCATGTCACTTTTATGTTTCCTTTTCAGAGTACAGATCTGCTGCTGAGGCCAAAATCTGCCTTTGGAACTAGCCTTTTGGTTGTCATTGCTATCAAATAGAAGCCAGGCAGAATTATCTAAAAGGGAATAAAACTTGACATAAACCTAAGCCAATTGTTTCTCAGGACCCTATGGTAGTGGAGTTTTTAATTACCCCAAGGGGTTGATTGTCGTATTCTTATTACAGGATTTGGAAGAGAGAGAAAAGAGGCAGTAAAATAACAGAAAAAGCCCCAAAGCATTTAATACAATGGAGGAAAGGGTAAGCAATATAAAACAATGGAAGGAGGTGCTTATTTTTCAAAGTCAGAAGCTTATAGGAAAAATGAGAAAGAGGTAACAGAAAGAAAAAACAGAGATAAATAGCATAAGATGGATAGAATTGTTGAGATCTTTTTGTTCACAAGCAGGATGTCTGGACTTGCCAATCCAGACAGTCCATTTTACTTCTATGTTCCTAAGTCACAAAGTGGTAGAAGTAAAAGGAAACTGAAATACAAGACTTGTGATAAACAGAAGATTTCAACAGCACTTCATCCTCCACCATACTAGAATAACTATTTGTTGAGAATATTCTCATATGGCAGCAACTATGAATTGAGGAAGAAAAGGAAGGAAGGAAGGAAGGAAGGAAGGAAGGAAGGAAGGAAGGAAGGCAGGCAGGCAGAAAAATTTTTACTGATATTGACATCTGGAAAAAAACTTGCTGTCTTTCGAAATGATACTTCCTTGGTCTTCAAGATAATTCCAGGATTTCTCTGGTTTTTCATGTATGCAGACTAAGAGACGGGAGAGAAATTATATAAATCTATACAAAACTATTCATTTTGTCTGACCACAATGTTATGCTATTTGTATGTCCAAAGCAGAGAGATAATTTTTTCCATTAATAATGTGGTTTACAAACTTAAAGAGTTACGTAGGTGCTGGACACAACAAACATAGAGCTGAAGCTTTTGTATATGACACAATACACTCATTTACAATGCAAATTCAATACGCAGTAGGTTAAACATCATAGCACAAACCTTGAATACTCGTAGGCATTACAACAGCACCTAGATATTACAGTGACTGGCATTCTTTGAGTCCAAAACAGATTAAATACTCTCTTCAATGTGTCAAGTCAGTCTGCAATGCAAAGCAGTTGTATATTTGCTTTGGCTTCTGTAACCAATATTTAAAATAGAAACTGGGAAGGTGATGCAGAGAAATAACAGTTTAACATTCAGTTTTATTTTACTGCTTTGTCCCTATTTAAGTCTTCATTTCATCAGTAATGAATACACTTTGCTGGTTTTTTTAGTATCTCCTTTCTTTAGTATGGAATTAAAATGTGCTCCTGTTGGAGCAGAACAACTATAAATTAAAAAATTATAAACAAAGAGTTCTTTTGCATCTCACATCTCTAAATCCATAACAATTTATTAGAAGCCTCATTTACTTTAATAAAAGGCATTCTGTAGAATTTAAATCTTCCAATGTTAGAAATCACAAGGATCTTGAAAAAAAGTCAGTATTGCATTACTGTATTTAATGGCCATGGCTAAATCACAGTTTTTGGCAAGATTTATAAAACAAATTAAGATGGACAAATGTTTTACAGATTCAATCTCAAATCAGTTTAAACTGACAACTACTGTCCTGCAGTGTTTCAAATCCAACTTTAGCAAACACAGAAGTTATTTAGTCATCCAAATGGTCAAATTTAAAAAATAACCTACCTCAACAAAACCTCTAGTCCTAAAGATGGCACATTTTTACTCTTACGTGTTCTTTAGCTTGATCATATCCCAATCCCATTTCTATTAAATTCCATCATAAACATCCCTCATTTTGACCTCAGTGGCTTTTAGTTTTCCAACATGTAATATTGATATGGGCCAGAAATTTTTTTGTAAAACACCTGTTAATACAGTAGTTGCAGTTCCTTCTTATCATATTTAAGTAGGAATCAGGAAGTTATTTCCTTGACTTTTCCCTGTTTGTACTGAAACTAGTAAAGTAGCTGCAGGGATACTTCTGTTTACATTATGAAAAAAGATCACAAAAATATTAAAAAAACCAAATTTTGATCAAGAACATATATTTGCAAACAGTCTAAGACTCTGAGAAATCTTTTTCAAACATTTCATGTTAAATAATTTGTGACTAAATGTTATCTTTTAATTCAGGCAGTTCTTACCGAAAAGTGTACTGGCAGAAAAGTAGTATCTTCCCTATCATTCAGGAGAATTTGTTCTTTGTTCATGATCAAAAGTCAAGGAGTCCTGATTCTCCTTTCTTCCACTGAAACAAACTGGACACAAATTAGACAAAAACAGTACACTATTCTATGTAGATGCAGCACAATAATTGTTTACCACAATAGCAACCACTCGATCATTGGAGTAGAAGTAGCTGAAAACCCATATACAGAATATAGACATTCTACGGATTTTTTATGTAAATAGCAAATAGTTATGCTCTTTTTCAAAGAACATCAGCTTATGTTTTGAATATTGGTTATTTTATGTCATACTAGTTACAGTGTCAAAGTCAGTTCTTCCTAGCCTCTAGATAGGGCATTTTAGAATCTGTGTGTCAGGTTATGAAACAATTCATCCTGAGCGCACTCACATGGCAAGTGAAAGACAAGCAGGGGATCAGGCCCAGCCAACATGGATTCATGAAGGGCAGGTCCTGCCTGACCAACCTGATCTCCTTTTATGACCAGGTGACCCACCTGGTGGATAAAGGAAAGGCTGTGGATGTTGTCTATTTGGACTTCAGTAAGGCCTTTGACACAGTTCTCCCACAGCATTCTGACAGAGAAGCTGGCAGCCCATGGCATTGACAGGTGGACTCTTCGCTGGGTTAAAAACTGGCTGGCTAGCCGAGCCCAGAGAGTTGTGGTAAATGGTGCTAAATCCAGTTGGCGTCAGGTCTCAAGTGGTGTTCCTCAGGGCTCAGTTTTGGGGCCAGTCTTGTTTAATATCTTTATTGATGATCTGGATGAGGGGATTGAGTGCACCCTCAGTAAGTTTGCAAACGACACCAAATTAGGCGGGAGTGTTGATCTGCTTGAGGGTAGGAAGGCTCTGCAGAGGGATCTGAACAGGCTGGATCGATGGTCTGAGTCCAGTAGGATGAGGTTTAACAAGGCCAAGTGCCAGGTCCTGCACTTTGGTCACAACAACCCCAGGCAGCACTACAGGCCTGGGGAAGAGTGGCTGGAAAGCTGCCTGGAGGAAAAGGATCTGGGGGTCCTGGTAGACAGTCAGCTGAACATGAGCCAGCAGTGTGCCCAGGTGGCCAAAAAGGCCAATGGCATCTTGGCCTGTATCAAGAATAGTGTGGCCAGCAGGAGCAGGGAAGTGATTATGCCCCTGTACTCAGCACTGGTGAGGCCGCAGCTTGAGTACTGTGTTCAGTTTTGGGTGTCACAGTATAGGAGAGACATTGAGGTGCTGAAGTGTGTCCAGAGAAGGGCAACGAAGCTGGTGAGGGTTCTAGAGAACAAGTCCTATGAGGAGTAGCTGAGAGAGTTGGGATTGTTTAGCCTGGAGAAGAGAAGGTTGAGGGGAGACCTTATCACTCTCTACAACTACCTGAAAGGAGGTTATAGCGAGGCGGGGGTCAGTCTCTTCTCCCAAGTAACAAGTGATAGGACAAGAGGAAACGGCCTCAAGTTGTGCCAGGGGAGGTTTAGATTGGATTTTAGGAAAAAGTTCTTTACTGAAAGGGTTATCAAGCATTGGAACAGGTTGCCCAGGGAGGTGGTGGAATCGCCATCCCTGGAGGTATTTAAAAGATGGGTAGACCTAGTGCTGAGGGACATGGTTTAGGGGTGGTTTTGGCATAGGTTTATGGTTGGACTCGATGATCTTGAAGGTCTCTTCCAACCCAAGTGATTGTATGATTCTAATATTGTTAGCTTTAAGGAAAAACAACAAAACACCAGCACAACAACAAAAGATAATTCTCCAATTCTATTTCTGACTCTTCAGGCTGAGATCTAGAAGTTACACTTTTTCTGTGTGATGGTCACAAAGGGTAATGATTGTTTCATGTCAAATTTTAACCTCTAGTGTTGTGTTGATTTCAAGATGCAAACCTAAGCAGGTTTTTCTCATGCAGTCTTAAAAATGCCAAGATTAACTTCAGTATCTACTCTACCAATACGTCTTGATCAGCATTTTCTGTGTCTTATAACTATAGTGATCACTTATAATTGTCTGTGTAACAGAATTTCTCCAAATGATTTTGAAGTCCTCTGAAGAAGCAAAGTGCTCTTCAGATGAGAGTTCAACCTTTTATATTTACAGGTTGGTTGTTTGTTGGTTTTTTTTCCTGTACTGTGAAAACTAGTTTAAAAGCTGCTCCAATTTTACCTTCTGCTGCTGTACTTTATCATTCAATGCAGACTTATAAGATCCCTTGTAATGTTGTTCAAGTATCTCTTGGTTTCTTTAGAAAAGTTGTCATATACAGATGAACTCAGGCAACTATCAATAAGCTTTAAAAAACCTACAGTGGAATGGGATCTTCAGGTTTCTAGGTCTACTCCAAAACTTCAGAACTTATGTCAGCTTAAAGAAGCATTAAATTAAAGGCCATTGGTGGAAGGCAACAGGTTGGAACAATTCAGGTAATATTGGCATCATATTGTAGCAACTGAACAAGGACTAACAGACTGCAAAGGATGGAAGAAAGTCCTTGATAAATAAGGAATATCTGCATTACACTTCACTGCCGATGTAGCCAAAGTGATGTTGCATTAAAAAGGAAGGTGCTGTGCCAAACTGTGAATTCATATCATTGTGTAACTAGGAGGAAACAGCATTCACCAAGGAGCACTTATGACTGAAAATTAGGAGTTTTCCAGAGAAGCTGTGGGACTAAAATGCACATTTTTCACTAAATGTTAATGGGATTTGGGTACCTAACTGCATTAGCAACCTTTAAAAATCCCTATCAAAATGACTGAATTGCAAACAAAAAATGCATAATTTCTCATTTATCTCCACTATTGTGCTAGTAGACTGGAGGTTAGACAGTATTGTAGCCATCTTTTAATCATGCATTAAGGGTGAGCCTGAAAAATATAGACCAGTGAACATGACTTTAGTATTAGATAAATTAGCTGAAAACACATTTAAAGAGACTTATAAAACACACAAATGAGTGTAATACAATAGAAATCAGTAGAGCTTCCTTAAAAGGAAATTGTTCTGCTTAAGCCTCATTTTGTTCAAAATAATTGAAACAATAATGGATAAAGAATTGTTAAATGTAATTTAGTTGGACTTCTGAAAGACCCTCTGAAAAAAGTCTGGCCCAACCATGCTAGCGGGAGGAGCAGGTAGTCTTGGAGAAAAGTCTAATGTTTAGTAAGTGGGCTGACATGAAAGTAAAAATTTTGAAAGACATAGAGACTATTACAGAATCAAAGAAACACAGAATGTTAAGGGTTGGAAGGGACCTCTAGAGATCATTGGGTCCAACCCCCCTGCCAGAGCAGGTGCACAGGATGGCATCCAGGTGGGTTTTGAATGTCTGCAGTGTTGGACACTCCACTGCCTGTCTGGGCAGCCTGTTCCAGTGCTCTGCCACCCTCAATGCAAAGAAATTCCTCCACGTATTCAGATGGAACTTCCTATATTCGAGTTTATACCCATTGCCTCTTGTCCTGTCACTGGGCACCACTGCAAAAAGACTGGCCCCTCCTCCTGCCACCCGCCCTTTAAGTATTTGTAAACATTGTTGAGGTCCTCCCTCAGCCTTCTCTTGTCTAGACTAAAAAGACCCAACTCCCTCAGCCTTTCCTCATAAGAAAGATGCTCCAGCCCCCTAATCATCTTTGGGGGTCTTTGCTGCACCTTCTCCAGTAGTTCCCTGTCCTTCCTATACTGGGGAGCCCAGAACTGGACACAGTACTCCAGTTGTGGCCTCGCCAGGGCAGAGTAAAGGGGGAGGATGACCTCCCTTGACCTGCTTGCCACACACCTCTTGATGCACTCCAGGATGCCATTGGCCTTCTTGGCCACAAGGGCACATCGCTGGCTCATGGTCATGCTGTTGTCCACCAGGACTCCCAGGTCCCTCTCTGCACAGCTGCTTTCCAGCAGGTCAGCCCCCAACCGGTACTGGTGAATGGGGTTATTCCTTCCCGAGTGCAGGACCCTACACTTGGCTGTGTTGAATTTCATAAGGTTTTTCCCTGCCCAACTCTCCAGCCTGTCCAGGTCGCACTGAATGGCAGCACAGCCTTCCGGTATGTCAGCCACCCCTCCCAGTTTCGTGTCATCAGCAAACTTGCTGATGGTACACTCCATCCCTTCATCCAGGTCATTGATGAATACAGTGAACAGGACTGGACCCCTGAGGAACACCACTAGTTTCAGGCCTCCAACTAGACTCTGCCCCATTGATCACAACCCTCTGAGACCTACCTGCTTACCAGTTTTCAATCCACCCCACTGTCCTTTCATCTAACCCACACTTCCTAAGCTTGCCTATGAGTATGCTGTGGGAGACGGTGTCAAAGGCCTTGCTGAAGTCAAGGTAGATAACATCCACTGCCCTCCCCTCATCTATCCATCCAGCCATGCTATCGAGGAAGGCTATCAGGTTGGTCAGCCTTGACTTCCCCTTGGTGAATCCATGTTGACTACTTCTGATAACCCTCTTTTCCTCCAGGTGCTTGGAGATGATGCCCAGAATGAGCTTTCCATCATCTTTCCAGGGATGGAGGTGAGACTGACTAGTCTGTAGTTTCCTGGATCCTCCTTCTTCCTCTTTTTGAATGCTGAAGCGACATTGGCTCTCCTCCCGTCCTCAGGCACCTCACCTGTTCTCCAGGACCTTTCAAAGATGATGGAGAGTGGACCAGCAATGACTTCTGCCAGCTCCCTCAGCACTCATGGGTGCATCCCATCAGGACCCATGGACTTGGGGATGTCCAGTTTACTTAATGGGTCTCTGACTTGATCCTCCCCAATGAAGGGAGAGTCTTCCCTGCTCCAGACTTTCCCTGTTACCTGTAAAGTCTGGGGGTCCTGAGGGCTGGCCTGAGTAGTGAAGACTGAAGCAAAGAAGGCATTCCGTAATTCTGCCTTCTCTGCATCATCTGTCACCATGGCACCTGTCTCATTCAACAGAGGGCCGACATTCTCTCTAGTTCTTCTTTTCCCTCCTATGTACTTGAAGAACCCCTTCCTGTTGACCTTGATATTCCTGGCCAGAACTAATTCCAAGGAGGCCTTGGCTTTCCTTGTTTCGACCCTGCATACTCTGACAGTATTCTTATAATCTACCCAAGTGGTCAGTCCTTTATTCCACATATTGTAAACTTCCTTTTTCCTCTTGAGCTTTTTCAGGACCTCCCTGCTCAACCACGCTGGTCTCCTGCTTCCTCTGCCAGATTTCTTCTTAGGGATGCACTGATCCTGAGCTTGGAGGAGGTAATTCTTGAAAATTAACCAGCTTTCTTGAGTCCCCCTGCCCTCTAGAGCCCTGATGCATGGGATTTCTCCAAGCAGTTTCTTGAAGAGATCAGTCAGCCCTCCTAAAATTCAAGGTTGCAACCCTACTTGTCTTTTTATGCCCACTACACCTAATCCTGAACTCAAATGTAAATTTAAAAGTAAATGTTTTCAAATATAACAAAATCAGTGCTGGAAATACTATTGTGCTATTATCTAGGGATAATATTGACATTATTGTTGGGTCCCTATCTTGGCATTTATGGTTGGTTTTGGTCAACGAGCTTTAAAATTGCAGAGAAAAGGTCTGCAAACACAGAAACATGCACACAAAAAAATAGGCTTCATGATTGTCACTATTTTCATCATTCTGTAAGGTAAATTTTAAAAGGCAATGACTCTAAAGCTGCCCAAAAATAAATAAGGATCAGTAGCAAAATAGTAATTATACTGTATTTTTAGTTATTCTTGCCAATTTCTGTATTAGCAATTTGCTTGAGACTAGTTGCTGTCATTGAGACCAGTGTCTGCCAAGAACCTATGTCCTTCCTATTAAACTTTCACAGATTTCAAAAAAGAATAGCATCTAACTTTTCTATCTAATGCTCTCTGCTAAATCTCAAACCATGCCTCACAATTATTTCAGAGTTCTAGTTGTTGTATGCCAAAAAAAAGGTCAAGGACTTTTCTAACAATTCAATAGTGTAAATACCCAAGTTCCAGTGCCCAGGAATGTTCCTTAGCACTTCTTAGTTGACTAGTGTAGAAGTAGCCACTATGTATGACTGAGGTTCATAATCATTATTAGAAAAAATACTAAATCCACCAGAACAGACTACTTGATTTGCTACTTCCCTGTGTCATTTGTGATGATTTGAGCAAACATCTGGTGGTTACAAAGTTGCTACCAAGTCAGAGTGAAATGCCAAGCTTGCATTCTCCTATAACTGGTGTAAATGAATATAAAATACCTACATCCAAGACAACGCAAGATTTACATTTACAGTAAAAATTTAATCTACCTCTATGCCAGTTGGAACACAATTATAAGGCTACCAGCCAGCTCTCATCAGATAACGATTGATCATTCATTACAAGTACTTAGAAGCAAGTTTGTCCATTACAGATGACGTAAGCCCCAAATTATGCATACAAGGATTGCAGCTCCTTCTAGCCATGTTGACTCAGAAATGGCAGTCAGCTGAAGACTCAATTTATCTAGGCCTAATTCTGAAGCTAGGCTGGCTCCTGTGAAGTACAAGACAGACATGCATTTGGAAATACAAGTTTAGCTGAAATCCATGAAGTTTGTGAGTTTTGTCATGAGGCACAGTTCTGAACCAGAAATGCCAGTCAAGACAGACCATAAGTGTTTCCATGTATGAAGACAGCATAATCTACATGCATCTTGAGTACTACCCACATCTGGATCTGACGCTCTACAGACAGTTTAACCTCTAGGAGGGCCCATTCCACAAGACTGAACCTCAGTTCCTGGAAGAGTTGCAGAGACACGCAGCTTAATTCAATTGCCTAAAGATCATTTTCCAGATGCTTTAGTGTGACTAAGACATTTACCAAGGGAAGCAGATATGACAGCGAAGTGAGTAGAGACTTGCACTTTTTGAAGCAGGTAGGGTACTCCATTAAACTTCGTCTAGTACAGGTGGAATAAACAACAAAGCCATGTCTACACTTTTGAACTGAGCCCTAGAAATAGTGCATAAGCAGCAGGAGGGCTGTGACCGCAATCACTTCCAGCACACTTTCTCAGCAGACTAAGTACACTTGAGCAAATGATGTAAAAGGCTTTTGTGAACTGGACCCTCCATTTTCAAAGCTAAGCACTTTTTTCCCTTTAAAAATCCCATTCATTTATTCCCGAGAGAAAAAGACACACATGATCTTACATAATTTAGCATCTTCATTTGCTTGAGTGAATTATTTAGAAAACAAATTTAATTTCACATTTTATTTTGCCCTGAAATAAATTTTTGAGCACAGTATATCATGCAAAGCTAAGTTCCTTTTGTCAGTGAAAAAACACATCAGCATATTAAATGCCAGAATCTTTCAAAACACATCTTTCTTGCAACTGAAGAACTTTTAGTTAACTCAGACACAATGATACATCACTTTACAGATGTAAAATATCCCATCTGTCAGCCTCTTTTTTTGATTCCCCTAATGTTGAAACCTATGAGGCCAAAACCCCTCATATTCCTGTCTAACAAATTGCTTAAATTTCAGCAGAGCACTTTCTATGAAGGTGTTATTCTACCCTTGTACTTCAAATCCCACATCTGTATTTCCTATTCAGTAACCTTTTTATTGTTCTTCTCTACAAATTTCTGACTTTCAGTGCATCTGAAGAGTACATCTTGTAATTAGGCCAGAAAAAAGCCTCTTTATTTTTAAATTGCATGTCAACACACTCTGCAGCCCTACAGACTTTCTGTTCTTCACTTACACAAAATATTCTCACTTGCTTTCATGAGAAAATCTTCAGCTCTCAACTCCTTTTGTGCTGAGAAACTGGTAATTTCTATTTGCCACACGCCAACAAGAACATGAGGAGATACTAGCTTATGAAATGAAATAGTATTAACATCTCTATTAATTTATCACTTATTACTAAACACAGGCATTCAGACATTTGCATACCTTTCCAACAAATTCCCTTATTGCACACAGCAGACTTCCATGACATATGTACTCACAATATTCATTTGCACGCTTTTCTTAGAAAATTCTTCTCTGACTACTGTAGACCATTTGCTTCAGTTGGATATTGAAAATTTATATGTTAAGTTGGGTGTAAAAGGAATTTGTTGTTTCAGTGAAGAATTCAGGGTTGTGTTTCAGTGGTATAAAGTTAAGGTAAGCTGGACTGTGAGAGGAAATTTATCCACGCTAACTTCCAGTCAGTAGTCTTTGTAGTGTTTGTAAGGAAGGTAGAGACACTTGTTCAGTCTTTAACCTAATTTCACATATCCAGAAATGACCTTACAAGAAAGAAACTAGATTTTGAGGGCTATTGATTCTATTGAGCTATAACAGCTTATCTCTGTTAAATACTTGACAGCCCACTGTTACTCACCCTTGCTCAGGTACCTAACAATTAGAGATAAATGAGGGGTCCGTCCATTTCTGAGTAAGTCTAGAATTTTTCATCACTATCTTAGGATTTTGTCTGGTAGAAGATTTAAACAACATGACTTATGCCATTTCTGTTGGCCAGTTTCATTGTTCGTTGTCCTTTACAGCTTGTTAATTGGAAAATTTTCCCCAGACATCAGTATTTTCCAACTTCTTTGTTGTTTTCCACAGCTTTCCCAAATAGTTTTCTTTGTTCTTGGAAGTCAGAGGACAGATAAAGTTACTACAAGTTATAACACTAGTGAAAACAGGTAAGATCCAGCTAACCTAAAACATCTATTCAGTCATAAGGTTCCCTTTGTGTCTGATGAAGAGATATAGACACTGCCAGAGTGTGATTGATTGAATGATCTGGTTTAGCTATACATGTTGGTGAGATACTTTACAGTAGTGACCCCTTAAATACATCGGTTATAACTCCAAGCGAAATGTAGTTCATGGAGATAATATAGCATAAATTCCACATTCAACTGGTATGGTTTCTATTCTAGGCAGTTACCATCATTGGGAAGTTACTTTGGAATTTGCTTCTCAGAATGAAAAAGAAAGCACATATTCTGGAGAAAACATCAAAAAGCTAACTCAATACATGCTTAACTTCTAGCAGAGGCCATAACCATCTTCTCAGAATGAAAAAGTAAATTATTTTGGTCCATAATGTCAAATAATTGGAAGCAAAATATGCTCAGAACTTTCTGTTTGCATTTTGTCTGGCATTTTGGGAATTAAAGGCATCCCTAAAGCATCATGAAAATGGATATATACAAGCTTAATGATTGCTAAAAGAAAGATACTCAGGCACTGTAAAAATATAAAAGATTTATCTGGGGTAAGAATTTTTGGCAGACCTTGTAATAACAGCTTCATATGAAAAAGGTTACTTTGTGCCTAGAAGATAAACTGAATGATTTTTAAACAGTGTGGAAAGAGTCTGCAGAATCTCTACACAGTTGTTTTGCAAAGGTGACAACATAAGGCACACTAGTATAAAATCAACATTATCTACGTTAACAAAAATACAAAAGAATACAGAAAAGGATATTTTTATTCTTCCATAGGTGTAATTTTATCAGCAGTTGTTAGTGTGCTATTGCTCAAGAGAACCTGCATACTCAAAGTAGGTACTTAAAAAGGAAATATATTGTTTGAGGAGGGCTGAGGTGATATGCTTTATCTCATGTATGAATAGAACGTTAGAGAACAGTGAAAAAGGATTCTTCAGGAACAACATAAAAAGGTGTCTGTTTAGTTTGCCAATTCACCTAACTAGAGGACAAGACCTATGTTATGTGGAAAATACACGCAACGTTTCCTAGAAAGCAGTCTAACAACTCAGAGAATACATCTGCATGAAATAGAAACTTACTTTACATCGGTTTGGAGCTGAAAATTCTTGAACATAAACTGTTCAAGTTTATGGCTGCCATATGGCTTTCCTGTGACAAATTGCTAGAGCGCGTAAGTAAATAAGAATACACAAAACAAATCATACAAATTAAATCATGCAATTTCTAACAGAATATTTAAGATCTAGACTACTGTTGGCAGATCAATGGTCAAGCATATTTAATTTTTAAACTAGTGGGGGATGTTTATATGGATCATTCTGATAGTTAATCAATTTGCAATATGAAGTATGCAGACTTCCTAGCATTAGAATGAGGTACTCTGTGAGCAGTCCTTTTCCACTTCTATTTAGTACTTCCGTTTTGTAAAACTTAGACACTTTAAAAACTACTAGACACAGAATATAATTTTTTCCCCAAGAGGCTCAGGGATTAATGGGTCCAAACTTTACTGAATGTTTTAAGGAGACAAAGAGGAAAAATGTGGTATCTACCTTTTGTCAGCTCTTCTGGAAATGCCTTCTTTGGTGATCCATAGCAAAAATTTAAAATTAGTTGCCTTTCCCAACTTCTTCTTATTCCTTTTCTGTGAAAGACATTTGGAGAAAAGTGAGATTGACACCAGGGCTGTCGCAGAGTGGGAATGAGGAAAAATGGGCAGATTTTAAAAGCATCACCCAGCTCTACAAGCACAGATATGACCAGCAGTTAATCACAGCAACCTCTAGGTGTTTTGATGAATGACAAATGATCAGACAGATCCTGTGGTAGTGTCATTTAATATAATATTTTGGACAATAATGTCTAGAAAGATTATGATTCACAGTGTGTGGAAGTGGAACACAGTGGAGGGAATGACACATTTTTTTCCCAAAAATATTCCTGAATGATGCAGAAATGTGTGGTTCTGGTGCCAATCTAAAGGAATACGGCAGAAAGGAGAAAAGAAACAAATAATCATGTTCACTTTGTATAATTCTGCAGCTTTATTAGTGACTGTTAGAAATAGTTGGATCCCTGCTTCTGGTAGACTTTTTAAATAGTTCCTCTTAAGATGACTCAGATGTTTCTGAGAATTACATTAGGGTAAAAATCATGTTGTCAATATACAAGCAATTATATTTTTAAGTAAAACCTTGTGCCTGTACTTTGGAGAACGAATATGAAATTTGGAGATGATGTCAGATGAGAATCAGGGAATTCCTCTGTTTCTGTGAATGCTGGTCTGAATTTCCACTTAGTGGATTTATGCCATTTATTTTCAAGCTATTTATTGTATTCCAAAACTCATGTCAAATGAGATAGTCCTACGTAACAAGATCATTATGACAGCAGTACCAGAGCGCTAAAGGATTTCAGGAAGTGTCCAAATTTACTGACCTCCATAACTTTAATTTAACTGGGTATATTCGAATTACAAAATTATCTTTAATGGTATGACAATGTACTAATTTGTTCCCATGAAAGTCTTGCCACAGAGTAGTGTAATCTCCAAGCCCTATGGGAAGTGTTGTTATTTTCCTGTCCTTTTTTCATTTCACAATTTATTTACAGCTCAATAGAAAACAAAACTCTCTTTCCAATTGAAAATTAAGATATACATTTCAAAATGCTTATTTATTCTGAATTGTAATTAAAATCCAAAGATTTAACATTACACTATAACCACGAATTGACACTCTGAAACAAAACCAATAATCTAAGAAACTACAGAATGTATTGTTTAATAACTGTTAGTGTAGCATATATCAATACAGCTAAGTCTTTACTCAATACTGAACACAAATAATGATTTATATTAGACTAAGCAAAGTTGATATAATTTGAAGCAAAAGTCAAAGTCAAAATAAAATGTTTTAATATGATGAAAACCAAGGAGACAAGCAAAGGACTCCAGATAGTTACTTGTTTAATAGGAAAAAACCCCTCTCTGTTGCAATTATTTACCACTGCTGTGGTACACCACCCAAATATACATCAAATACAGCCTTAATAATTTTCTCACTGACTTTTCAATAATATCTCAAACTGAATTACCATTGTATATTTATGCTTATTTATGTACTTTTTGTTTTCAGTTATTTCAAATGCCTATTCATTACTAGAGGCACTTTAGAAGCATTCCAATACTTTCCACTACCTCTTCTGTGTTTGTATTTTAATTTTATCACAGCATAGTAATCAGCTACACAAAGTTGAAGGCTTTTAAAACAACATTATTAAATCTTTATCAATAAAATGCACATTATAAACATTGATATAAATATAATAGAGAAGTATAAAATCTAGGATAAAATAGAAATATAGGTCACTGTGTCTGAAATAACAGCTAGAAGGTGCTTGAAAATAGAGTAATATTAACTTAGGGACGCAACCTAAAATAAATTCTGCTTAAAGAATAACAGTAGATTAATAACTTTGCTTCCTTGTCTAAACTTGTATACAGTACGTCCTCCCACTAGGTCTGAGATAATCAAAAGAATATTTACATATTTTTTAATTTTTATTAACCTATAGTGCCCCTGTACTATAAAGACAACAGAAACGCTACACTGCTACTGAGCAGCTTTATTATTTGGATCAGTTAAACTTAGAAATAAGGCATACTCCTTTAACAGTGACAGCAATTAACCTAAGGAACAGTCAAGCAAGAGAAGAGCTCGATTTTCCTGCTTTTTTCTTCAAGAGAAGACCTGGATAAATGAGGGTGTCCTTCTATGCTGTATTTTCTACAGAAGAAACCTTTCTTCATCTCCCCTACAGTATTCGTCTTATCTTTCATCTGTCAACAGCTTTTCACCAGCCCTGTAGTGCATCTTGCTGCCACCTCCAATATAAACAGCTGTTGGACCATGTTATTCACTAAAGAATCACTAAAATTATGCTGGTTAGAAAAAAGAGGGAAAATAATATCAATGTCCCTATTTCCTGCTTGGTCTCTGCCAACAGTTGTGTGGGCCCTACAGGGGGACAAATGATCTCTGTCGTGGGAACAGGAGGGATTGGCCAAGGTCAACAAGAGCTGCCTACTGCAGGTTCACCTAAATACAAAATTAACCTGTTCTCAACAAGTATACAGAAGTCAAACATAAGTTATTGGCAAGTGAGTCAGCTATGAGGCCAGACCAAAAGATGTAGTACACCACCTGACTTTAAAGCCTATCAATTCATGAAAGCCTTGTGGGAACAGAGTGTTTGACTGGCAATACAAGGAGAGAAGTTTTTTGTTACTCACTTGTCAAAGCTCAAATAATTAAATATTATTAACCGTATTTCAGCATGTTCCATTAGAATTAAAAGTAATATTTTATCTTTGACAAAGAAAATCAATAGCATCTATATTGAATATTCAGGTCACTAGTGCTATATGTGTCTCTTTCCAGTAAAATATCCATCACTGGTATCATCTAGCCTCTGCAGAGAAATCTGAGTTCATTTTGTCATGAATATTATTCTTCCTGAGCAGATACTTCCATAGTCAAACATGTAAAACCAAAGCATTTCCTTTGTTAATTTTAAAAATTGGCAGTTATCAGAGGGAGGTAAATTCAAATAAACACATGGATCTTACTGCCTTCTAATACTGTACGAGCCCTCCTCTCTTCACTAAGGGCTGAATACAAACTGAATGTTATCTATTTATAGCATTTACCAGCCTAACTGCATCAGTATCTCCTGTGAGTTTTCACTGGAAAAGTTACGCATCTGCGTAGGTGCAGTTTGACACGAATATAGCTGATGTCATTGCAATGAACTTGAATCAGCTGTATCAGTCTAAGTATTTCTACAGCAATACCTCTGTGATTACATCAGGGAGGGCAGGGAGTGTGTAGATTTTACTAGCACCACTGCCAGCTGTAAAGACAGCCCTAATTTCTCAGTGAGACCAGCTGGATCAGAATGCAGGTAACTGCTGATTCATGTGCCATAAAAATCAAAATTCTGTTAAAGAAACTATTCAAAGATGGAAAAAAAAAGAAAAGGCACAGAAAGAAAAGAAAAAAAGAAAAAGAGTATGGTATTGTCAGAGGCCAAGCAAAATGTGACAGATGATCAGGAAAGGAAATAACACTTATGTAAAATAACACATAAAATCATAAACTCATGTATGTTGGAAGGGACCTTTAAGACCATTGAGTCCAACCACTAACATAACACTGCCAAAACCACCACTAAACCATGTTGCTCAGCACCAGTTCTACCTGTCTTTTAAATGCCTCCAGGGATGGCGATTCAACCACTTCCCTGGGCAGCCTGTGCCAATGTTTGGTAACCCTTTCTGTGAAGAAATCTTTTCCTAATGTCCAATCTAAACATCCCCTGGCGTAACTTGAGGTCATTTCCTCTTACCCTATCACTAGTTACTTGGGAGTAATCTCATGATTGACCCCCACCTCTCTTCAGCCTCCTTTCAGGTAGTGGTAGAGAGCAATGAGATTTCCCCTCAGCCTCCTTTTCTCCAGGCTGAACAACCCCGGTTCTCTCAGATGCTCTGCATAAGACTTGTGCTCTACACCCTTCACCAACTTTGTTGCCCTCCACTGGACGCACTCCAGAACTTCATGTCTTTCTTGTATCCGGAGGCTCAAAACTGAACACAGTATTCAAGATGTGGCCTCACCAGCGCCGACTACATCAGGACAACCACTTCCCTAGTCCTGCTCACCACACTTTGATGCATGACAGGACAGTGTTCTTCAGAGAGACAGCCATATCCTGTTTTGGGGACAGGACATGCAAGTTCTGCAGCCTGAGCTGTCAGGAGGCATCATACAGTGGAGGGTAGAGGAAGCCAGCCCATCCAAACCTGTGGTTATCATTTAATTTTAAAATACCGGGTTTCACAGGTAAAGGAGAATATTCAACTTCTACAGGCATCAAACAAGTAACAAGCATGTGACAGGACTCCCAGCTGCAGGAAGGCTCCACTAGGATAAAGCTGAGCACAAGTCACAGCTATAGTGGATGGGAGGTGAGGAAGGCACTCAGGCTTTTGTGTCTGTAAGTCTAGCATCACCTTACCTCTACCCATTCTTCCACCAGTATGTAACAGCCCATAATCAGCATGTCATCCAGGAAGGGAGACATCTAAGTTCAATGAGGAGAGCATTCTCTTTTCCAGTTCAGACTGTGTCATCGCCTCAGAGGTGTAGTGCTTTCCTGTAATATGGGGGAGACAGTTTTGCGCTCTCCATAGCTGAGAAGACCTTATAAAATAGATCTTCTGCATCCTGGGAGATTGTTGTATCTGAAGGATTAACTGATAGCAACAATGCCCCTAATCCCCGAATCAGGTACCAAGGTTGCAGCTTTGGGTGGGATTTCAACCAGAGGCCCTGCATTGCTGAGCTGTAGGCTAGGTCTGAAATCAGCACTGCAGCTCCTTACATTTCACCCTGAGGCATCTGACTCTTTCTATACAGATGAAAATTCTTACAAACTGTTCTGCAGTCCTCACCTGAGGGTAGGTCTCTGCAGATTTTAGGAGTATAAGACCTTTACTGAACCATACCTACCTAACCCTAAACAACAGAATTATCTGAAAATGTGGCAGTTGTAAAATATTCTGTAATGTGTAATGCTCCATTTATGATTTGCTTCACATCTTCCAAATATATGCCTTTGAGCAGGACTTCTTCAGCATTCCAAAAGGATAACAAGGTAATGATAAATTATGGGTTTTATGTCTGTTTGGCTCACAGCCGCTAACAGCGGTTAGGATCAAGAGAACGACAGACGTCCTTTATAATATATCAGTTACTGGGGGGAAGATCCCAGATCTGAAGTGTCATAAGTCACTTCAAGAGAAGGACGTAAGGATGGAAAATACCACAGAGTTAGAATTAGATTATACAAAACATATATTTCAGTTTCAGATTAGTACCTTAGACACCACTTTGTTTTCTTGGGTCAGTCTGCTAAGTTCAGTTATAAAATATGAAATCATGTAGCTAGACTGCTGGAATAGATTTAAATAGAATAAGCAGTCTGTTCAGGACAATGAGTAAAGGAGGTTTATCAGTTTTATAGTGTATGTCTAGATTTACAGATGATTTGCTAGAAACAGTGTTGCTATGCTTCCCAGAGATAACCTTTCTCTCTTTTGCTTTTTCTGGGTGATACAGACGCTTTCAGTTGGCAGATATTAAACTAGAAGCAGCTGTATCCTCTCCAAAAAATATTTTATTACTGACAACCCATATGTCTGTTGCCTGTCGTTCTTTCTTAAACAGACAACTGCATGCCACACAACATGCAGAGGCTTAGGGCATTCCACAGAGCCTGACAAAAAGAAAAACTGGCAGTTGAGACTGGTGTGGATTATGTTGTTGTTTTGCCCGGTACCATAACTAGTTGTTTACACAGACAGGCACAGAAACAGAAGACATTTAGCATTTAACTTTGTTAAGGAAGGACATTTCCCACATAGTGTTTGCTTGTGCCCAGGCCACACTGCAGCTCTGGCCTCCACAAGGGACTGCGCCTTGTCCTTCCTGTCCATTGTCAGAGATGAGGGTTTTCCTTTCTTCTCAGATATTTTCCATAAACCTTTGCTTTCTCACACTCAAGAGTTTAAATTTACAACAAATTTCACATTGCTTTTTCCATAGGTCAATTTAGGCTGTTCTCTTTTAGCAGCTGGAGTATGAGCAAATCTTAGAATTTCTCATGAAGATGAAATACTGAGATTTTGGGTCTTTTCAAGCGGACTAGTTATAGAGAGTATTTAAATGGTAAAACGGAGCAAGGAAAAAAAAAAAAAAAACAAAAAAACCCCCAAACCCAAAAACTTGTAAATTGCCATAACTGACACGCTCAAAATTTTACTTTGGGCTTAGAGTGAAGTGGCATTCAACAAGTTGTTGAAAACTTTTTTTTTTAAACACTTCAACCTTACTACAGAGAGTGCCAAAGCCCACTTAATACTGTGTAAGAGATATCTGTGGGTACGGATATGCTTTTCCACATGGAACAACAGTCTGCAGCATTGCGTAAAATTGCTAACTTGGCTCCTGAATATCATACAGATATGTTTGCATATTTGCAATGGTGTGTTATTCTTTCAGCAAGACTAACGCTGTACCTAAATGCCAAATTTTATCTTAAGAATCACGGCCAAGTTATGCCATCAGTAATTTAATCCAGTGTAAAGTAACACCTTAATCTTGAAGTATTGTCCAAAATTACAGATGCACTACGGTTTATATATATATATAGATGTGGTATATGTATATGTATATGTATATGTATATGTATATGTATATGTATATGTATATGTATACGTATACGTATATGTATATGTATATGTATATGTATACACACACACAAATCTGACCAATCACGGGGTTCACGTCCTGAGTAGAAAAGTACAATGTGCCTCCATTGTGTTAGAGGTACTTCTCCGATACACCATCAGATTTGTTTTTCTGTTTTATGTAGCATATGACTAGGGATGGACAATTTATCTCAAGTAGATTTCTGTTGATGTAAACCACAGTAATTGCAAGCTACACTGAATGGAAGTCCATTTAATCAATTCAGAGAAATCAACGTCTCACTCCTTCATGTTTCGTTTTTGTCAGTTCTGTGAAGACTATATTTAACATTTTTTAGCAGTGTGATCAATTTACTGGAAGGACAGATTTTGCCATCCTTTCCCACAATGGCCTATAGGGAGACTGAAAATTGAACACATTTTGGCTCCTAAGTTCCAAACAATTCCCACTTTAACCAATTATAGGTGCAGTTCATCATGTCTAATTTTCAGTTGTCCAAAAGTTAGATGTCTTAGTATTGGCCATCTGACACAGCCTTTATATTCAAAGTGCAGAAATGTGTGAACTTCAGGAGAATGATTAAGCTCATCCTAAAATGGGTATAAAAAATCGAGCAAAGGATTCAGCTGAAAAGGTTCCTGTTCCTTTCCATTAACTCTGATTATTAGCTGAGATTTAAACATAAGAACTTTTGAACATTCAGGTTCACCTGGATGAATTTCAGCTATGGTGCTTGTTGTGTTTTGGGCTTTTTTCCCCCCATACCCAGTCAAACAAACATAATCATCAGCTTTTCAACATGAGCAAAGACATCAGAACCTGGATATTACTTTGAACACTGAGAAACAGAAATAATGAAAAATAAGAGGTATATTATGAGAGATTTCACATAAAAATGTGAACACTGAAAATTGTCAATAGAGAATTGTGAATTAGAATTTCAAAATTATTTTCTCTTTTACTATTAAAAAAGGTGCAGGTTTGTCCTATTTTTCATTTAAACCTCTGCCCCCATAGATGATCTGCAAAAAAGCGTTATTTATTTTCATCGTTATTCAGAAATAAAATGTTCAGGTCTTACTAAGAACAAGATGTTAGGCATATTATTTAACTATAATTGCTATTGTACAGAAGATTGTACAATTGGACTCAGAACTGAAAAAGTTGTGAATGAAGAAGTTAGAAGGCCGTGTGTTAAATATGCTGAGTGACAGAAATGTTGACAAGAGGAAATCTCTGGACTTTGGTAGCACTAGAAAATTTAGATGTGTACTAAAAAGCATACAAGAAAAATCAGTTATTTACAGTCCTACTATATTATAAAAGTAAATGTATCGGAAACACTCAACAAAGAAGGGACTGTTTCACAACGTTTCCTTCATTATATTATAGCATCTAATAAAAACACATTTGCCAAAAATATCCAGATGTAAATTCTAAAGTACATGCAGCATCCTGATGCATGATTGTTCAGTTTGCCAATTCCTCCAATATCTTTGCAAAAATAATGATCATATTTTTTCCTGTCCTCCTCATTAAACAAATTTGTTGCACAGAATCCCAGACCTGCTGACAGAGCCCAGAGACAAAGCGTTCATTGAGGATCTCACTTTAGCCTCCTGTTACGTACCACAGAGAAAGGTGATCGCCTACTTGAATACAAATTATAAAAGGATCTTTATATAATTATAATATGAGCAGTAATGTTAAACAGACAATACCCATACAAGAGGAAATGGGAATTTGATGAATTCCCACGCTGCAGTGATGAGGTTGAAGCAATAAAATGATTTCTTTCCTCTTGCTTTTTTACTTTACCCCACTAAGTCACAGAAGGGAAAATGAAATCATCAGTTGCAAATAAAAACATCTGTTCTGCAAACAAAAATAAAGAAGAAATTATTGCTTAATGGAAATACTAGGGAGTTTGATTTGGTTTTAAGTTTTTTCTAATATCTCTGTATATTGACAATAATACAAGACATCAAATTTAGAATTACAGATTTAGAAATTTACTTGCAGTTCTCATGATCTAAGTCTTCCTGCCATAGGTAGTTTGAGGCACTATTACAGCATCAGGGAATTTCATTTATACAAGTTCCATCAACTTCTTTTCAAAATATAGTGAGATCCATTGTTCCAAGACAGTAATTTAAATGACTGAAAAGTGGAAAGCAAGAGCTCTGAGAGCTCTTTCTCTTTGAAATGTGGGAAACACATTTCTCTTTCTTCCTTCTTTTTTTTTCTTTTTTCTTTTCCTTTTTTTTTTTTTTTTTTTTTTCTGAATGGGAACTGGAGTTAAATATCATTGATGGATACTAACTGGAGCAAATACTTCTTGGTGCTGATTTCCAGTGGTTTTATAATCTGCCTGACTTAATAGAAATGAAAAGAATTTGCATTAAAAAAAGAAAAGAAGCCACAATTACATGCAGAAACAAAGGCAAAATGATGCAAGAAAAGTTTCTGTACTATGTCCACATCAGAAGAATTATTTGTACATCATTCTTTTTTGCAGGTTGTGGTTCATTGTCTTGCCGTCACCGTGAACGTGACATTTCCACCACTATTTCATTACCAAATTTTAAAAGCAGTCTCTGGAATTATTGGCTTCATAAAAAACTTTTTGAATCATGCCACAGAAAGGAATAGTTGCACACTATCTGTAAATTGCATAAATTTATCAAATGCAAACATCAGTGGAGTTATACAAAGGAAAAAGATTTTAAAGACTTCCGTGAAAAAATCCCCAAGTCTGCTGTATACTAATTTTTTTTAAGTCAAAGAGTTACGTTTGTCTTAAAGTAAATAAGAATTACTTACTCTTAACCAAAACATGAGCATCTTTACTAGGTTTTACATATGTGTGAAAAAACCCCAAGTTATAATCCCAATAAGCAATGTGTCTTTTGAACTAGGATCCTTTTTTTTTTTTTTTATACAAGGACCAGGATCCTTCTTTGCTTTTAGACAAACATTGTTCTCAGCAGAGACCAGATCTCACATGCACAACTGCAATGAAAATAGAGACTAATAGGTTAAAAACTGTAAGACCGGTCATAAACATTAGTAGATCCGGTGTTGGAAAATACGGAGGAGTTATTGTATTTGAGTTACAAAAAGATACTGGTATGGATCTAATCCTTAAAACTATGTGAAGATTAACAGGCAATGGAAATAAATGGACAAAATGAGTTGTATGAGTAAGTCAACTTGGTCTTTACTGTCTATTTGTGTATGATCCTCCTGCAGAAATATTTGCAGCTTTGAAGTTGGCACACTTTTTAAGGCGCAGTTAGTAAAGTTGTTATGCAACCCTCACTCTTCTCTGGAGAACAAAAGAGCTCATCCAGTTTCACAGACGTGCCACCCTATTCCTGGACTAAAATGTCAGATCTTCTGGGACAGCACACCCTATGGTTTGAGGCACACAGTAATTCAAATTTAGATCAAGTCAACAGGAAAACTTCCTGTCACAATGCACTCTGTTAGTTGAAGGGAAATGATAGAAGACTCATTGTTAAATAGATAAAAATATTAAACTTTAAAACCTTTGTGTCATGGTTTGGACTGAATTGGCCCAAGCTAGCTAAGTGACAGATGTTCCCTCTTTCCTGCAGAGACAGAAAGAGAGAAGAGAGACTAGTTTATTAGAAACTAAACTAATTTAACAAAATATATTAAAAAAAAATAAATCTGATATACAAAACCATATCAAGCTCCCAGGATGGCAATCATGTCACCAGCAGGCATTGGGGAAGTCCCAGACTGGACTCAGTGATGGATGGGAAGTGCATTCCAGATCTGGATTCAGGATCGGGATCAAAGGCAGACAAACAGAGAGAGTCCTCCTCGGATGCCGGCCATTGAAGAAAGAGAGCTGACCCTTTGCTCCCTCAGCTTTTATCCTGAGCATGAGGCAGATGGGATGGAATACCCTGTTGGTCAGTTTTGGGTCACCTGTCCTGTCTGCTCCTCCCCACAGGTGTGACCCCTCTAGGCTTTTCCACTTCTAACCCTCTAACGGGGCAAATAACAATGTTAGCTGGCCTTGGGTGTTATGGCAATAAGTGTAAGCAAGAGCCTCTCTGCATCCCATTCCTTGGCATCAGCTATGAACAGGGGTCTTATCACCCTGAGTGTGAACAGTTTCCTGCACAACATGCTGCTGTTAATTTCAGCAGTTAAAGAGGCCTAGTTAGAAAGTAGAGTTACTGAACAAAGTTGGCCCTGTTATACGTCAAACCAGGACACTTTGATGAGTGCAAATGGCTCAGTAGGAAAAAAGCCCTTGAAATTTATAAATTCTTTCTTTCCATCTCTAGGTTGTCTGAAGTCCTTTCCTCGAATACTTTTGTAACAACTGATTACAGGAGAGATTCAAGACAGATTACAGGAAAGATTCAAAGCTAAGCCTTTTGACAACTTGTGTTACATCAGTTAAGACACTACAGTTCTTGAGAAGGAAATCCCAGTGGAAATTTAATTTAATCCAATGTTTGTAGTATTTGTTTTGCATGATGCTAGAATTTAGTCAAAATTATTTTTCTGTATGTGAGATTGTAATAAAGCAGGGACAAAACATTCTCCTACTGTCCTTCTGTGAAGACAAGCAGCCAAAATTACAGAAAGTAGTTTCAAAATGGGGTTGAAAGAGGCATTGAAGGATCATTTACTCTATCTAATTACAAATTTTTACTGTTATGCTAACATTTAAATCAAGATGACTACAAGGTATCCTGTTTGGATAAGGACCAGAACTTTTCCTGTGTTCAAGAGGAGACCTTTGAATATAGGCCTCTCTCTTTTATCCATGTTTTTTAGCCGACATTTAGGTGAAAATGAAGACTATTCCTTCTACAAAATGGTTATGTTATGGTCCATTTAAAGAAGTCCAACCATGAAAATCACTCTGGATACCAAGTAAAATTGACAAGAAACAGACTTTTAAGAAGCAGCAATGTGCAAACTAAATTGTTTTCCAGTGGGATTGCAATATCTTTAATGCTTCCCCCTTTCCCCCCTCCCCTACCATAAGTCTTCATGCTTTTCCTGGAAAAAGGGTTTTTTCTATTAATATGAATAAAACTCGTTCCTTGACCATGTGAAATATTACTGTCATAGGAAAACCATAGATAATATTTTTAGCTTTCCATAAACTTTTGTTCCCTAGGAACTAAATTTATGCTTTAAAATCGACTTTATTTTAAGCCAGACAAAGATGACAAACCAGAAGCTGAGACACGAAACCGATTGTTCCAACAAGAAAACACCCTGCTTCACCTATCAGGTGAAACAAGCATGTATTTTTATTGAAGGAAAAATGATTACTTTCCTGAAAAAGTGAACACTAGAATGAAACTCTTTCAGGTAGGGTGTTATGTAGGAAATCTCCATTAAAAAAATAAAGAGGCCATCAAAGGTAGTTTAATCTTTGTATAATAAGAGCTGTGGACACTCACAGCCAGATTATTGCTTTTCTCAAACACAGATTCATTCCTCAGCACTTCTGCTCCCTGTCATCAGCATTCCAATCTTCAGGCCTCCGGCTGCAGCCACACACACAGGCACACACTCTGGTGTGGAGGAGTTGATTGTATAGCCTGAAGTGTATGAACAAAGGCTTATTACAAAACAACTGCATAAGGGTCTCCTAGAGTGTCACTCCCCTCAAGCAAGCAAGGCGGGAAATTGATCATGATTCTGAAAAGTAATTAAGTTTGAAAGGAAAAGTAAATCCTATTTATCTAAAGCAAGCTCTCGTTTAACTAAAGACAGCATCTCAAGTCCTAAAAACGCCTTCCTGAAGAAAAATTATAAAATAAAGCAGTTATGAAGGGTGAGACAAAATAGATGTAAATAGAAGGCATGTAAATTCATGTTATGCAAAAAAGGCTTTAAGTTAAATACACCAGACATCCTCACTTTTGTACAATAAGAACATGAAAAGTCTACAGCACTGATGGAAATATTTTATGACATGTATTTGATGACTGTGAAAGATCAGTAGCTTACTTACCATAGTGAAATCTGGGAACACGGCCAGTAATCTTTAAAAAACACAATTAAAATACTTTAGCTAGCTGTTTTGTAACTCAAAAACATAGTATGCTCTAAACCTTGGACTTTCCAATGGTAGGTGCTTTAGTGGTAGACACTGAGAATATTTAACTTCTGCTTTTGTGAATATCACAGGGGTTTTTTTCTGTTTTTAAAAAGGACCACATAAAGAATTTCTAATAGGGTAAATACAGTCCAGGGGAAGGCTAGATTCCACTTATCCTAACATGTCTAAATATTTGTACTAATTTCATATAATGTAGCTGGAATTTGATCTCCACCTAATTCAATGGCTGCAACTCTTTACAGACAGGTTTTCATTTGTATCATGGCTCAGTTTGTGACTCAACCCAGAGTTAGACCCTATAATACCTTTTACACAGCTCACAGTTTTCAAGTATTAAAACATAAGCTTATCAAGTTGTGAAATACAGAACTCTAAGACACTTACAAGTCACTAAAAAGGCAAATCAAGAAACCAATGCCCGTGAGCATTGATTATCTCTTTAAGACATCATACAATAGAATCACAGAATCACAGAATCATAGAATCATCTGGGTTGGAAGATACCTTTAAGATGATCATGTCTGACCATCAACATAACATGGCGAAGACCACCACTAAACCATGTCCCTCAGCACTAGGTCTACCCATCTTTTAAATACCTCCAGGGATGGTGATTCAACCACTTCCCTGGGCAGCCTGTGCCAATGTTTGGTAACCCTTTCTATGAAGAAATTTTTTCCTAATGTCCAATCTAAACCTCCCCTGGCGTAACTTGAGGCCATTTCCTCTCATTCTACCACTTGTTATTGGGAGAAGAGATCAACCCCCACCTCTTTCAACCTCCTTTCAGGTAGTAGTAAAGAGCGATAAGGTGTCCCCTCAGCCTCCTTTTCTCCGGGCTGAACAACCCCAGTTCCTTCAGTCACTCCTCATAAGACTTATTCTCTAGACCCTTCACCAGCTTTGTTGCTCTTCTCTGGACACACTCCAGCACCTCAATGTCTTTCTTGTATTGAGGGGCCCAAAAATGAACACAGTATTTGAGGTGGGGCCTCACCAGTGCTGGCTACAGGGGGATGGTCATTTCCCTGCTCCTGCTGGCCATATTCCTCATACAAGCCAGGATGTAAAGAGACAATATGTCAAAAGAAATCAGAAAGAGTGTTTTACAAAACTGAAGTTTATTCAGTAGGTTTGCTACTCTGTCTAAAAGAGAGCAACACCTGAAGTAGCCAATACCAACCACTGGAGAAAGCAGAAGTAAGAACAGCTCTAAAGAGGGCATCCAGCCAATGTCATGGGGTGCAGCTCTCCCACCCTGCAGTGATCGTCTTGCACTATGACTCATCCAGCTCTGAACTAATCTAATAAAGATATGATTCAGGGCAGTGTGATAGGAATCATGATTGATTTTGCATGCACAGGTTTCTGACATGTACAAATGGAGAGGACTATTTTGTAGATAATGATTTGATGCCTGCAAAAAGCCAAAGACATAATTCATAACACAAGCCACTTTCCTTTGCAGGAGAGAATATTTTACATTTTTGTAAAAGCTGTGTGGAAAACAGTATTTAACTTGTAATAAACTTTAATTAAATAACATGTTAACTTTGAACCAAAGAAATAACGAATATATAAATGTTTTCTCTATGTTTCTCTCAGCTATTGGAATGAATTATTTTCAGATGTATCTTTTATGACTATTCACTTACTCAGATTTAATTAACATTTGCCAAGAAAAAAATGAATTTTCAGCTTGTGACTTGATATATTCCAATACTGAATTATTAGATAGGCTTTCTGAGTTCTAGCAATCTAGCTATTTGAAAAAAATCCATCAAATCACAGCAAAGAAACCATATCACTTTATATCATGATTGAAAGTTAAGTAATGCAATTCAATGGCCACATTGTAAACTGAAAAATATAAAGAGAAGAAAGGAGAATACAACTTTATCTTCTTCCATGCTTATGAATGAGCAGTCTCATTAACAGTCATTACTAGAAATCAGGAAGCTTTTTCAAATAGAATCTCTTTCCTTCTTTCTAATCTTCCTATTTTCTGTCCTCCATAGACAATCACAACAAAACACAAGGAAACTTCAAATAAACAAGTTTTCAAAAATGCTAACTTCATTAAATTATTTCAAGTACAATTCATATAATTGAACATTTGCAATTTTTTGTCAGACGCTTCATTATATGTTATTTTGAAATTCACTATAATTTTATTTAGGTTTTGGATCAAATGAAGCTTTTATCCAACCTCTAATGCAATTTTATTGTTTCTTATTAATTTATAAGTACCGTATATATTATAATGTCTATATATAAGTGTGTATGTATGTGTATAAATGATAAAACAGAAATATTTTACTGCTTTTTTCCCATTTTTTCAGAGCAGTAGGAAAAGAAAAGGAACCCAAAACAGAGTGTGTCCTCTCCCCTCAAGCCTATACTTCATTGTGGTAATCTCCACCCCATTCCTGTGGCCCTCCGGGCATGTGTACACTTCTAACTAGAAAGATCAGGCCTGGAAACTGTTCCAAATCCTTCCTGAAGAATTTCTAGTTCTCTCTGTTTTCACCCAACAGCTTCATTTTTGTCTTAATAGCTAATGTCAGTCAATCAGCATAAAGAAAATAGCTAGATTAAATTCAGTGAAGAAAAAAAGAGATACAGTAAGAAGAGATTTTACAGATATCAGAAGTCACACAAGCACTGGCATAAGATCTACAGGATGTGAAATCATAGCTTAGTTACTGCACATAGCCACCTTTCTAGCTTTTATTCCAAACTGTCAGTATCCATTACAGCTTCAATTCATTTATTACCGCACCTTTCTTTCTTTCTGCCTGTAATCATTTATAAAGAAAAGCAAACTTCTGTTGCATTTACCACTGCTGCTGAGAACTTGAACGAAACTGTTTTTCATAGATATTAGTCAAGCTTATTCCCTTACCACATAGAGTTATACTGTGAACCACATCTACATTTAGACCACTGGCCAACACGTCCACTCATATATCTTGCTCTAAATTAATTAAATTGTTGTAAAACTACATGGACTAGCTGTGTTCTCATACACTTTAACCCAATTCTATACTTATTCCTCTCTGAAACTGTAATGTCAGATTAAGTTAAATCACCTTACATTCTAAGTAAATGTTTTGTAACCTAGAGGGTAGTTTAAGAAATTGTGTTCCACACTATTCATTTCCATTTATCTGTTCAACTACTCTACCTAAGTGATTTTATTTCCATGATTTCTCTTTAAATTTAATTTCATTAGGATTTAATGATTTCCAAAGGTTTTCTCTCTCTCTTTTTTTAACTCAGACATTCCCGTTAGTTTTTCTTAGCTTGCCACTGGCTAAATTATACGGTCTAGCCACATCTGGTTTTATCACCAGCATCCGTGTCTATAATATTGGCAGTTGTACACGTACAGAACTTTGCAATGTCCAACAGGAGGAAATTGTCTACTCTGAAATCTTGAGGCTTCTTGATGAGAAAGTAAAAACATTCAGGAATGCATTGCTGCCTGTCCCAGCAATGGCCCATGACAATGGACTTTGAGCAATACCAAGAAAAGAATTACTATTAGCAAGACTTGATGAAGCGAAACTTACAGACTACACCATTTCTGCATCTAAAACTGGCTACAGTGAAAGAAGTCTAAGGACTGTTAGATATCACACGCATCATTTTATTCATCATCTTTCTCAGAACTTTTGGGAAAGGTGAAGAGTTGATGTTACCTCTCAAGACTGCCAGATTTTAGTCAAGGCACTGATATAGTTACTGTCTTAAAAGAAGGCAACACGAATTGTGAAGAGAGGAACAGTTATACAACATAGTGAAAAACTACCAGATTCTTTTCTGTCTCTAACCACTGAAATCTTCACTTCCTGGCCACTAATATTTTTTTCTTATGCTCTCCCCTAAACATCCACATATTTTAAAGGAGCTTTGGGGCTGGAGACTGCCAGCCCCTGAGCTCATCCTTGCACAAGCCAGGGTGCTCCCCAGTTTTGAATATATTGATGATCATTGTTTTAGTGAGAATTTTAATTAAACTCAGTGGCAGGTAGTCTGAAGCAGCCGAGCCCCATAGCTATTGTGTACAATGGAAAAGCATTGAAGGAGTAGATGGATAATTATATTGAAATCAGGACGCATTTCAGGGTCCCATGTAATTATCTAGGTCATCAAAACAGTCCCTCAAAAACAGGAATCCTTGTGATTCAGACACATTTATATATTTTTTAAGTTATAATATCAAGCTAGGACAACATTGCATGTGCATAGTACAATTTTAAACCGCGTATTTATCCCACAAACCTTTTATTAAAATACAAATTCCTGAAAAAATAACCTCATCTTCCTCTGCATCCAGAAGCATCTAAAAGCATGCCCCACCTCATATCTGCATAACAAGTGCTGGTTTTTTAAAGCTGACCTTCCAGTTTCTGGAAAACGAAGCACAAAAGAAAGGTGAGAAGCCAAGACTTGCACAGGTAACTCCACACTGCTGTCAAAGGAGAAAATAATATGAGGACGACCTTTGTGATCATTGTGTCATGATCTCATAAAAAATCCAAGACAAAAAAAACACTTATGACACTGGATAGGTGTCATGGAAATCTGTAAAAATGTATATTAAAGAAGCTGATATGTTCTTCAATATATGTAAATAGTGATTGTTTTGAGAGTATTCTGCTCAGGCCGAGTGCAATGCAGTGCAGTATCTTCAGAACTTCAATTAGGACTGAATCCTAAAAAGAAGACCCTTCTGTTAAGTTCAGATTGGAATTTCTGTCAAGTATGATAATTGCTATCTCATCACCTGCAACTCATTGCTTAAAAAAAATAAATTAAAAATCCATTAAAACCTTCAAAATCATTTTACTTTTTCCCTTCCTTACATAAAAGTGTCTCTGAACTCATAAAAATACTTGCTTGCACATCGATTCTATATCCCTTTACAGTGAGGCTGAGATAGATAGGTATAATATCCATTTTACATCAGACCACAACAGTCAGCATCATTTGGGTGGTGACCATGGAGGTAATCACTACAATGGACAACACCTATCTCTGACACCAGAACCATGTCACTGCTTACATTCCTGCTTTTTACCCTACAAAACATCCACACACCATTGTCACCACCATTGCCACCACTGGTATCTGCTGAATCCAGACTGTACTCATGCAGCTGGAACCTAAGACTGTGGGTGTAGTTTTTTATGGTGCACTATCATCAGCTTCTTCTCTAGGAAGCTGGATCCTTGTGCCCTGAATACATTACAGCCCTTCACAGAACAGCTTTCTGAAAGGAGGCAGGGGGAGGCAGAGCTGTGTTACACACATCCAGCCACACTGTTCTACTATTCTCTGCTTCACATTTCTTTTCCCCTTCTCCAACTCAGTGATTTCAAACAAAATTAATTAAAAAAAAAAGTGCCCTCTCTTTCTTGTGTTTATTCTTCCTTTACCTTCCCAGTCTTTCTGCTCCTCCCCTGAACCTTTTTTTTTCGTCCCCTTCCCACCTGCTGTTCACTTCCTGGAAACCAAGAGAACTTTCTTTCCCAACCCTGGTTCTTAAATTTGCTTTGAAAGGTTACACTGTCATTCCCTTCTTATGAACTCCCTCCTCATCCAAAGGCCCTACAAGTAGTGTGACCTTCTCATCATCCTGCTGGCCATGGTTAATTTGGCTGTTCCCAGCACCAGGCAGTGGAGGTCTGACAGCGCGGATGTCAGTGGCCATTGTGTCTGTTTCCATTCCCTTGTTTTCTTGCATGTCTGGGCAAAGTTCTGCTAGGTAATGTATGCTGGCTCCTTGGATGCTTTCAGGAAACAGGAAAATTGCTTGTTACTGTCCCCCCATTCATACTTCCTAATTTTTTTTCCCATTTTTGATCCTTTGAATCTCACACTCCCTCTTCTTTTTTTTTTTTNTTTTTTTTTTTTTTTTTTTTGGCACACGTAGTCACGTGATTCCTCCCTGTTCTTTTCTCTGTAACCTTTCCCTGTCCCTTCCTTGAGAGCTTGAATATTTTGTTGGACTGTTGTCTATATTGGATCTGATAAAGATTGTGGCTGTAAGAGAAGCTGTTTAAGGAAAGCATGCATGCCTGGCCACTTCCTGCTGTCCTTCCTGTGCCTACTCGCCCATCATCCATAACTGTTGCAGCAAGGATGCTGGAGGGTACATCCCTTCCTCTTCTTTTCTGTATATTTTCATGGACCAGCTATCAAATAATTTATCTACTTCCTTTTTTGAGGTGTCTGTATCATCTGCAACCACAGCCTCCTACGGCAAAAGATTCCAGAAGCTCACTACCAGCAAGGAGAAGCATGCTCTTGTTTTCAAGCTTTCAACCAAGCTCCCTATAGGTTTTCCATACATACATAAACAAAGCTCACAAAACTTAGTCTCTTAGTTTCTCTCAACTACTTGAATTAAGATGATCTCTATTAAATGTAACATAACAATCTCAAACTGAGGGAGGTTTAGATGACTAGCATATAACCTCATATTTTTAATGCTTCCTTCACATTCTTCCTTCAGCTTTTCCCTTCTACTGAAATCAACATACTCAGAAGTATGTCCCATGTTTTAAATGGGAGTCCTACAATTTTCTTGAAATGTCACCTAGTTTTATTACTGCAAGGTCTTGTACCAAGATTCTTCTTTCCTCTTTCCTGACACCTTAATGATTTTGTAAACTTTGCCTACACCTTGCTCCTAGCTGGAAAGTCCCTGACATTTTTTTTTTTTTTTTTCATAAGCCAGCTGTTTCCACCATGTCCATTGTTTTAATTGTCCCTTTGCCTTCCCCACTGTGTCCTTCTTGAGATGCAGACACCAGAACAGCCCATCAAGTTGTAAATATATCAAAGTCTTGTGTGGCAACTGTCTCTCTGTCCTGCTCCCAGTAGCCTTCCCGCTAAACTCTGCTGAGTTTTCTTTGTTATTTATTTTCTGGCTACCACTGCATGCCAAGAAAATGATCTCAGACAATTGTCGGTCCAAGATCTGTTTCTTGAGTTAAGCGCTATTTCCAAGGTCAGTACTGGAGAAAAGTAACATACAATGGAAAGTTAAATGACTTTCTGTCACAGTAGTTGAACTAGACTTGTATTTCAAAGTTTCTCTTCTTGTTTTCTGTTGCAATCATCAGGCAACTCTAACTTCTTGTGTGTTAAAGATCAGCTCTCCCTTTCTCCTCAGCTTCCCCTGTAATCTGTTTACTGACTTATGTCTCTTGATATATTATAAGTGAGCAGTTCTAGAAAGCTATGGCTTCATTGTTATCCTCGGAAACTTGATTTACCAAGGCATAACTCACTGCCTCCACAGCTGAGACCCTGGCTTAGAACCAGCTATGTTCATGGTTTGTAGCTGCAAAGGGCAAAGCATCCCAAATCTAAAACAAATAGATAACATAGTATCACAGTGACACAAAAGTGTATTTAAGGAGAATACGTAATATTTAAAATATACTTTGAAATCCCACTCTGAATATAGCAAACTTCAGAACACTATTTACACACATACTTTCAGTAAACCCTACTAAACATGCGGTAAGTGAAAAGGTTTTTAATCTCTCACCCACATCTAAAGTTAGGGAAAAAATTTAAATGTCTGAGCTTTCTCCTTGTCTCATGAGAACTGTCCCCTCTGACTAATTGCTCTTCTGGTATCATAATGAAGCCTTTCCTCATTGGGCCCATTTTAAACTATTTTTATTGTTTTCTGCTATGCTAATTATGTTGGCTAGGTAACTCCCCAGCCAGTTTTTGTTCTCATTTGAAGCAACAGCCTACCAGTAAATAAAAATATTCAATTACTAAATGCGATCTGAAACTTCAGCCCTATCACTTCAGACGCCATTAAAAAAAAAAAAAAAAGGTGGGAAAACAGGAAATAACACTGATTTGATACTCATTTTTGAGTAGCATTCACTAATTAACTATTCCAAACACATTAAGAGCCTGAGGGAATCTTCCATGTCTCAGTGGTGGAGACGCAGTTAGTCAAAACTTTTTATTTGTAACAGTCACAAGAGTATTCAAACCAAGAGCTCTGTGCCTGATAGCAAGAGAATGCACCTGAAGTCACACTTCTACATCATGTCTTACAATAGTATTCTACATGATATACACATTAAACTAAGTTCTTTTAAAAGAGGAAAACAAAAACCCAAAACAGTTTTATGAATTTTCTTTTATATCGGACCAAGCTCCCTATAGGTTTTCCATACATACATAAACAAAGCTCACAAAACTTAGTCTCTTAGTTTCTCTCAACTACTTGAATTAAGATGATCTCTATTAAATGTAACATAACAATCTCAAACTGAGGGAGGTTTAGATGACTAGCATATAACCTCATATTTTTAATGCTTCCTTCACATTCTTCCTTCAGCTTTTCCCTTCTAATGAAATCAAAGTTCACAAGTACTCCTATATCTACTGCATTACCTTCTCCTATTCTTGGCCTGCCAGACTGCATATAAATACAATGATACAATGGTCCGTGCTCTTCCTGTCTCCTCAGTTAACATTTATTCCTTCTAGTCATTGCCTAATTGCACCCCTAGACTTTAACCTTTGTGTTACCTTTATTGGAACTGATTTTTTTGTTTAATATTATCCCATATTTTCCTTGATGGTGTCTAGAATTTGTGTTCTAGACAAATGCGTTTTAAATAATAAGAAAAGGAAACAACCAGAAAATGTGTGGTGGTTTTCCCTCTATGGTAGCCAGAGCTGAAGTTACTTTGACATACAAGTTGTGTTTGGAGGCTGACATCAGATATCCAATTTTAATTTACCCTTTTAAAAACTGTCAGTCACATAGTTAAGATCATGGCTGCTTAATACACTCAATAGTTTTATTGCTGGAGCAATTTTACCCACTGATTTTGGAACAAATTTTTATGCAAAAGTAGATGAGGAATCTCGAGCTGTACAGTGTCTCAGCTCCTTGGCACTCAGCTCAGTTTGGTGATAGCACACCTGTAACCCAAAACAGCATCAGTATTGACAGGCAGCAACAGTCTGAAAAGGAAACAGAACAACAATCTACACCAAGTATAGTGGTCACTCCCTTCTGCTGCCTTTTATTAAAAAAAATGAAGATATAAAAATTATTTTATTAGTTAGAAATGCATCAGCTCACACACTGCTTCTCTGCTGCGTGACTTTATGTATGTCTGAATACTATCTCCTTCCTCTTCATGGCAGCTAACCAAAATTCACCACTTTTATGTCCAAAGGTAGATTATTAACATACTGCCAGCAAAGCAGAAGAGGGGAAAAAAGAGTCCAGCTGACTCATTCATTCAAGATTTTTGTAGGCTTAATTTTTTTTTTTTTTAGGTATCTTAAGTATTCCAACTTCCATTGCTTTCCTTCTCAAACAAATGGTATGAATTTTAAGCAACAAATATGTAGCAACAGCTTTATACCACTGTGGCTGTTAAATCTTGTTTTTATAAGGAAACAATTCAGAACCAAGTTTGGTGAAATGACTGCCTTCATGGTGCTCAGGTGCGCTTGCTGTGGACTGAGGCAAACATTCTTCTGTTTTTGTTCCGACCTCTGTTGACTCTCCTCTGCATTCCTTTCCCCTATATTTCCCAGTTCTGAGAATAATTAGCAACACTCATTGGTGACAGCAGAGCTGCAGCAACCTAACAGTGATATCTTGCCAACACCAGCTGTGCTTCTGTATTTATTTATTAAGATCACACTATTTACACAAGACAAACTTGCTGAGATGGCAAAGGGATGAATACAGTTACAGCAGCTGAATTTCAGCTTGACTTTTGAAAGGAAATAAAACCCATACTGGGTAACATTTATCTCTAAGAAGAGGAAATCCAAGCCTTTAATTCCACTTTCAAATTATGTTTTGCTAGCTCTTGAGTTTAGTCTATAGGTGATGGAGGGAAATCTTGTACTGCAGGGTGTAGCAGGATGAAATTTCTTTGTGCACTGCATTTAAACAGCTGAGTGTAGGGACATTGAATATGCAGGAAAAGGATGCGGCAGTGAGGCAGGCATCCCGTTTGCATTGCTAAGGCCAAGTAGAAACTAAGCAAGCCAGAGGCTGGCTTTGTAAATCACGATACACTTGAATTTTCACATCTGCTTGTCAGAACTGTTGAGCAACACAAAAGCTAATGTCAGCAAGTCTGTTGCTTTCTAGTTCATCTTAGGAGGAAAAAAAACATTAGGCAGGCTTATGACAATGTGTGTGTGTTTAGCAGTAGAGTGAATGCTAGTGTAATTTAAGGGGGCAGACTCTTCCTTTAGGAGGTTTTTGTAAGGAAGGCTATTAAAGTGCAACACAAGCTTACACTAGAAGACACTGTAAATTTGGATGATTCCTGGATGTTTTGTCCCTTTTATTTAGAAAATTGTGCATGTTTTCAGTTCCTCTGCACTGATTTGATTATTATTGCGTATGATCCAGTCATTATTTCCAGCCCATTTAGACCTAGGAATAAAAGAATTACCACTGAAATACAATCCTGAAATTAATGTCTAAGTATTCAGGAAAGGTTTTGCTAAACCCTTCAGGATATACATAGAACTAGGTCCCATAGTAATTTAAAAAATGATGTCTTCCAAGGGAAAAGGTGAACCCAGGAAATATCTTTCAAGAAAGTGTACAAGCCAAAGTAAAGGTGTTTTTGGAGAAGTCTTAAAATTTTAAGTTGAAAAATGAACATCCTGGTTTTTATTGAAATTTGTAGCAATCATTTGGTAGCCTTTAGTTGACTAATACAGGAAAATCTTCTATATTTTTGGGGGGATATTTTTAAAGACAATAAATGCCAGAGTGAGAAGCTAAGGAGGAAAACTCTTCAGCTGTGAAGGCAGGAGTTACCAATGTGACCTTACTTCTGCCAGTCTTTATGACACTGGTACTTGCTACTGTTGAAATACAATAATTTTCCTCCTTATTTTTAGATACCTGGGTGTCAGGGAGCAGCGAGGCCCAGACAAGGGAAGGGGTGCTGAGGGTGATCCCACCACAGATTGCATCCTTAACAGTGGGGCATCGTCCCACAAGACCTGAGCATGGTAGGCAGAGCCAGGTGCTGGTAACAGAGTCCATCAACAGTAAGCCATGAACCAGGGCCAGGGAAACCACTAAAAAGCAGCAGGAGAAAGGGCTGGAGACAAGAGTACAGCGTACATACCAGTAGCTAGAGAGGGAGCTGGACACCCTTTCAGCATAGCTCAGGCAGGTATTGGAGGTCCTGGGTGAGCTGAAGTGGGGCTCCTGGGCACATGGGTGGGGCGTCCCAGGTAGGGCTGGTCAGGGCCATCAAGACCTATTAGTACCCTCAAGGCCTTGGCACAGGGCCATCCTGAAATATGTTACATAGTGTCCCTCAGTTGAAAAGCAGTCCTGGGCAGCAGTATAGAAAAAGTTGAGGGTGAAGAGCACTTACAGAATACTGTCCCACACCAGGATTGCGGACTTCTCATCACTTAACTGAAAGAAAATATAAAGTGACCTCTTTATGTATGAAGCCAAAACTTTACCTAAAAAAGTGATGCATGATCAGGTAACAAATGTCTAAATGAAAGCATAATCTGAATCTTCTGCTTTGGCCTTTTCTAATTTTTGAGCGCCGAGTCACACAACCTGAAAGATTTATAAGTACATCCATGTGAGATTTGTCTAAGACAGGCATGCCAAGAAGTCAAAACTATGCAGACAATGGTTTTGTCTCACCTCCAGTTAACAATGATTCATCTTTGTGCAACTATTTGCATGCATATTTAAAGCTTCTCAGGATATATTATTTTTCCAAAGTGGGCAGCTTCTCTGATTTTAATCAGTGTTGAGTGATTAGCATTCTTGAAGACATACGTGAGAAACATTCTTAAGTACAGTTCACTTGACCTCTCCAGCTATGTTAAGGATAATGTTATTTTTTATGAGCCATGAATACAGAATCATTGACTGCTAGGAGGTAGCTATAAAATCTGGAGTACATCATCAAAAGTTGTTATCCTTAGTAACTGTTTTCTAGTCTGCATAAAATAAATTGACCTTATATCCTTTTTTCATTAGAAAACATCAATACCACAATAAACATCATTAGGGAAAGTCAGGCCCTTTTCAGTCTAGCAGCAGCCTCAATACCAAGTCAAGTGATGGCATGAAATGCTGACCTGTCTCCTGTCCCACAGCTGGAAAAGATTCTGACATGAGGGTCAGGTAAAATATGAATGATTTCTGTGGTGAGAATGTTCACATACCTGTTTTTTTGACTGTTTTTATGAACAGTTATAAAAGTGATAATTTTGTAACAAAACCTTGAGCCTCTTTTGACTCATTTCAACTTACTCCTCACACAGCCTGGATACCTGTACAAGGCAACACTCCTGACTTTTCTCAATTGAAATCAAAAGCCTTGTTTCCAAGCTATTTTACTGAGGTTGTCCTTAGCTTGGGATTCAAAAATCTGCGAGCAATTTGTATAGTAATATATAGATATAGATATAATGTAGGTATATTAAAATATAGAATACTATATGTTATTGGTATTTTCCACACAATATTTTGTTGTATGGACATCTAATCCAATTCTCTAGCCAAGCCATGCACCTTATTGCATGGCACTTCCTTTGAGGTTTACATAGAAGAATTTAGGTCATTTACCTAATAATTTTTCTGAATAGATCATTTTATTATAAATCACTTTTGACAGATGTCAAGAGTTAAAGGACTTGCTCAACCACCAAGCAGGTCAGTTGTCAGTTTGGGAGAAGAGCAGGGCCTTCTTGCTTCTGCCTAAGATCTAGCACCATTTGAAACACTCCTGGAGTATCTACATAGAGCTAAAGGGCATGACCCAGGACTTGGAGAGGATCCACACCTTCTAAAGCAGCAGGCGGAAGGCTTCAGGGCCTAACTTAGGGCTTCTAAAATGACACTGAACCCTATGCTTAGGCAACTGAAGTAAGACTTCTTTGAGATTGAGACACCTCAATGTAACTAGCTGCATGCAAGTGAGGCATCCTGGCTCTTCATTTAATTCAGGATTGACAGGATCACTGTCCATGCTCTGAACTGATCAGCTCTCCCTTGACTACAAGAAGAGTTAAAACACCCGTGCACTGACACCTAACTGCAGATGCGTACATGAGAAGACAGGTGGTCACCTTTTGTATGAATACCTTTGATTGGATCTGAATCCCAAATTAGGTATCATAATATCTGTGGTTCTTTCTTTACATGAACACTTATTGATGTACATCATGTACATGAACACATCCTGATGCAGGAACTGTCTAAATGATAGGGAAGAAAGATTTTAAATGGAAAATAAGTTATGAAATGCTTAAGTTACATTTGATTATAAACCTTTAAAAGACCTAATGCACCATGTTTGATGTGTGTTTCTATAGGTATATTACCTACTGTTGAATGAACAATGTGCATATTTAAAGAAGCATGACCTACACTAAGAAGCAAATAGCTGCGAGAACAGTATACCAAATTGTGCCTGTCCCTTTATTAAATATGGTTAGTTATCCACCACTGAAGAGAAAAAAAAAATCTGACTAGATTATCATAAAGCAGGTTTAAACTATTTATAACAAATAAACATATACATTCAAACAATTTTACTAGCACTATTGATATCTCTGAATATGTATATTTTTCTTCTTTTGTATTATATTCATACAGCTTGCCATTATTTATCCACATATAAATACTTTTATTTAAATGATAAGAGATTTTTTTTCTGGTGTAGGCATAATAGCAGTTTTACTAAATTATTTTTAGAAAACGTTGTATGACAACGCATAGGCGTAATGAAGACTACGAGAATGAAAAATTTCTTAACTTTAAATGTAAAAAAACATACATAGGCAAAGACTAGACATTTACTATTACGACTGTTATGAGTTAACAAAACGTATAGTGAAAGTCATTATGTAGCCCTAACTTTAGTGTATTTTTGTGCCTGCTATGACATTGTATGCAGTAGCTGAGTAAATGCATGAGGGATTTCGTAATTTAATAAAAAATTTAATACAAACCTAAACACGAAATAGTTCTTACTCTTAGCAAGAATCTAACACATAAAATGAATAGCTGTAACGTCATAAAGGCTCTAGGATGCTAATTAACCCTCAACCAAAAGTTTCCTTTTTGACATTGAGGAGGTCATAAAATCACTCAAATGTTTTCTTAATTGAAAGTCATATGCAAAACATCTGTCTTGGTACATGTTTACTTCTGTAATATTGTGCTCGTGCTAGTTGATGTTCCTGAAGACCTTGTAGAGCTTAATAAGGACAAAACAGAGGAACAGAGCTGTTATAGAACCTAAAAGGCTTATTTAGAAATGGCACTAGAAGTTGACAGAATTTAAAGACAGAAGACATTTAATGAAAATCCTATAGAAAATCTAAAAACATAATTGCTAGAACACCTCAGATTTTTTTTTTAATAAGTGAAATATCTTGAAGTCCAGTTATTCAACTGCCATTCATTAGTATTTACACTGTGTTTCTAAGTACACAGGACTGTGACATTGGTGACATAAAATGCAGCTTTTTTAAAAGAGTAGAAATGTAGCATAACTAAAGCACCTGACAACTACAAACACTCAGTGATGTAATTTCTAAGAGATAATCTTTTTCCTTCTGCCATCAGGTAGTGAAGCAATATGTCATAGTTACTAGAATAGGATTAAGCTTCCTGTATTTCAAAGTTACAAATCAATTTTCACAGTTTTAACCTATGGGATTTCAAATGAATGGCAATTAACAGTGAAAGAAAAGAATGCTAGATGGAAGAAGGTTTTCTGTGTGATTGAAAACTATGTGTAGGAAATTGACTTGAAAACCAGAAGTGAAAGTTTAAGGACCAAATTATATGAATTGTGGGTTTTTTCCCATTTTTTCTTTCCTCTTAAGAATGATGAATAGTTATTGTTCCACCTATGCATATATATATGTAAAAGTAAAAGTAAAAGAAAACCACCTGTATTTGTAACAACCAAATGGGAAGTATTAGTCTTAAAACAATGATCAATAGAGATGATATCCTGTCAGTGTTGGAAATGGCATGAAATGAAAGGAAAAATGCAAAAAATAAAAAAAAAAACCCAAACATGAGGAGAAATAAAAGCAAGGTTCGCTCTATGTAGTAGATCCATTATTTTCAGTCATATCAGAAACTAAGCTTCAAGCTTAGTGAACATAGCAGGTTTTCCCTTTGACTCAGTAAGCATGGAACCACTTTGAAACCACAGTGCTTTCATTGTACTTAGACTACATTAAATTAATGTACTCTGGTTATGCTTTTCACGTACATAAACTATGATTACAGAATAGATAAACACAATTTCACTTAGCCACAGAGTAAAATTTCTTATTTTAAAATCATATACAATTTAGATAACATGGAAAATAAATTGGATAACTTTAAAACTAATTATGTATGTCACTGATGCCGTTAACTTAAACTTAATAAAAAAATAACTGTATGATATGTATTAATTAACAGATCACTTTATGTGCTTCTGTAAGTGTATACAAAATTAGAAAAGCTGACACAATAAGCATTAAATAATACCAATAATTAATATACCTTTATAAAATTGAAACAGACAATCCAACAAGCACTCAGCAGACGCTAGGTGAAATACTGACCCTTGGAAATTAATTCAGGCTTTTTCATGGCTTCTGGTGAGGTCAGGGCAAATCGTCATTTCACAAATTGTTTTGATATTCATATTTAAAAATATGTGTACCACTAATGTAAAATGCCATTATTTTTACAAGCAACTCTCAATAAACTCTGAAATAATAAGTAATATGATAACCTTAAAAACTTATTTTTTTATATAAGATAATATCTTATTTTACAGATGTGAAATCAAATGAGAAACCTAACTTTACTATCATAATTCCCACAGTGTGCCAACTACAATCTTTCACATGCTTCTACAGTATTGTGGGATTTAGAATCAGCAATATTAGGAAACAATCACTCTACACACTTTGTCTCAATAGCAAATGTCATTATTTATCCATTTTGCCCTGTATATATTGTATTTTAAGATTAAAATCACCTATAGGAAATTCACCTGTAAACAGTTCTTTTCCATTCTTGCTATAGTGCTGAATGCAACCAATTAATTAAACAGCAAATAAGAATAAAAATGAAAAGGTTGCTTTTTAACTATGGGATCTCTATCATCTTACAAGCAAAAATCAATTTTGGTAGGCCAGATCTTTGATCTGTTGTATGTATGTCTGACATATATCTGCCTTTGACAGTTGTTTTACTCATCAAATATAAAAATCCACTCAAAACAATCAAGTCTGAGGCTGAATAATCAGCCTCCAAGGCGTAAGTGACCTTAAATGAGGTAGACTTATTTAAGTGCTGCATCAGCACTTAAATGCTGCCCCAGGTACTATTGCTGTATGTGCTCCCTGACGTGCTGTTTATCATACCTGGGAAATGTCTCAAGATAATTGTTTTCCTTTGGGTTTTAGTGCAGGCTTATGATATGACAAAATCGGGTTTGTTGTGGCTGTACTTGTTAATGATTAAAAGCAATGAATCAGGTGAAACGGCAGCAGAGTTTTCATCTTCGTATTTCAGGAACCTAGCGGAAACTTTTAGTAACTACACTTCTTACCTTTTCTCCTCAGAGAACCAATCTCTGGGGGACACATCTTTCTTTAGCTCCCTCTTCTCCTCCAGGCTAATTACAACAGAGTTTGAGAATTGTTAACACCCTTGAGATGCTTGAACCAGCATGCTACTACCGCTAGGTTTTTTGGATGTGTTCCAGGTCTTGGTCTTGCTTAGGGTTAAACATCGATGTGTATGCAGGCACACTGTTCCAACGCCCTCAATAAGTACTGTGGTTAATCCAGTTCTCTACAACAAGAGTTGTGGCTACTCCAACCCCCCATGACGAGTGCTTCAGCTACTCCAACCCCTCCAATGACCACTCTGGCTACCCCAACCCCTACAACAAGCACCGTGGTTATTCCAAACCCTCCAACAAGTGCTGTAGCTAGTCCAACCCCAATGATGAGCACTGCAGCTACTGCATCGAAAAAACAACCCATGCCAGCATCAGTCGCCCCTATACAGAAGAGAACATACACAAAAAAAATCATTTTGCTTAGGAAAGGATGAAGATGAACCAGGGTCATCACGAGAACTGCGGGAAGAACCAGAGATAACCACACGATCTTTATCCCTGAGTGAGCTGCGAGATATTCGAAAAGATTTCTGTTGTCATCCAGGCAAGCAAATTGTCACCTGGATGCTGGGATAACAGGGCCAGTAGCTTGGAATTAGAGGACAGGAAACCAAGCAGCTGGGGTCTTTGTCTAGTGAAGGGGGTATTGAGAAGGCGATTAGAAAAAGAACACAAAGTCTCAACCTCTGGAGGTGACTTCTGTTAGCCCTGAAGGAACAGTATCCCTTCAAAGGAAGATGTTACATGTCACCCGGGCCAGTGGACCATCATAGAGAGAGGTATCCAGTACCTGAGGGAATTAGCTTCACAGGAGTTGATTTATGGACGAACCACAGTCAACCACACATCCAGATGAGGTCTGATGCATTCAGTCCACATGGAGGAAGTTTCTACTTGGTGCACTCTCATCATATGCCAGCCTTTGGCAACAACGAGCTGAGGAGATGAAGAGACAACAGTGGATGCAATAGCCAGCCAACTCCAGCAGTATGAAGAAAGTATTTCTACTTCGCTACAGGCCTGACTCTTGGTTGTTGAAAGACTGTCCAAGGAAAATAAAGGCCTGTTCAAAAAACTGTTCCAGGAGTTCCAGCATCTCAAAGAGGATAGGTCCTACTCTCCATCTGTATGCACCAGTGTCTCAACTGTTAGAACTAAGCATCTTCCTTCTCAAGAGAGAGGATATAGAGGGTACACATCACAAGGCAGCCTGCGTGACCCCAGAGAGGACGTGAGGAAGTAGGATGGAGAACTTGCCTCAAAACTGAAGGCACTGGCACATGAGTTGCAAGGAAAAACAATGACTAGGGGTTCTTCCTGGAGAATTGCTGCTCCAGTTTCCAGTGGGCAGTTCCCTACACAAGGCATAAGGGCTTTTGATCCTCCTGGAAGAACTCCTGATTTATATTTCCAAGAAGTGAATAACAGGGATGGGACTCAAACCCACATGAGCCACACAAACCCATTTGTCAATCCTGGATGCTACAGTTGGAACTAGACCAGTCCTGCCTCTGTCCAAGTGGAGAAAAGGGACAACCAGATTTACTGGACTGCATGGATTTAATAGCCTGGCATATCAGACCCCTGTGAGTATAAGGCTCTGGTAGACACTGGTTGCACTGTGTACTATAACACCATCAAACTATACAGGGGCAGAATCCACCCGTATTTCTGGACTAACAGAGGGGTCCCAACAGCTAACTGTACTGGAAGCTGAAGTAGGCCTAACCCGGAATGGGTGGCAAAAACATGCCATTGTGACTGGTCCAGAGGCTCCATGCATTCTTAGCATAGACTGCCTCTGGAGAGGGTATTTCAAGGCAATTTTCTCGAGATCTACATCTTCAGCTTGCAGACTGTGGGCGTGGACCACGCCAGATACACCAGCTGTGATCTCCAGTTGCAGCATGCCACAGTTCAACACCACATATACCATCTCTCCTGCCCCAAAAGACTGTTACGAGAGATGGAGCCCAAAGCTATGGACTAAATGAACTCAATGGACATTTTAGACGGATGCCCAGCAGAGTAAGAGAATTATATCTGTATAAGTATAAATATATATATATATATATTTTTCAAACGCAGGTTAGTGGTGGTGACTATGAAAAGTGTAAGGCCTGGGCATGTCGTNGAGAGAGGATATAGAGGGTACACATCACAAGGCAGCCTGCGTGACCCCAGAGAGGACGTGAGGAAGTAGGATGGAGAACTTGCCTCAAAACTGAAGGCACTGGCACATGAGTTGCAAGGAAAAACAATGACTAGGGGTTCTTCCTGGAGAATTGCTGCTCCAGTTTCCAGTGGGCAGTTCCCTACACAAGGCATAAGGGCTTTTGATCCTCCTGGAAGAACTCCTGATTTATATTTCCAAGAAGTGAATAACAGGGATGGGACTCAAACCCACATGAGCCACACAAACCCATTTGTCAATCCTGGATGCTACAGTTGGAACTAGACCAGTCCTGCCTCTGTCCAAGTGGAGAAAAGGGACAACCAGATTTACTGGACTGCATGGATTTAATAGCCTGGCATATCAGACCCCTGTGAGTATAAGGCTCTGGTAGACACTGGTTGCACTGTGTACTATAACACCATCAAACTATACAGGGGCAGAATCCACCCGTATTTCTGGACTAACAGAGGGGTCCCAACAGCTAACTGTACTGGAAGCTGAAGTAGGCCTAACCCGGAATGGGTGGCAAAAACATGCCATTGTGACTGGTCCAGAGGCTCCATGCATTCTTAGCATAGACTGCCTCTGGAGAGGGTATTTCAAGGCAATTTTCTCGAGATCTACATCTTCAGCTTGCAGACTGTGGGCGTGGACCACGCCAGATACACCAGCTGTGATCTCCAGTTGCAGCATGCCACAGTTCAACACCACATATACCATCTCTCCTGCCCCAAAAGACTGTTACGAGAGATGGAGCCCAAAGCTATGGACTAAATGAACTCAATGGACATTTTAGACGGATGCCCAGCAGAGTAAGAGAATTATATCTGTATAAGTATAAATATATATATATATATATTTTTCAAACGCAGGTTAGTGGTGGTGACTATGAAAAGTGTAAGGCCTGGGCATGTCGTAAATGGTATGGGATAAGGGGTGGATACTGTCCTGGTTTCAGCTGGGAAAGTTAATTTTCTTTCTAATGATCGCTGTGAAAAGAATGTCAATAATACATATTGTTTTAAGTTGTTGCTGAGAGTTGTTTACGATAGTCAAGGACTTTATTCAGCTTCCTATAGAGCATAGACAGAATGATGGAATGGCCAATAAAATATTCTATACCATAGATTTCATGCTCAATATATAAATGGGGATCAGCTGGGGGGACAGGAATCTGAGATCACTGCTCAGGACAGTGCCAATTTACCAGGCGGTAAGAGTAACCTGTGTCACTATTCTTCTTCTTGTTGTTATTTTTCCTTTTCTATTATTGTTTTTATTAAACTGTCTTTATCTCAGACCGTGAGGTTTCTTTTCCTCTTGTTCTCCTCCTTTTTTTTCTTCTCTTCTTCCTACCCGTCTTGATCAGGGTAGTGAGCGAGCAGCTTCGTGGGTCTAGTTGCTGGCTGGAGTTAGACCATGACATGCACTCACCTGTGGAGTGGGATGCAGGTTTTCATTCATTTAGATTTGGTGAGTGCTCCAGCCAAACACCATTACTGTTAGCTGTTGCACCTTCAACTTATCCTACTGTGGCTACCCTTTAAAAAGAGCAGCTTCGACAACAATTTGAGAGGGTCCTGCATATATGTGCTATTGCTATAGGTTAAATATCACTATAGATTTTCCCTCCAGTGTTGACCTCCTCTCAAATAGCAATCTGGCAGCTGTGCTTCTGCCATCCATGTTTCTTCTATTTTTAAGAATAACCATGTTTTCTTTTCAGAATTCAAGTATGAGAAAGGCATTGTTATCCCCATAGAATGAGCGTGGTAGCAGATCCAAATATCTCCAGCAATAGACCACTAATGGTCAACAGACACTCTGATAGAAAAGGGACATTGAAATGGGAAGTCTCAAATGAAAACTGAGTGGTTGCTTTAGTTGTTACTGAATAGAATCTGCATTGTATGTTCAATGCAATTAGATATGGACACGACTTTAAGATTATGGATGTGTTCTGAAGAGTGATAGGAATATACCATAATTTCTCTACCGATAAAACCAGCAACAAAACATTTATCTCATAATTTTACAGATTGATTACAGATCAAGATAATTACAGATACATAGAATTTTGCTAAGTGTTGACCAGAAGAACTTTCCTTGTACAGCAAAAACATGAGCAGTTTCATCCGACTACACGTATTTCATAAACTACATACTGAAAAGATTCCAACTTTTACAATACAAATATTTTATACATATGCTGGCACTTGTTAATCAATTACATGAGTCACAATATGTCCACTTTAGAATTTAGATTAAGTAACAGAAACTTTTTGCATCTGAAGTATTTAAATTGTTATAAAAACCTGTTTGCATCTGTCGAATGCACTTCAAATATTCATTGTACCTTTTCATTCATTAAATTTTGACATCTTCTACTGCCTTAACAATGTTATTAGCCTCTTTACTTGAATTGAATGCTCTTCAGAGCGTAATAAATGTTTCTTTAAGTATCTGATAATGGGTAGAGATGGGAAACATACCAACAAAAATATAAGGTTCAATTATAATGTTCAATGAAATCTCTACTAACAGCCTGGTTTTAAAGTTTGAAATACTCAGTATTTCTGTTTTTACAATATTTTCCATAGCATTTTATATTTTAGTTATATGAAAACTTAGTTGGCTAAAAGGAGATGCATGTGCACAGAATTAAAGAACAATTGGCTATTAACCATGGCTGTTCGTCTTATTCTACCATCCATAACATAAAAATTCAATTTACAGAGATCTTAAAACTAGATAGTTAGGCAAGATGGTAAAATAAAGAATAAACTGAGAAATCAGTTCTTTTCAACTCATAAGTGTAAAGACATTGCAAGTACTACTTTGTATTTTCTCCACTGTTAATAGAAAGAAAAGTAATATCTCATAGAACATACAAGGAGAATGTTGGTATTGAGTTATATTGAGCTGAAAGCTTAGATTCAGTAAACAAGACCCAAATTTATTATATTTAAAACAGCTCATTAGATTTTAAGGGGATTCAATCAGATCTTCATTACCTAGTAGCTGCTTCTTAGGCAGCGGTTGATCAGCCCCAGGATACCTCTACATGGCTAATATCTGCTTCAGAGGAGTTGTCTGGTGGAACTTAAAATCTTGCTGTTAATTTCAATGTAAATGCAAGTATTGAACCTAAGAGTGAAAGTACCTGGCATGGGTTAACCATGTGATGTCTGATTTGGCTGCTGATTTCCTGTGTGAGAAGACAAAGCTTTGTTCAAGCAGAGAAAAAACAAGTATGTGTTATGAAATAAAACCAAAACAGACAGTACTGCCACAAGGTTTTATTTTGTAACCAAATGGAAAGAAACTGAAGACAGAGGAAGGATGGCTTTGTGAGTGATGAGAAAGACCTGAAAAGCTGCATTCTTTATCTCCTTTAGAATACCCCTGTTGTGACAAGTAAACTTCTGCCACTGTTTTTTCCCAGGTGTACTCTAGTTGTGCACTTCCTACTTTTCTTAGCCCCGGTTTGAAAAAGAGCATAGATACTGTCTACCAATAGATGGTCTACCTACTGATAGACAGTGTAGCTATTTCTAGCTGAGCTGGTTATCTAAACTCCCTTTGGAGTCAATTAAAAGAAAATGTCTCACAGGTTTGTTTGAACTTGAGCTATATCTCTGAAATGAAATGGATGAATTGGTTGAACCAGCTCCATTCATATGAAATAAGAACAATGCTACCGCAGTTCTCAGGAGTATTACAAAGACATTGGGTGAGGCATAAAGTGTATAATATCAGCTAATTCTTGTATAAAAAAAATGAATCTGTTGATTTCAAACTTTTAAAAAACAAAACTTGTGTCTTTATTCTCTGGTTTTTTTCCTGGGAAAACTGACCTCTGGACAAGAGAATTCATGTATCCAAGACAGCTGCAAAGACTAGGGACTCAGCCAGGGCCACAGTAGCTTGGACCGGTCAATATCAACAGCTTGTCACCAGTCAGCACTGACAGTTTTGGAGAAGATACCACATGAGAGCAAGTGAATCCCCAGTTTTACTTTGAACAGTGTATTTTGGGGAAAATTTTCCTCTTCTAAACTCCATAGGAGGTTTTTTTTAAAGAATAACTGATCCCTTCTCTGATTATTCAGACTTCTCAGAGATAAGATGTACTACAAAGTAATTTGCAAGAAAATTAAATGCATTATTCTTTCCATAATAATCACTTCTACAAATCACAGTATAAATAAGTGCAGCTTGAATGGCAGCTTAATTTATATACAATGCTAGATTTCAACTTTTGATTCTCTCCTGAAGTCTTCTTTGCCTCGGCTTTTGATCTTCCTACAATCTCGATGCTCTCAGTCAGAAAAGGATGAACTTTAGGTGTTGCTAAAAATAAAGTATATAAAAAAACAGTTTCAGCTGACAATACTCAAGATTCCTTGTATTCCTAGAACAAAGAGTATGAGTGCACTGGGGACCACTTAAAGGTCATTTTTTCAGTATCAGATAATGTTAGAACTAAGAAAATAAACAGAATGTTCTTGGCTGAAATGAGTCAGACCAGTTTCGAGTATACAGTACAAGCCATTAAGATTTGGTTCTGGCACACGATTACTCAAAAGAATAATAACTTTCACCAAAAAGGAGATGATTTAATTGCCTAACCTGCATTATCCTACACGATAACACTGTAAGCCTTCTTAGTAAACTCTTCCCTTAAAATATGTCATCCACTGTGTCAAATTCTACTCTTCCTTTCAGCTGCACCACAATGGTTTAGCAAACAAGGCTTCACTAACTTTACTAAGAGTACAAACTAACCTAATTTTGTGCCCTGATATAACAGGCTTAGAGGCTGATCCTGAAGAGACCAATGCCTGTCAACTTTCTGTGTTGCAATCAGCTTCATAGACATCAGCGAAACTTCTCAGAGGGTACAAAGAGTGTACACATCCATTAGTCTTTGCAGAGCCAGAGGCCTAGAGTCTGTGTGAATGAAAAAAGACAGGACTGTGTGCTACAAAACAACATTTTACAGTGGAGAACACTATGACATGACAAGACAACCATATGATTTTTCCAAATATTTTTCCAAATTTTGTGTATTTTTGCTCTAAAAATCAATCCCTGTTTTCTTAAAAATGAAACATTGCAGCAAATTAAAATATTCCTCCAGCATTCTTTTCAGTTGTTTCAGACTGAAGTGTGAGCAATTTAGGTATAAATAAATATATGCTGGTTTACAGCAAGATTGCTATAAGTAGAAGCAGTTTTTATAGGATAGTTATTCATTGCCTATTATTTCCAACTCAGGCTATAGGCAAATCAAGATAAAATGGCGATCCTGAAAAGTTATTGTACATATCTTAAGTCCAGAAGTCAACAGATATGTATGTAACTTAACTTGACCTTAAATTCTAAGCAACTGGAGATTGAAGAAGTCTTTTTTTTTCCACTGAAATCTTGCTACTAATAAAGATTTGGAAGAAGTGGTGAATGTGTCATTTTTAACATACATTTTCCTCTGAGGAGCCACGTCATGTATTATTTTAGCAGAAAGAGACAAACATAGTCAGTTCTAGTCTATTCCAGACGGAGACTAACATGTTTGATTTGTCTTCAGCTGCTGTTTCAAGATCTGTTCCTTGCACATAACTGTCCTACATAACTCCTTTCACCTAGATGCTATTAAAGCAGTTTTTCCAGCTGATAATCACAGAATTACAGGAGAGCAGAGGTTGGAAGGGACCTGTGGATATCATCTAGGTCAACCCCTCTGCTAAAGCAGGTTCACCTAGAGCAGGTTGCACAGGATCAGGTCCAGGTGGGTTTTGAACATCTCCAGAGAAGGAGATTCCACAGCTTCTCAGGGCAGCCTGTTCCAGTGCTCCTCAAAGTAATGAAGTTTTTCCTCATGATCACATGGAACTTCCTGTGGTCCAGTTTGTGCCCATTGCCCTTTGTCCTGTTGCTGGGCACCACTGAAAAGAGTCTGGCCCCACCCTCTTGACACCCACCCTTTAGGTATTTACAAGTATTGATGAGATCCCCTCTCAGTCTTCTCCAGGACATGTACATCCAGGTGTCTCAGCCCTTCCTCATGAGAGAGGTGTTCCATTCCCTTGGTAATCTTTGTAGCCTTCCACTGGACTCTCTCCAGTAGTTCCTTGTCTTTCTTGAGCTGGGGAGCCCAGAACTGGACACAGTACTGCAGATGGGGCCTCACCAGGGCCGAGTAGAGGAGGAGGATAACATCACTCAACCTGCTAGCCACACACTTCTTGATGTACCCCGGGATATCATTGGCCTTCTTGGCCACAAGGGCACGTTGCTGGCTCATGCTGATCTTGTCAACCAGGACTAACATGTCCTTCTCTGCAGAGCTGCTTTCCAGCAGGTCAGCCCCTAACTTGTACCAGTGCATGGGGTTATTCCTCCCTAGGTGCACGACCCTATGCTTGCCTTTTCCTCGCCTCTCAAATCTCCAGCCTGTCCAGGTCTCACGCAATGGCAGCACAGCCTTCTGGTGTGTCACCCACTCCTCCCAGTTTTGTGTCATCAGCAAACTTGCTGAGGGGACACTCTGTCCCCTCATCCAGGTCATTGATGAGTATGATGAAAAAGGCTGGACCCAGTACTGACCCCTGGGTAACACAGCTAGCTACAGGCCTCCAACTAGACTCTGTGCCTCTGATCACAACCCTCTGAGCTCTGCCATTCAGCCATTTCTCAGTCCACTTCACTGTCCCCTCGTCTAACCCACACTTTCTAAGCTGACCTATGAGGATGTTATGGGAGACAGTGTCAAAAACCTTGCTGAAGTCAAGGTAGACAGCAGCAGCTGCTCTCCCCTCATCTACCCAGTCAGTCATTCCATCATAGAAGGTTCTCAGACTGATCAAGCATGATTTCCCCTTGGTGAATCCATGTTGCCCACTCCCAATAACCTTCTTTTCTTTTACGTGCTCAGAGATGACTTCCAGAATGATCTGTTCCATCACCTTTCCAGGGATGGAGGTGAGGATGTTATGGGAAACAGTGTCAAAAGCCTTGCTGATGACTTAAGGCTGTTGTATTATCTGAGAGGTTCTCTTTCTTGTTCTCAACACAATAAATCATATATGGATTATAGCAGAAAACAGAGTTAGGTATATCAGATGAGTGAAAAGCAAAGGGTATTTCAAAGACATTCTGCTATTGGGCAGATATCTAGTGGGTTTTCTTGGTCTTCGGTTAACATGTATCAAAGTAGAACAAGTGAAGAATTTCATATTAACAGAACTTTATTTAGAGGGGAAGAACAGGAGGATGAATTGGTGAATTTTAGATAATGGATTAACATTGAATACTAAAAACACATATGCCTGTGCTTGGTCTTAGCTTCCATGGGGCTGATAAAGTCTGCAGGGCTAAACAGAGTTCATATATATTTTATGGACAAAGCGCAACAGAACAGATCATCCCTAACTTGGCCGAAAATATACATAGAAGAAGCAAAGTTGCACATTAATATCTGAAACTAGTAAGAGAAGGAGTGTGGGGTACTTGAACTGTATTCAGGGAGCTAAAAGAAAGCAACTAAACAGGAAGAAAACTGCTGTGTTTGTTGGTTTCCTAGGGAAGTGCTCTTATAGGGTTGGGTTCAACAGAAGAAAATAGTGAAAGAAAATTTTTATGAGCAGCCTTGCTCTGACAGGAGAGGTGAGTGTCTGGATTATGCTATAAACAAGAGGCCATTTCAGAAGTACGTTCCCTCCTTGATCTTCCCAAGGAAAGGACCCACCAGCACAGCAAGCGTCAGTTGCTGAAAAGAATTCTTAATGACGATTCTCCATAGGGTCCTTCTTTGCTTTGAATCATCTGCACTGTAAGGAAAAGAGCAACTGTCAATTTTATATGTGATTTGGAGTGCTGATGCATATTTTCAGCATGTTGCAGTACATTCTTGCCTCCATCAAGTGGAGTTCTGATAGAAAAGTCCAGAACACAACAGGCTTGTAAAGTAAATGAGAAAAATAATGTATCTTCACTTAAATATTTATTTTTAAAGCTTTTGTTTCTCCTCATCTGTCATACCATAATATATTGGGTCTGAGATGAAAAGTGTTTTCAATAACAACTGAGGGAACTAGCTGAAAGTTTTTCACTCAGATTAGGCTAAATGTTGGATACCTAACATCAGATACCTGTTCTTGGTATCTAATGGTGGGAGATGCAGAAAAAAGATTCAAGTGGTGTGTTCTCATTTTCACTTTCTCTACTCATTTCTTATTTACATATTGGTTATATTAAGAAATAAGGAAAACTTTCTTTTTCTCTCAGAATATCATAAGAACTAAGCTTTATGAAGATACTAAAAAGTATCTTGCATGAAAAGGCTGCCACGTGAAGTGTTACTGATTTTGAGAATACTTCTTATCAATTGATAAATGATAATTCATACCATTAGCTGTCTAACAAAACACTTAGGTTTTAAAAATTTTGAAAACTGAGGAAAGGAACTCAGGATGGTCTTGGTGTTCAAACTTTTCAGACTATCGTTCAAAGTACCAGCATTTCTTTAGCTGCCCTCTTTTAAAAATATCATACAACACAAATCCACTCCAAAAATGCCACTTTTAATGACTCTGCTAGAATTTTAAGTTAGCACTCCATCATATCCAATAAAAACTGTTCCTGTAATACGCAAGTTTCCTGATAACCATGACATATAAATTGCCTGCAGAAGGAAATCAGAAGAGTGTATCTTGAATTCAGCTCATCTGTCAAAACCTTAAAGATAATTTCTGACCAGTGTTACAGGAATGGTTTTGAAAAACCTGCTTTGGACTGTTGGTAAACGACAGCTATTGGAGAGATAAAAGCACCAGCTTGGAAAATGAGAACTTCTTTAAATTTCACTTAATGGAGCCTATTTCTGAGTAGTTACACACCATGAAGTTTTGATTCTGTTATTTAAAAACCTTAAGATGAAAAAGAGCGAGAAGAGAAGGGTTAGGACTGAGACAGGAAGATTATCCTTTGAGATAATACAGGAACATGGCAGTTACAGTAACCCCATGGATTATTTGCAGTGTGTCCAAAGAAATGATGAACCTGGTGGGTAACTTCAATAAAATATTCTGAAGGCAGACTATAGAGCACAAAAGAATTTAATACATTTATAAATATTTGAGGAATTCTGAATATAAGTTGCCATTTTATTAAAATGAAAGAGGAAGAAATATCTAGATAACTAAAACAAAAGTGTATACATCTAGTTAAGACTTCCTAAAGATTAACTAGATGATGTTAGGAAGAGGCTGATTTCCCCAAACAGACAATGCACTTGCACACAGGCCCACTGGATAACTATGAGTAAGACTTGACATTAATGTGTAGAACAGTATGAAATGAAGAGTCCAGATGACGCAAGAAGCACATAGTACAATTAGGCACTCTACTGTGTGGGCTGCTGACAGCTCGGGGCTTCCACCTGTGTTTGTGGGACTGGAAACAGTCATGAGTGCACTGGCTTTTATATCTGATTAAGGTATGAATATTTAATCAGAGCCCAATTAAGGAAGTCTGTATCCATCTACCATAAATTCCTTAGCTCCTCTGGCCCTGTCCACCTGATATCACACTTTCCCTGTCAGGGATTTTCAGAGAAAAGTTTACGTTTACCTGTTGACTATCCTAGAGCATCTTTTCTTCCATGCTTGCCTTCATCTTTTCCAGGGAGTTCCTTCAGAAGCTGAGGATTAAAAATACTGTTCTTCAAACAGAAAATATCCATGTGTAAGAGACTGCTGGAGAGCGCCAACTCCAAAACCTGCACTTACGACCACAGACATGCACATATACATATACACATATTCATATGCATACTCAGTCATTGATAATACTGCAAATGAAAGAGGAGAAAGCATAAAGCAATGAATTTGAAGACAAGATTAATTTATTTAAAAGCTGGAAAGGGACTGTTGAGGTTGTCTGTTATGACTTTCTATTTTGTTCCTCATAACGGAATTTCCTGAATTAATTTCTCTTTTAAATTGAACTACAGCCCATATTTTAAAAATAATAATAATATACCTCTCAGCTTTCATATAAACACTTTCAGGGATGGGGATGATCTGTCTCAGGCCATGACAAGTTGTTCTAGTGGTTAATTATTTTTGCTGCAGAAAATGTTTGCCTTGCTTCTTGTTACTAAACACATCTAGCTTCTCTTTCCAGCTCACTGGGTCTTGTTANGATATAAAAAATAAATATTTTTTAAAAAATAAATCTGCTGGCTTTCTACTCAGACACATTTTATGGTGCATTTCTAAATTCAATGCAATATTTCAGTACATTTCCTATATCAATATAAGGCAGGAACATAGAATTCCAGAAGTATTTGTGCCATTATTAAGATCAGAAGCAATATAGTCTGTCTCCTCCTACTCTCATCTTTATATACATCAGGATTATGTTAGTCCTTTTGGTTCCATTATGGTACCCATCATTTTTTCAGCTACTATTTCCCATAATAAAATTGTTATTCTTGTAGAAGCATGGACTTCACCTTTTGATACTACATATAGGACCTTATATATTAATAAAATATATGGGTTTTACCAGGATAACAAACTGATCTACTGCAACTGCAACTACTGGCAGCTTCTCCTGTGTTTGTATTGGTTGCACCTGTATTGTCAGTAATTCAATATCCTTTTCATAATTTCTCCCTATAAAAGTTGTAGCATGGGATTGCAAATCATTCCTCATGGGAGCTATTAAAATGCAATCAATTGATTATTCTGTTTATAATTTTCTGTTTATAATTACACTTTAAAAGAAGTTAGTTTCTAATCAATTTGTTCACTGAAATCCCAATTTTTATTTTTGTTTTTATTTTCTAAAACTTATTTTTTAATGTGTTCATGTTGCATTGAAAAAAAAATTAAAACATAAAGAAGATAAACCCAAAAGGTATCTAGAAAGAAACTAGGACGCATAAGTTTCCCAAAGTGTCTTGTGATTTTTATACCAAACTCATTATGTGTATGCGGCAGGGGGAAGGAAGAGTGTCAAGGCTAACTTTCAGTTTGACAATGATGGCATTTTTGCAGTATTTCTCCAATAAAGAGAAATGAGTTTGACATTTTCAGTTTTTAAATGAAGAAGACAAGGTTAATGCAAAAATGAAAATAAAACATAATCTACAGTTGAAGGCTATATGATTTCTTTTTTTCCTTTTTAAGACTTCTAAAAGAGATTTTAGAAATATTTCATAAATTACCTCCAGAAATTCTGGTTAAACACTTTGAGAATTGGAAAAGTCAGTCTTTTCTCTATCCTTCTGTCTGTTTTTTACAGAGAGCAGTAATACAGAGAAATGAAAAAGAAATTATTTGTTTAAATTATCCTAATTTACAGTGTTATGAGTAATGTATATGTTATTTTGGGTGTATTCAGTCATAGCTATCAATTTAGCACTCATTTATCATCATGCTACTTTTAATATTAGTCTTCAGCTCTTACAAATATCTAAAAACTCAGGCCAGAAATCCAAAAATCCTTGAGAAATGTCAATTATACTTCTGCAGAGAAACTATAGACTTCACAAATAATGCAACTGACAAATATAGATTAATGGGTTTGATGAATCATGGACATGAATTTTTGGGTCATTAACTGCTGGCAAGTGCAAATATTGCAAATATGTATTTGAAGACTTACTTTGTTAGGTAATCTTTAGTAGAGATAATAGACATTTTTAAAAAAGTATGTAACTTGGTGTTGAATACCAAGATCAGTAAACAACTTCAATTATGGTTCAGAATACACTTCCACATAGAAACATCATGGAGCAACCCAGCTTTTCCACATAGTCACAGAGAACTTGTGCTAGTGCTTTTTATGAAATGCTGGAGCATTACCGTCCCCCAATTTACAACTACAACAGCAGAATGTGTGGTTTCCATAGAAACCAAAGAATTCCAAATGAGGGGGGAAAGTAGGCTGCAGCATACTTCTGCCCCTTCGTACAAGCAGAAAAAATAGTAAGCAGAACATGCACCATGAACAAAATACTTGATCTCCTCTTCTCTCCTGAGTGTATGAATAGCAGTGGTAAGAGCATCCCACACAAAGAGGAAATAAAAACTGATGGTGCCACACGCTGTCTTGTGCTTCTTATATATGGATTTGCGGTATGCTAGCAACCAGCAAAAAAGCAATTAAGATAAACAAACCAATACTTCTATTTATAAACTACTGAGAAGACTTCCTTAGAATCAGAGAACTGTCTAGGTTGGAAGAGACCTTTAAGATTAACAAGTCCAACCATTACTCTAGCACTGCCAAGTTACCACTAAACCATGTCCCTCACCACTACATCTACATGTCGTTTGGAGCACATATTCATTTGTACAATTAAAATTATGTATTTATTGGTATAAAACATTGAAATTCTAATTGGACTGTTTTAAAGACAAACAAGCAAATGCCTAAGTCTTCTTACCAAACAGGTACTACATTTCCAAGGATGTCAACTCAACCACTTCCCCGGGCAGCCTGTTCCAATGCTTAACAACCCGTTCAGTGAAGAAATTTTTCCTAAGATCCAATCTAAACCTCCCCTGGTACAACTTTATGCCATTTCTTCTTGTTCTTTACAATGCCTATTGCAGTTCGCAGTATCTTGCAGTGTTGCAGTTTGCACTATATTTGATATGACAAATCCTTGGCAACATTCCTGAAATCTGAAGTCTTTCAACACACTTTGACTGGCAGTGTATATGCTTTCAGAAGTGTAACATTTGCATGACCAAACTCCAAAAAGACCTTGAAATTATCAACTTCAAATTAGTGTTATACTGCTATGTGGGAAACAAAAATTAAGAACAGGAATCTAACCACTTCTTTGAGTAGCAGTAACTTATTCACTGGGCAAAACTCACATTTTCTTGCTAGCCTATTATTTATAAAAATGTTGGGTTTGTTTTGGTTTTTTTTCAAGTTGCTAGGGGATACTTTAAATAAAGCAACATCTGTAATTTCATATTGGAATACATACCACAGAATTCACAGACCATCTCCAACATAGCAAACCTAAAAAATGAAAAGGAGTAAGTTAATTTCCAGAAAGAACATATTTTATCACTGTGAAGAACCTGAGGTAATAACTAACCAAACATTTGCATTCTGTTACTGTTTTAAAAAGCCATGTTTCTAACCATCTTTTGCTAATTAGAATAGTAAAACCATTGCCAGTCTGCAGTTGCGATTTCTAAAGTTCTAAAGCTCTCTAAGAGATTTTAGTAGCGTACGGAGCATTGCAGGTTCCTGTAAATAACAAGACCTATTTGGTAAGAAGACTTAGGCATCTGCTTGTTTGTCTTTAAAACAGTCCAATTAGAATTTCAATGTTTTATACCAATAAATACATAATTTTAATTGTACAACTGAATATGTGCTCCCAACTATTTGGACCTTCAAAGCTTATAGATCAGAAGTAATGAAAAAAATATCCAGTTCTTTTTGTCACTATATGGAATCCCTAATTCTTGTCTGCATCATCCGCCATGAAGAATTCATATTTATCTGTAGTAAATACAAGGCAGTAATGTTTAAACAGCTTCATGAAAGAAGTGCCTTGCTGTAAAAACTTAACAGCATCTCAAGCCACCTACAGACTGGTCTATCAGACTAGCAAATTGTTGAATTACTGTCATTACAGGTATTATTTGATTTAATATCTGTGTCTTCTGTCAACAGAAAGATAAAATAATAAAACACTTAATAAAGCAGAAATGCATATACAAATTTTCTGTAGTTTGCCTGATTTGAAAGTAAAAGCCTCAGAGTGTTACTCCTTGTGCAGTGTAGGAAAAAACACTGATGATTTTCCCTTATGATCATGTTTCGAAGACTTACATTTCAGTGGAGAGTTTCTTAATGTCCCTAATTGTCCAAGCAAGTAAAGATCTTGTCTGTGTTAAATTCCTAGGGATGGGTGCTTTGTAGCTTGGTCTCCTAAGGGTATGATGCTTAGTCACGCAATATGCATGCGAAGGTCTCCAACTGCCTGACCAGTAAAAACCCCAAAACCAACCAAACAAAAAAAACCAAACAAACAAAAAAAAAAAAAAAAATCAACCCAAGCCATTCTGTTCCTAGGTTGCCAAAGAAGAGAAAGACAAGATTAATGCACCAACAGAGTTGGGAAAGCAGTCGTTACAAGAACAGCCTTTGAGAGATTCCACACAGGAAAGAAATGCTATGAAAATCCCAACTGCACAGAAGCTTCTGATGGAGATTGCACCTCAGATACAACAGGATGCAACCACAAGATGTAAGAGCATCTTCCTTTTTTGTTACAGTGCTCATGCTTTACCTGTTCAGACAAGGTTAGTGAGAGCCTTGAGGGAAATTTGAGTAAAATTTTTGTTCTGGATATTGCTGTTCCACTAAAAGAACCTTTTAGTTGGCTGTCAACAAATACACATAATGTATTCCAAAAGAAGTTGCTGACCACTTCTAAGACACCATTCATAGAAATAGGGGAGTATTTTTGCTACAGAAACTGAACAGCTTGGAAAGAAAGGCTGACCAAAGGGACGTCTCTTAACTTAAATACAGTTACCAGATATCATCCTGAAATGGAGACATAAATATTTTCCAACACAACTTCCAAATTAAAAAACAATAACAGCAACAACAGATCAGTGAAAACAGAGAAAACAAACAACAACCAAACAAGCCAGACTTCATGTATAAAACCATATTCAGCTTGGGGAAAATTGGTTTTATTTTTAGAGCAAATTTTCCCATAACATAAGGTAAATACCACAAGAATGGGTTAAAGTGTGCTGAGGATTGCAGGAGGAGGATACTGTTTTAAAGACGGAAAGACCTACTAAGTATTGAGTGCACCTACAAGCTGAGTTGGGGAGATAACTGAGTTGTTTGTGAGTGTTAGCAAAAGATTGTCAGGCTTCACATGTGAATAAGTGGCTACAGCTGAAAATACAGCTTTTTTCTCTGTTGTACATCTTCAAGCATGGTTCAATTCACATTTAAGCACCAGAAGGGCATGTGAAAATGGAGGAAAGCTAGATATAAAATACTGATACCCTTGTATCAGCAGAGTCATGGTCAGGACTTTTCTGTTGATTTCTGGATTCGAAGCCATCAAAGGAGCAAGTACCCTGACTGTCTTAAGGGTGTAATAACCCTTACTTATCTGTAGTGGTGAGACAGCTGATTCTTTTGCTTTGCAAGATGTAGCCATTCACATTCCCTTCCAGTGGTAATGAGTAAATGTACTTTTTACATTTTGTGTTTGTTTGTTGCCTGCCTTCCTGATAGTTGTTCTGGTCATCATTTTACTGAGAGAAATTCAGGCAGAATTCCTCTGGAAGCTTGTGATAGGAAGCAAGGAAGGGACACAACAATAACCTGATGGAGACATCACTGGTTTTGGGCACGTCAGCAACATACAACAGACCATTGGGCTAAAGTTGTACTGCAAAGGCTGTTCCCTTCCACAGCTTCTGCCTGACAGAATGCACACAGGGTGGGACAGAGCCATGACAAGATACTCACTTAGTCCTTAAGACAGGATAGTCCTGCCCTTTTGGCACTGGGTCTAGTGAGCACATTTGTCACCACATTAACAGGCTTCTGCTGCTTCCAGGTTCAGTGTTAGTGAAGATCAGCAGACTTTGCACTTTCACTTTTCTTGAGGTGAACATGTATGATATTAGCTAGTTCCTTACTCCTGTATTTCTAGGCAAATATGACTTTGTATTCTGTGAGAAAATATGTACACTCCCTGAGGTGTATAACGAATCTGAAATTATGCTACTACATCGAAAAACTTGTATACCAATATTAAGCAAGAAACATGAAATGTTGTTTAAAATGAGAATTTGGTTAATGAAAACTGAACACAACACATCTTATATGAAAAAAAATGCACACTGTACACTTGCAACAGACACTCACTTCCTGTATCAGAAATTAAGCATCTGCACATCTCTATTAAGAATATTCATGTAAATCAGTCTAATACCTACCCTAAAAGTAATGCAGCTGGAAAATCTGTTTGCTTGAATGCAGGTCAGTGCTTCCAGCTGCTCAGGTTGCATCAGAGATATTCAGCTAGTGCCAGACCTTTCCTTCCCTTCCCTGAGGCCCAGAGTGGACTTACTCCCTACAGAAATAAGAGAAGACCTCAGCAAATGTGTGTCCTGCCTCAAGCACAGCATTACATATGAAGCAATGCAAACAACATAAAACAACTACAGCTTATTGAATACGTATTTACCCCTCTTCATATTGCTAGGTCAAAAAGATCTTCTTATTGTGGCTATGTCAGAACAGTCAGTCAGTCAAAGGCAATTAGGATGGTATCTGTAGATCCCAGATAGGGATATAGATACAGTAGATTAAAAACACAACTCGATACCAGTTTTCTAAAATGGTGAGCACCTATGGCAAAGAGCTGGTTTTCTTCTGGGGATTCGGTTAAAGGAACTTCATAAGATTTTTAGGAGATGCTAAGCTTTCGCCCCGTGAGAACCAAGCTCCTCCAGCTGCACCTCTGAAACCACTACTCACATTTTAAAATCTTGGTTCATCTTTTTTTCCTTTCTATACATATTAGCACATTTTATTTGCCATTAATGAGCTATTTGAACATAAACAGTCAATGAAATTATAAGAAGGCTGCCCAGAGAAGTGATTGAGGCACCATTCCTGGAGGTATTTAAAAGATGTGCAGATGAAGTGCTGAGGGACATGATTTAGAGGAACCTTGGCAATGCTAGGCTAACAGTTTGACTTTGTGATCTTAAAGGTCTCTTCCAAACAAAACTATTCTATGATTCTGTGATTCTGTGTGCATGAAACAGAGCAATGCAATGGACAGGGTAACCACCTGCTGTGTCATGTGTAAATTTGGAAATACTGTACAATGTTTGGCATTTCTTTGCTATATGCATAGATTATGTAATTCTGTTGAATACTCAACAGAACAGTCATAGTGTAAAAACTGAATAGATCACATTAAGTGACAGGCACAGTAAAGCTAATGCTGAGCCCAGAAGTGGGAATTATAAATGCCTGTGTTCTCTTTTGATGATCTTTAGGACAGGTGCCCCAAATTAGTTTTTCTAACTGACTCACATCCATTACTTCAGAGCCACAAAACACAGAAAACCTTGTATGTATGGAGAGCCTCTATCTGGGGATGAACAAATGGTTCAACACCCTGTAAAGACAGGCAGGTTTTATGAAACAAGCTCCAAATTGAGGCAGCCAAAACGGAAAGCTTCACCTGAAGATTTCTTTCTATTCTTACCTCAAAGGTACAGATAATGATTGATCCATCTGGCAAGGTTGTTTTTTATGGAGTAATTAGTGTTTGAAAGGACTGCTGAATATGAAAATACCCAACGTAAAATGGTATGTGTCATTATTAAAAGAAAATCAGTTACAGCTCTAGAGCTCTCTGAAAGCTTTAATAGTTATTGTCGAACTCAACTACATATCCACAGTCAGTCATTATCTTTAAGAGAATGCCAGCTTTAAAGGGAAAAGTACAGATTTTAAACACCACTTTACACATTAACGTTTCAATAGAAGTTAAAAGGCCTCATTACATAATAAATCCCGGACAATAAAAGAGTAACACTTCTAATATTAATACTACTAATGATCACCGATGACAAATGGTACACAGGCTTATTATTTCAAGCAATTGTCCATGACTACTTAACCAAATTTTTAGACAAATATATTTGGCTTCACTTGTATCTCTTTCCACTCCTGCTGATCTGGAATAAACATTAATGGAGAGTAAATGTTAAACCCTGTACAAAGAGTCACAGAAACTGAATGCAAAGGGCCTAATTCTCTGGTGGGGCAACTATGGAATTTTGCCAGCACAGAAATTTGGCTCTACACATGCACACACAAGCAGTTGGCTGCCAGTTTGTGCGCATACAGCCAAATGCAGATCAGAAACAATAACATGTAACTTAGCTAGGCTCTCACAAGTAACCAACGCATTCTGATCACAAATAGCAAATTGTCACATAGGTGCATGATTAATACAGAGTAAGATTCAGTCACAGCCCAAAAATACTTTTGTGAAACAAAGGTATTAACAGAAATCTAATCTGAAGAGGCTAAATTTGTCAGATTAATTATTCCTTGAGCAGTAGTCCTTTATGTATAGTGCTGGGGTTAGCAATAAAGCAAGGAAGAGTTACGGTATAGAACAACAATGCAGAGCAGTTCTTCAGGAAAACAAGCAAGTATAACAGTAAGGTAAACAAAGAGAACAAAGAAAAAGCAGCACGCTGCTGAAGATGGAAGCAATGTTTAGTCCAAATTCAGCAAGACCTAGAAAGCAAGAGAATCTTCTGTAACCAAAATGTAGCTGAGAATATAATGCAGTTGTGGAATTCTGTATTTATGAAGAAATTTAATATGTTTTTTTAAGCAGGAAAAAAAGTTATTTCGAGCGTACTCTGTACCTGTGAAAGATTCAGTTAGTAGTCTCTGTCACAGATGGAGAACTGTTGGGAAACAAATCGTTAAAAATCCCACAGGACAGCATTGCTAGACATCCCACAGTGAAAGAGTGAAACAGCTGTACAACAGACACTTGGTCGTTCCTCCTGTGTCACAACTGGAAATCCACGGATGCATTGGGCTGCCTTGCTGAGAGGATTAATGTGTCTTTGCAGGACTGCTTTTGGTCCTGGGTGTTCTTCCTTTTCTGTTTCTGACTAGCAGACTAGTGTCGGATAAGCCATTAAGCCTACACCGATGACACTACTACATCAGAGATATAAAGCTGAAACCCTCTGCAGCACTTTGAGGTTAAGACATGGCTTTATTACCATTCACTCACTAAATTTGTCTCCTGCCAGTGACCTCCTCTGTTTTCACGGCCAACCACTTCACAGTACTACCATCAGCAAGGTGAATTAGGATGTCTGTTTGGAATTTACACACACAAAGAGACTCTGTCTAGCTTTAAAAGCCACAGATAAAGGAATCTTTTAAAACTACTTTCCTTGTGGAAGACCACTTTTTGGCCTTTGTTTTCCATGATGGCTCCTCTTTCACGTACAGTTTTGCAGGCCTTTCAAGACACCATAGATTCAGGAAGGACTTCCAGGCTGAGGTCTCCTAGATCACGAAATAGTATAGCTTGGGTATCTCTGCAGACTAAACTTTCTATTCCTAATTTTTTAAAAACATTTTTCATCTCCTCTTCTTTATTCCTCTCTTGTATTTTCTGGAATAGGATATTCCCCTGCTTTTACACATGTATTATTTTATCAAGCAAACATCGATATTAGAGCAGAACGCTGCAGTTGAGATTAGGCTGGTTTACTGTATTTTACGGTTTAGTCAATTCTGAACAGAAAAGCTAATAAATTAGCAAGGGTGCACTGTACCAGCTAGAGCTGTCTGAGACTGAGCAAGACACAGAAGCGTTTCCTGGAGCAACTCACTCATACAGAGCCAAGCAGCCTTTGTTCACTGACGGTTATTCTGTTTTTCCCAAAGACATTTATTAATACATAATGCAATGGAGTCAAGGCTTACTGTGTTCTTCGCTTCCTACATGATGCCTCTGTTCTTCCAGGAGCAAAGAGAACAATCTCGTATGACCCCCTTACATTGTGCTCATTTAAGAAGAAATACAATCCATTTTCAAGTATTCGTTCTACACTTTCTGATCACCTGATCATCTGATCATCTATCAAAGTTAGTTATATTCTATGAGATCAGTAGGAAGGTGTTGGAAATACCAGTTCCTGAAGTGACTTTTCAGCTATCCTCCTCTTGTCAAATTGCACATTACTCTCTAGTGATGAATAATAGGCTATATTGTTGCTCAACATGTATAACAGAAGAGAGTGATAAGTAATGATAAATTTGGATCATTTTGATAGACCAAACTGAATTCCTTAGGCTTTGTGAACAATAGGGTCTTGTGCAGCCAGTGTCATATATCTGAAAGCAGAAAAGAAAATCCAATGGAAGGTATCCATTGCCTATAGTCAAGAGACTTTAAAACCAAAGCTTTTCTTATAAAGCAAGTGTGACCTTCCATAGTTAGGCAGTGTATTTACTTCTGCAAATTAAATTAATTAGATTATTATTAGAAACAATTTACACAGCTGCTGTAGGTTTAAACAATTTGAAGATTCATTTCAAAACAGAGAAATTAGAACAAAAAGCAGAAATTGTGAATAAAGGAAGAAGAAATATGACACAAAACAGAACTTGGCAAAAAATATAGAACTCAAATAAAACATGACTTCAGGGATAAAAATTAAGCAAGCCAATCTATTCTATTTGCCCCTTAAAAAGATTTGCCTCAAAAGAGGTTTTATGTTAAGAGGGAGTTCTACCATGTGAAATAAAAAGGCACAATGAGATTAGATTTTCATACCTATATACAATCAGACTGAGTGGAATTTTTCCATTTTTCCATTTCCATTTTTCCACCTGGAGGATAATTAAATTCTGGCATACCCTATCAAAAGATGTGATGGAGTCTCGATCATTTTAAATCAGGACTGTGTAACTTGATAAAAATATTCTAGTCTCAAGTTATAGTTCATGGTTGAAAATGTATTCAGTAAAGTTCTCCACCTGGTATTGTATTAAAAATGAGACTTGTTTCCCTAAAAGACTTTTTAGGCCTTTATAACTATAAATGTGAGGATAAATTACTATGCATTTCATTCTATACCAAATGATAAGCTATACCAGCTTCTGACAATATCCATGTAGCAAAACATTAATTGATATATTTAGTAATATTAGTCTATATTTAGACATGTACAAGCAGTCTCATAAGCTATTTCATATGTGGTAACACAATCCTTTATTTACTTTCTGTATAAGCTAGAAGTCATGCTATAAAATTTACTGTTTTGAAGACTGGTTATTTGAATTACCTTACACACATTATATCTAGTGTTCCCTAAAATGCATTCTTCTTGTGTATTTCAAAACATGTTTTCTGAAATCTTCAGTGAATGAGACTAGGAACTCTCCTGATCTTTCAGGACTATTTAAGTCTTAGAAATTAATTATTCTTGCAGTCATAAATTGTCTTTTTGTGTTTCCAAAATTTCTCTCTCTAGTTTTCATAGCTCCTCATAAGATATTGAAATGATTCATATATCTTCAAGTTACAAGATTAATAAAGTACAGTTGTAACAGTTGTGACAGCCTAAGCATACAAGCAAGGAGGAGTTTGTCCAGAGAGTCAATATGCCCATTAGTTCACTGACATTTCTGGGAAAAAAAAAAAAACCAAGATAAATTTGGGGACAAACATGATTATTTAGAATTTTCAATGCCCACAGTTTTTATATTTCTCTTTTATATAGAAGCTTGAATTATTACATATCCTTTTAAAGCTATGTTTTAAGAATATATTTTTATATAGGTCAATACGTTTCCATTGACCATATTATCCTCTTTCAATTTTATTATTTTTATTTTTCTTTCCATTCTTTAAGTATGCCTCATCACTAGTAAAAAATTATGTAAAAGTCTGAGATCATTTTATACTGCATATCAAAAATCTTATGTGATTATTTTGTTCACTACTCACTGTCAAGCAATGAACAGTGAGTTATATTTTAGAGAAAATAAATACAATAAATCTAATACTTATAAAATAAAACAAACAAAGAATAAAAATGTGGCTTGGACATTCATGATGGAAAAACAAATATATAAGGATTTAGCTTGATCACCACCCAAACTGTAGAATATATATTTACCATATAATTCCATACCCAAGAAAAATAAACATCATAACTCAATAAACTGATACATATATACTGCATTGTGTTTAAATTAACATTATGGTTAGACTGAATTAAAGCTGTGTGTAATAACTATACTTCATAGCTCTAAACTTCATTAGTGGCTTGTTTGGCACACTGCCTAGGTTATTTCCTCTTTTGTGCAAGCGGGACACCAAGACCCAGGTACCCTGGTGTCCTGAGTCAGAGCCGAAATTTAAACATGGGTTTCCACTGAGACCCATCGCTTTGAGGAACACTGTTGTACAGGCAATCCCCTCAAGGAGTAGACCAGACTGTGTACAGTAGTAGAAGCAGATAGATTCACAAGTTTTGTGCAGCTAGAGCTTGTCACATTTTATTTGAACTAGACCATTAAAAATACGGCAGGATTAAATACCTTAAATAAGTATTTAGTGTCATTTGAAACATCTTTACACATCCTGTAAGTGTCCAGTTGCTGTTCCAGAAAAAGAGAAGCATGATATTGTCCTTTAGGTCCTGTGCCATACATGTGAGTCCCATGCAGATGTCTCTTATAAGCCAGCATGTCTCAAACGACACTAATTGTCTGTATTGAGGCAGCTGAATTTAAGCTGATAGAGAGCAAAGAAAAACAAGAAGTGCACTCAGTATCTCAATTTCTTCCAAGTCTTCAAGAATTATATCTATGGGGCATAGGTCAGACTGCTCCAGGGTTTCATGATCCTACTTATGGTCTTCTTCTGAAAAGTGGGGTCTATCTACAATGTCTCGAAATAGTTTGTTTCTTCCTTAGCTGGTCATAAAATTAAGAAGGTTACCTATAATATAATAAAAAAGCCACACCCCAAACCAATCAAACAAAAAAATCAATGAATCAATCAGTCAATCAATCAAGCAAACAAACAAACAAAAAATACCCCTCTACACCAAAAAAACCCCAAAACACCATCACAAAATGTCCCCTCCCCTAATCTTTCCTGCCAGACTTTATTTTAAGATTTCTGATGCTAGATTCTTCCTTCTAGACTCACCAGCCCTCAAAGGATTCCCTGTCAGATGGTTCCCAAATGAGCATCATTAGGAGACCAAAGTTTTCCAACAGTTGATGTGTTGCTTGGTTACCAACTCCCTGGAGTTTTGACTTGACAAACTGCTTTGTCCTGAACAGAAGTCGACATTTTGTCCAAAGGGGCTTCCACGTGAAAAGATGATCATCAAGATTTAACAACCTTCTGATGTCTCCTTGGATTCCTCTACTTTGAAATTGCGTCATAGAAAACACTCCAAAAAAAGAGGTAAAAAGGTGACAGAAACAGACACTGGTCCCACGTACAAAATACATTTTAAAATCTTAACACAGAGACTCATGGAGCATCAAGCAGAAATCAAAAGTTCTGCACAGACAGATTCATTGTGTCATATCACTTTTGGATATGGAAATTCAGATTCAGCCTCCTGAAGCTCCAAATGTGAAGGACATCCAATTTAAATGTTCTGGCACAGTCTTATCTTAAATTTAAGAGAGCGCTGTTTAATTTAAGATGTTAACATTAAAAAATATCTGGATGGCACCCAAGATGTTATAAAGCTACGATTATCTAAATATTTGTCACTTCTTGCATTCTCTAAAAAAAGTCTTTCCCATGCAAATAATGAGTGTCTTGGGAATTATCAAAAACTCAATTCTCTGTTACAAATTCTGAATGCAAATATGGAAAAAAAAGCACCTAGTACGAATAGGTCATGTAAGTTTTTCTACAGAAAGGTCAGAGTGGACAAAAGGATTTTCATGTCAATATCAAACTTTATGTCCTGCTCAATCTTCACCTTGACAGAAAGCGACGCATTTTATTACTTTTCAGAATGAAAGCCTATTATTTCTGCAAGCGATTCTTGATGAATAACAAATTCCCCACCTAGTTTTATTTGCAGATATTTGATATCTGGACATTTGTCATGCTTTTAAATGAAATTTAAAATAAAATTAAATGTCTCCTTTCAGCTAAAAAAAAAAAAAAACCAACAAAAAAACAAAAAAATCAAAAAACCCCAAAAAACCCCTAAAACCAAACCAAACCAAACCAAACCAAACCAAAAACAAACAAAAAAGCACACAGGATTGCACAGGATCAGGTCCAGGTGGGTTTTGAACATCTCCAGAGAAGGAGATTCCACAGCTTCTCAGGGCAGCCTGTTCCAGTGCTCCTCAAAGTAATGAAGTTTTTCCTCATGATCACATGGAACTTCCTGTGGTCCAGTTTGTGCCCATTGCCCTTTGTCCTGTTGCTGGGCACCACTGAAAAGAGTCTGGCCCCACCCTCTTGACACCCACCCTTTAGGTATTTACAAGTATTGATGAGATCCCCTCTCAGTCTTCTCTTCTCCAGGACATGTACATCCAGGTGTCTCAGCCCTTCCTCATGAGAGAGGTGTTCCATTCCCTTGGTAATCTTTGTAGCCTTCCACTGGACTCTCTCCAGTAGTTCCTTGTCTTTCTTGAGCTGGGGAGCCCAGAACTGGACACAGTACTGCAGATGGGGCCTCACCAGGGCCGAGTAGAGGAGGAGGATAACATCACTCAACCTGCTAGCCACACACTTCTTGATGTACCCCGGGATATCATTGGCCTTCTTGGCCACAAGGGCACGTTGCTGGCTCATGCTGATCTTGTCAACCAGGACTAACATGTCCTTCTCTGCAGAGCTGCTTTCCAGCAGGTCAGCCCCTAACTTGTACCAGTGCATGGGGTTATTCCTCCCTAGGTGCACGACCCTATGCTTGCCTTTTCCTCGCCTCTCAAATCTCCAGCCTGTCCAGGTCTCACGCAATGGCAGCACAGCCTTCTGGTGTGTCACCCACTCCTCCCAGTTTTGTGTCATCAGCAAACTTGCTGAGGGGACACTCTGTCCCCTCATCCAGGTCATTGATGAGTATGATGAAAAAGGCTGGACCCAGTACTGACCCCTGGGTAACACAGCTAGCTACAGGCCTCCAACTAGACTCTGTGCCTCTGATCACAACCCTCTGAGCTCTGCCATTCAGCCATTTCTCAGTCCACTTCACTGTCCCCTCGTCTAACCCACACTTTCTAAGCTGACCTATGAGGATGTTATGGGAGACAGTGTCAAAAACCTTGCTGAAGTCAAGGTAGACAGCAGCAGCTGCTCTCCCCTCATCTACCCAGTCAGTCATTCCATCATAGAAGGTTCTCAGACTGATCAAGCATGATTTCCCCTTGGTGAATCCATGTTGCCCACTCCCAATAACCTTCTTTTCTTTTACGTGCTCAGAGATGACTTCCAGAATGATCTGTTCCATCACCTTTCCAGGGATGGAGGTGAGGCTAATCAGCCTGTAGTTTTCTAGGTCCTCTTTCTTGCATTTTTTGAATACTGGAGGGACATTGGCTTTCTTCTAGTCCTCAAGCACCTCACCTGTTCTCCAGGAACTTTTAAAGATTATGGAGAGTGGCTTAGCAATAATATCTGCCAGCTCCCTCAGTACTCGTGGGTACATTCCATCAAGTTCCATGGATTGGTGGATGTTGAGTTTTCCTAAACGATCTCTAACCTGATTCTCCTCAACCAAAGGAAAACCTTCCTTTCTCCAGACTTTTTCTTTTACCTCCAAGGTCTGGGATTCCTGGGGGCCAGCCTTAACAGCAAAGACTGGAGCAAAGATGGCATCCAGTAACTGCTTTCTCTGTATTCTCTGTCACCAGGGCACCCACCTCATTCAGCAGCAGGCCATGCTTTCCCTAGTCTTCCTTTTGCTATTAACGTACTTGAGGAAGCCCTTCTTGTCTTTGACATCCCTTGCCAGATTTAATTCCAAGTGGACCTTATCCTTCCTTATGGCATCTCTGCATACTCTGACAATGTTCCTATATTCCTCCCAAGTGGCCAGTTACTTTTTCCACTTTCTGTAAACTGCATTCTTCTATTTGAGTTGTTTCCAGAAGCGTGTTGTTGATCCATGCAGGTCTTCTGCCTCCTTTGCTTGATTTCTAACCCATAGGGATGCACCAAGCAGTTGCTACGGGTAGGCAGATGCACATCTCAGGAATCACAGGCCTTCGGAGAGCATGGTGGCATAGGATGTCATTTGCAGAGGGAGTTTGGCTGGTGGAACAATATTCAAGGGCTGCTGTGGAGCCACTCCCCAGCAGGAGGGAAGGATTTTCCAGCCCAGAACAATGCCCCAGTTGCAGAGCCGAGAGGATGCCATGGTGGTGTAGCCCTGATGGGCTGGGGCAAGTTGCCAAGGCCACATTCTTATGCAGATTTGGGCCTGTCAGTGTGCAGTGAACCTGAAATTGGTACAAGGAGAGCAAATGTGGGCCCCTTTCAGAACAACTAGCCTCGCACATTCAACTGTTTGAAGAAATTAACTCTGAACTTTGATCATATTTCTTAGAGAAGAAAAACTGATTAACAGTCCCCCCTGCTGGGGTAAGAAAACAAAAATGGCTGATACAACCTCAAAGAGCAGTGCAATCCATGCTGTACAGTCTTGCATATGTTACCTGTGCAAAGGCTTTCTGTGAAAGCATAGCTGCACGTTTCAAAACCATTTTATCTGCTTTGTAGAGAAGGGAAGTTTCAACAAGTGCCTACCGTAGAAAGAGGATACTACAGAGATAGTTCCATATCATTACAACAAAAATATTCTGTGAAAGGCAATCTAGGGACGAGCCAGTGGCTCTAGTATTCCTACCATGATTTTGATAAATTGGAGGTGCCATCCCCTGGGAAGGAGTTGGAAGCAGAAACACAGTGTTTCAGATAAAGACCTCCACAAGAGTAGCAGTGAGTGTGTCATAGTGCAGCCCCACACTCAGACTAGGCAATCTTTACACAGTTTACTGGAGTAATTCAGCAAGGTTTGGACCGGTGAGGATTCCAGAAATAAAAAGGGATATTACTGGGAGAAAAATCCCATCTTGAACATATCCTTGCAGCAGACTCTTCTGCACAGTATTTTCAAAACCCACACGATTGGATATGGTTCATGGAACTGGACATGGTTCATTAGACAAGTGTTCATAATGGCCTCCTGTTACATCTGCTGAAAGTAAAATGCTTTGATCTTGCATCCAGGAGCAGATTTGGAGACTGCCTACAATATCATGCATGCTGGTGGTAATTTACTCTTAATTTTCCCATTCAGTTTGCATTGCAAAGCAGCAGGGAGGTTGGCTTAACTCTAAATGCTGTAGTGTCAAAAGAATCAGCAGGAGTCACTGCCAGCATTCATGTGAATTTCTTCTTTTCAGATTTGAAACAGAAAGATCCTAGTTTGTTTATTAATATGCCATAGCCAAGCAGATAGTCAAAGACTCTACCAGCTTCCTGAACTTTTATGGGATTCCTGGACATTAATTAAAATCAATTCATTGGTTTACTGATCTCCAACACTCATCTGTATATGCCTTTATCTGCTAACTCAAATTCCATAATAATTAAATACTATATTAATTCATTTTCATTCCCATCAGTATATTGCTAACATTTATTGACAAGTTACTTCATTTTTTATTCTTAATGAAGCTTCTGATATATGGCCAATATTCCATTGTTTAGTGGTTTGATTGTTTTGTTTCCTATTTTTAAAAGTACCAATTCCATTTGTTGGAAAAAACCCCACTTTTTTTTCTTTTATTTGTTTCCAAATTCCACATTAATCTGGAATCAGAAAACCCAAGAGGGTTTGTGTTGTTGCTGTTATAAAACAGATTGTTGTCTGCACCTGGTGTATTTCATGTTCAAATAGGAAACAAACTAAACATTGGTCTGAAAGTCTTCAAGACACATTGAATCTAATTCAATAAATTCCTTTAGTAAACAAATGCAGTCAAAAAAAAAAAAATTGAGCCAGAGAACTTTTCTGTTTGGGAACAGAGTAATTTTAACCCCAAATAAATGGCACTTTTGCAGTTTGTTTTTGGGTTTTTTTATCAAAATTAGGATTTCACTCTGTTATCATGGCATCCAAACTCTCCAGTCATACAGACCTTTAGACTGTCTCAGCCACAGACTGCTGCTTCTGCTTCACAGCAACAGGTTCTCTCAGCAATCCCCGTTCAGTAGTTTGCAGAGGGAATTCAGCTACACTTTTCCTTTTCTCACTAGGATGAACTGTGAATGACTTTGGTACACAGAAATATGACAGCCGCTTAAAAATACACACAAACAAAATCCCCCTCAACAGTAAATTATTAGCTAGAACCTACTTTACAGTGAAGGGTAGGTGGCAGAGTTAGTTTTAATAAATCAGTTAAAGCTCTATTCTGTAAAATATGTCTTTGAAGTGCAAGTACAGAAACATAGAATAGAAACCTAAAATGTTCTTTTGAATTATTCATGGTGGCTTGATGAAAAATAAATTGAAATAAAAAGAATAACAGAATTATTTTAAAATCCCTTCTGGTATTTTTTCACTAGATTGTCTTAGTTTCCTATGCAATCCTTTGGTAAAAATCTGAACAGTCTAAGACCCGTATTTTGAGTACAGCACTGTTCTTCATAAACTGATTATTAGATTATCAATTATATCCTGCAATTATATGTATACCTTCTTATTCTCATGCAAAAAAAAGTGTCACCAACATTAATACATCAAATTTTAATGGAGTAAAAAATCTACCTAAATGACACTCCTGAGATGTACTGCACAAGCACAAAACATGAAAGTTTAATAAAATAAAATCCAGGATTCGGGAAGGATTGGTCAGCACATGACTAGCATGACTGCTAGAAGTTATTCACGAACTACAATGATGAATAGAAGCTATGAACTTGTGGGAATAAGATATCAAAAGCCCAAATCTTCTAAATGCTTTTAAATCCCCCCTTAGGTTATGAGCTCTTAGGGTACAAACAGCTATTGTTGGATGCATCTCACTCCATACAGACATCTAAATAAATAAGTAGTCTGCACCTAAACTAGCTGTTCACAGATCTCTTCAGCAAATTCTTCCTTTCTTGGGGAGAAACTTGCAGCTATAAAAGGCAATTGGTCTTGTGCAAAGATAGATGTTTAAGATTGGTGAGATGATTTGTCATCTCTAAATGTCTCTCCAAAGTCTGTGAAGGGTCAGTATGTTGAACTTCAAGTATTTATTTTTCAGCAGTGAGATGAATTCCCATGTCACTGAACATGCACCATTTCTTAAAAAGGCCTTGGGTGTGAGCTTAGGCAATATCACTGTAAATGAATAATTATAGTGGAATAGAATACATTGATTTTAAGGGGATTCTTGCCAAGATATTATTCTTTTCCATCGCCCAATGTTTTGCAGAACTGTATCATGCTTATACCTCTGACTAATTATGTAGTTGTTATTATATACTATATAAGTATACAGTTAGTTGCTCACCAGTGGCTCATTTTCAAAGACCACCTTTATCAACAAGGTCTGTTCCTTCCCAGCCTAACTTAAGGGAATAAAATAATACCTCTGGAGTTTTGAATCACTGTCTAGAAATGTCATGTCTTTTCCTTGGCTGCTGAAGAAGGTGGATAAGGCAGAAATCTGGAGATATCTAGGTTCCTAATTGTGTTTAGTGAAATGTTGGAACTTGGATGGAGTGAGTCCAGGCTGACCGTCTACCTCAGGAATCAGACAAGAAAAACAAATCCAGCTACTAAAATATATAAGATAGTAAGGTGGTTAAATGAGACTTCCATAAACCAAGCCTGTAAAAAATGATGCTATCACTAAACTACCATGCAAGTCATGAAAATTGAGTAAGTTTCTGCCACTGTCTTGGATTTTGCTTAAAAAGCCCACCGTTGTTTCCACTTGCCTGAGTTTGTGTACACGTGACCGAACTCCGTGTCTGCTCCACAGAAAAAATAATATAGTTCTACAATTTTGCAACTCAGATGCTCTACCATTGTGATATAAAGCTCACAGACACAGCCTGCACAGTGAATATTTATTAATCTAGTTTTACTGGATAAAACACAGCATTCTGTATAAGTGATGTGATAGTGATTAACCTACTTTGTAAATTATTATTTCATTTTTAATAAGCAAGTTCCTACCAATGTCCCAGTTCTACTCTGCCCCTTTATTTTGGGTGGATTACCAGGTAATATTTGAGATTTTTGAAAGGTTATAGTCCTAAAGTTATAGCCGATCATTTTAACAAGCCAGACTAAATGGAAGAACCTTGTTGCTTCATTCCTGTGTAGCTGCATAATTTCTCCCTGTAGAAACCTAATGACATTGATAAAGATATTTATTTATCAAACTTAAGAAGACATGTTTCTTCAAATAAGTGCTAACCATATTTCAAAAGACCTGAAGATGTTCAATTCCTCATTCTTATCACCTCTATTTACTAGTCACAATAACAGCGACAGAAATATGTGTCAGTTTTTAAAGGCTAGCTAGAAGAACAGAGCTGTATTTATGAGCAGTGTCACATTTGTGAGGGTTAGTCATTTGGGTGATTAGACAACACAAAAGAAGCTCACTATGTAATTTACACTCCTGGGTATGTTTGGATTTCTCATTCAGAATTCTTCATGCTACATTCTGAGACAAGAGGAGGAGGCAAACATGTCTTTCTTGAAACTAATAAATGGAAAGGTTAGCATTTGATAGTGTCTGGATTTTTTTAGAAAAGAATACAAAGATTTTCAAGAGTAACTAATTGTTTTTGTACGCCCAGTAAAGTCTTTAATTAATATCAATGACACTCTGGCAGATTAGCTTCAGTTCTCTGACCTGTCAGGATTTTAGTCAAAATTCAAATTACACTGGAATTAGTTCATGGAAATTGTATCACTTTCAGTGCTTTAATAAGAGCAAATTCAAATCCACCATTCCAAACTGCTGTATATGTAACTTTTAACATCCTATCATTTGTTTTCCAACAAGGAAAAAGTCCATACTCTATGCATATTTGCATATGTGAAATAGGCTTTGTACATTAAAATGCAGTATTTGTATATTCAGTTTTATTTTTTCCAGCCAGCACTCATCTCAAATGTACATCTTTTACAGCATTATAAAAACAAGAACACAAGTAAAGAGAAAACTGGAAGCATGCCTCTTTAAAAAAAAAAAAAAATTTATTTTTTTCTTTGTCATTGGTAGGACACTGTCCTACTTTGCCAAGTTTCTGAAATGAACCTTGTCCTGCTGGTTCACTGCATGTTCCCTAATGAATAGTGTTACAAGATAAAAATGGAATTCCTGAATACACCACAATGTAAAAGAATACATCTCTTTTTTAAGTTCTTGTAATGAAATTTCTAAAAATAAAAGACAATGAACACAATTTTCTGAACAGTGAGAGATTTGTATCAGATCTACAATTTAAGCTATTGTAGGTTTTTGTCACATTTTCCTGAGATTTGTTATTTTTTAAATGCATTTGTGCATAGCATGAAAGTTACCCAGCTGTTCAGATGAATACATTACTTTTGGCTTTCAAACACACAAAAAAGAAGCAAGACTATACTCTGTTTGTGTGTGGGGGGGAAACAAAGGGGGAACAGACTAGATTATATGTTTTGGTTTAGATATAAAGGAAATATATTCATATAGGGAAAACAAAAAAAAAGTGGAGTGGGAATACATATGGCATATAAATGAGTAGTGAAAGCTTTTCTACACTGCGGAACTTTGGTAAAGGTTAGTAAGTCCTGGGAAATGGGACCGGACACTCTAGGAAATGAAGAAAGACTCTCAGCTTCAACAGTTTTCAAAGCTGATATTGTTGGCTAAAAGAAGACAGAAGATGAAGGTCTCCTAATGTGTATTAAACAGTTCTTAGGCAGTGTCTAACACCAAATTAGGAAACAGAGATAACATCATAGGGCATTATCTGTTGCATGGTTTCTCTGAAATTCCTGCATAATTTTGCCAGTCCATTCCCAGAATTTATAAACTACTTGTACTGTATTCTAAAAACCTCCTGAGAAAAGCTTGTTTCTAAAATTCAGACTGAATAAGGTTTAGATTGTAACTGTTTTTCTAGCTGGGATCGAAGCCTCATATATGTGCCCATACAAGTCCTACCAAGAGTCAAGGTCCTGTTTTAAACTGACATCCGTTGTGTATCACAGAAGCACAGAATAGTTGAGATAGCAAGGAACCTCTGGAGACGATCTAGTCCAAGCCCCTTCTCAAAGGTTCCTCAGGGCCCTGTCTATTTGGGTTTTTAATATCTCTAAGGATGGAGACTCTAAAACCTCTCTGGAAAACCTGTATTTTACAGTAAACATTTTCAAATTTGAATCCCAACAAACATATTTTGCAATGTTTAAAGAGAAGTTCCTTTACTTCCATTTGTGCCTATTGCCTCTTGTCACTACGCACCACTGGGAAGAGGTTGGCTCTTTCTTCTTTACTTCTGCCAGTCAAACATTTACACACATTGACAGGATCCCCCTGAGAATTTTCTTCTTTAGGCTGCACAGTGCCAGCTCTCTTTTGCTTTGTGTAACAGATGCCCAAGTACCTTAATTTTTTGTGGCCCTTTGCTGGACTCACTCCAGTATATCCATATCTTTCTTGCACCAGGGAGCTCAGAACTGGACCTAGCCCTCCAGATACATATCACCAGGGCTAGGTAAGGCGGAGAGATCATCTCCCTCGACCTGCTGGCAAGAGTCCTCTTAATGAAGCCTAGAAGGCTGATGACCTTCTCTGCTGCAAGGGCACACTGCTGGCCCTTTGTCAGCTTAGTGTACATTCAAAGTCCTGATCTTCTTCGGCAAAGCTGATTTCCATTCAGAGGGCCTGAGCCTGTAGTGTTGCATGGGACTACCCTGAGGTGCAGGACTTTGCACTTCCCGTTGCAGAGCTCATGAAGTTCCTTTCTGCTTGTTTTTCCAGTTCAGGTCCCTCTGAATAGCAGTACACCCATCTGATGTATCAGTCACTCCTCACAGATTTGTAACATGTGTAAACCTGATGACTCAGGTCACTCATGAAGATGTTAGACAGTGTTTCCCCACTGTGGACCCACGGGGTACACCACTAGTGACTGGCCTCCAGCTGGACTTTGTAAAGTTGAAAACCTTTGACCCTGACAGTTTCGTGATAGCTTTGTTTAAAGGCATAGTTTATGGAGGTTTCTTTTAACCACCTTAACATCTCATATATTTTGGTAGCTGGATTTGTTTTTCTTGCCTGACTCAGGCAAGTTTCAGTCCATCTCTGTCCACTTATCTAGTCCATACTTCATCAATTTGTTTATGAGAATGTTATGGGAGACAATGCTGAAAGCCTTGCTGACAACGTCAGCTACTCTTCCCTTGTCCACAGAGCTACTCACTTCATCATAGAACAGCTATTGTGTTGATCAAGCATATAAATTCATAAATTCAGGCTGACTACTCCCAATTTCCTTTTTGTCCTTCGTATGTTTGTAAATAGCCTCCAGGAAGATTCCCTCTACCACCTTCCCAGGGACTGAAAGGATGCTGACCAGCCTGCAGTTCCTCGGACCTTTCGAAGATAAAGGAGTCTGGCCCTGCAATGCCACTGGCCAGCTTCCTCAGTTCTCACAGGTGCATCCCCTTAGGTCCTGTGGACTCATGTATGTCCAGTTTGTTTAAGTGTTCCCTGACATGATCCTCCTCCACGGAGAGTAAGAATTCCTTGCAACAGGCTTCCTCATTGGTCTCAGGGGCCTGGAATTGCTGAAGAAAAATTTTATGAGTAAAGACTGGGGTGAGTGAAGGCACTCTTCTCCATGTTCTTTTAGTACAAACAGGACATACTTCTGTTGAACCTAGACAGGTTTTGGATTCCTACTCTTAATTTCCATTTGAGCCTCTCTTCCTCACCCCCAAGTGAAAAGGGTAGTTTTCATCTCTGAAATTATGAGAAAGTTAATTCTGCAGTGAATTCATACCTTAGCAGTCCAAATATATCTTTTCTATGACTATCTTTGTTTTTCTTGGTCAGCCCCAATACTCTTTCGATATGGCTAGGTATAGTACTATCAGATAATACAACATAACTATTAGAATAAGTAAGGAATATGAGCAACAGTTTAGAGTGAAAGTCACTATTATAAGCAGCTTTGATATAGTAGCCTTAGTTAGGCTAAGCAGAAATTAGAAAATTAGAAATTAGAAGAAATGAGAAGAGACAGCGCCTTCTGTGGGCAAAAGATCAGGACAAATAGTCCAAGTAGTCAATATAGTTTTTCCATTATTCAGATGCTGACAAAGTCTTAAAGTGATAGTCATACCTGGATTGAGATGTCACAGGCCCTCACCTTAAAAAGTCTGAATTGTTCTTAAAATTTTGTTGCTGAACTTCAATAAAACAGGTAAAGTCCCCACCCTAGTAGAAATGTTCTTGTTAGTGCTTTTTTGAATTTTATTTTTTATATTACATATATACATATTTCACATGCAATAAAAGTTATTTAATTCCTTGTGTATATATCTAACCTACATAAAATCACAATTATTTTGTTTTACATATATTGCCATAGTAAATTGCCATATATATCTGTTATGCGCTGTTTGTCATTCACTTCTGGTTTTAACTGTTCAAGTAGAATTTTTTCATCTGTGATCATGAAAGATGTTGGGTTTTTCCACTCATCGTGATGGAATCCTTGAATTATTGTGATTAATAAACTCACCTCTGAGGAAAAGGAAGTCAAGGTGAAGAGTGAATAATACAAATTTGTCAACAGGACTCTGTTTTCTAGTACTCAGCTAGGGTCTAAAGCTTCATTTGGGTCTTCACTCATGTGGTTTTAGCTTCACATCTGGTAGGCTTAGCAGAAAAGGCAGCTGGCAATATTTGTGTTGGTGGGTCATTTGAGTATTTGACCTCAGATTAGTTGCCCCCAAAACCTTACGAGAGGAAGAAATTTTATGTTAAAATAGAAATGGGCAAGAACACTTTTTTTCCAGACTGTGATTTCAAAAGTTTCCCTATTTCTCACTGGGACAAAGCTGACCTTTTGAAGTTTTCGGTGAGGAAAGAACCACAAATCCAAAATAAACAATGCTGCAATAGCAACACACTCAACAGCAGTGCTATGCTTTGTTGGAAGCTGAAACTGAAAACTCCTGTCCTAAAAAGAGGTGTAGTGATTTTATTGTCAAAAAGCAGGTTATTTCAGAGAGCATAAAAGAGAAGGAGAAAGGATAGCAGGAATGGGAAAGAACAACTGGACTAGAATGACCATTTTGCATAGTCTCCAAAAGTGCAAATAAGGTTAGGAATTCTAGAAAAGCATACAAAGTGGTTAACAGTGACATCTTTGTTATGAATAAATTGAGTGTGGTTTCTCTGGTTATGCCTAAATGTTCTCAGCAATCCCCAGCCCTCCAGCCAGGGGAACGAGCAGAAAATGCTGCAGTTCTCGGCACACAGAGACAGCCTGGGTTGCAGAGGAACCTACATGGGGAGCGGAAAAGAAAAAATTATTGGAATGGTATATTAGTAGGCACATCATTCTTATATGCAATCAACATGTATCTGGGATGTGAATCCAGATCAGAAGTGATTTCCAAGTCTTGTCCAATTTCTGAAAAACATTTCCAAGTTCCACAGTTTAGAGTTAGCCTTGAGAAGTACATAGAAATGCAGAATTTCCGGGACATACAAACATATCTGTAAAATGAATACTCCTAAAGAATTGGGGTTTGATTAATTTTTCTAGTCTTGAAAATACTGTGATAGTAAGCAAATATGCAACTAGAAAAATGTGATGGTTAAAAACAGTCAGAGTAATGTAAACTCCCAAGATTTCCTTTATTCCTTTTCTCTTTTGAAAAAGAGAAGCAGGAACAAAGAAGGAATTGGAATTGGTTATCCAACTACTACAAGTGAAGGGAGTATGACAGTCATACTTGGTCTGAAAACAAAAATTAAGTTCCTAGTATAAGAGAGAGAGAGAGAGAGATAGGGATAGGAGTTCTGATGAGAAAAAATGAGAAAACATGAAGGAAACCAGGAGATATTCCAATTGCACCCCAGTCCAGAAGAAAGAGAACCCCAAGTGGGTGCAGCTTTAATAAAAACAGATGGAGTGTTAGACGACTCCTCAGTTCAAATGATACTTCAATTGTACCTGTGTGGGCAATAAAAGAGATAAGAGATATGAGATAAGAAAGAAAATATTAATTACAGACAAAGAAATAGAATTTAAATTAACTCACTGAGGCTAACCTACCCTTGAAAAAGACGAGAGGACAGACCTTATAGGAGATATGTGATATCTTCCATGGAAGCATTGTCCAAGACTGTGGGGTTTTTAAGATTAGCTTTGGGTTTTTTCAATCTAAGTTTACCATTTTGTAATTAAGATCATAATCTTTTATTTTTCTAGAATAACTGTACATCGTTTTCATTGTTACCTTTGCCTGGTAATGAGCACTGCAAGGGAGATCTGACAGGAACTGAGTAGTTGTTCCTGAGAAGCAAATACATGGAGCTATGTTCAAGCATAGTCTTCCCAGTGGCCCCTCCCCCCAAAATGTCATTTGAAAATTGTAGGATTCAGGCCATGTTTTCTTAGCATGTTTCACAGCAAGTGAGTCTGAGGACCAGTAATGCCTCAGGTAATTTCTAGCACCTGTACTTCTAGGCTGCTAGAGAGAAGTTCTTCTGACAAACTTAACTGGAACCTCTGTTGCAAACCGCAGCTACCAAACAAATGGCTTTTGTGTTCAGGAGTACAAGCATCTCTGTAGCAGAAAAGGCAAAAGGAAGGAAAAAAGTAAAAAGCATAATAAGAAGCAGCAAGACAGAAAGAATTAAAACTGTAATACAGGGCTCCAGAAAAATTGTCATACTCAACATTGTCAACATTTGGAACCAAACGAGATAGAATGAAGAAAATAATATTGGGAAGGCAGAGGAACTGAGCTGGTCTTGACTTTCTCCATCTATCCTTGATTACCTTTTTAGGACAGAGGAAAGAGCTGAGCCAGTCTGGGGTTTATTAAAATCCTCATTCAATTTTCCTTTGTTAATTAAGAAAAATCAAGGAAGAGATACACAGACTTTATTTGATTAGAAGTATTTATGCAACTTTGTGTCCTAAACAGATTGCATTTCAAAGTCGTCCACAAAGTCATGAGTGCTTTAAAGTAGCTCTCTTCTGATCTTTTAGATTCAATTATTCAGGCTTCTTTTCTGGAGAAGCTAACATCACATCACATGCAGAGTCTGTCTCATATTTGTCCAACACAGTTTATAAGATAAGGCTTTAACCTGGGACATTTAAGCAGTTGTACTCTGCTTTTATGCAGCAGCCAGACACTCAAGCTGTCATCTTTGTTAACATCGATTCTCTTGTGTTCCTGAATCCCAACATCTTTTTCAGCAGTACATGCACCTCCTAGTGCTCTCCACAGATGAGAAACTTTTCATGAGCTGAACAGGTAGATTCGTGCTTTCAGGACTAGATCCTAGCCAATATCCTCTGTTCCCTTCAATCCCTTTTTTGTGTCAAAATGTAAGTAGGTAACTCTTCCTTTGTATATAATGGGTGACCAAAGTATCACATGACATATGTAACACACACATATCCTACCAGTAAAGTATATGAGCCTGCATAAAAGGTGAAAGATCTACTTTTTGCAGTCTAAATATTAAAATTGTGCCCAGCACTTACACCTTCTCCCTTATCCTCTTGCAACACCTCTTGTGTCACTGTTATTAATTTTCCCACCACATTAATTTCTCCACATTTCATTGCTAATTTGTGTCATAATCTTCAGTGCCATTTATACCACTGTTGTGATTTTAGGAGGTCCAGTAATTTCAGCTTGGGTAGATACTTTTCTCCCTCTAATCAGACATACTAATTAGCAATAAACTTCATTAACACACTCACAGTAATTTATTTCTATTTTTCTACAAGTATAGATTCAAAGCAGTAGGCTCAAACCTTGATGTAGGTATAACTGAAGGCAGAATTTATCCTACAGGTGTATTGGTTTTAACACTCAAATTACTCTGTGATAGCTGCAAAACATTTTTTTCTGTACAAGGCACCTGTCTCAGGTACCTGTGGGATTACTAATACTGAATAATTATTTTATAATTTCAAAAGCCACAGTGCCTTTTTCTCTTTCACTTTTACTATATGAGTACCAGCCATGGGCTAACGGTTATTATTAACCTTGTTTCTCTAGTGTATAAAATGAAAACAAGAGGTAACAGAACCTCGCAACACCTTCCTGAGCCTGGCAACAAACACTATGCTGAGCTCTTTCTAGTGTAAATTAGCATAACTCTCTCTTTGTTTACTTAAACTTGCTGACATTTGTGCCTTCAGCTTTTTAATGTTCCAGAGGTGATTCTCAGAGCTGCAGTGTATCTCAGCTTTTACCGGTGCACCTGGGTTAAAGTCAATTAGAGAGGAGATATTCAGCAGCTCTTCAAATCAGACCTACGTATTAGAGCCATTCAAGAGATGTATCCTTTTATCTGAAGGTTGGATTGAAAAATAAATATTTCATTTTAGGTCATTTTTTCATTCTGGCACGTATACATTTTTTCCTTTTTGTTGAAAAGAAAACCCAGTTACTTGGGGTTCATGCAAAACATTTTGTTCAGTCTGAAGCAGAATATTTTATTTTGTCATACTTGAAATAAAAAGCAAGTGAAGCCACATTTTTGATAAGCAAAATGTATCCTGATGTTACATTTTTATCTAATAACCTTGTGCTCAGGGGATTCGTGTAAAGGTATGAAATGCAGAGGGTCAAGACCTTTCTTGTGTAGGGATCTGACCATTTACAGCACAAAGAGGTTACTAAAACAGTCTCAAATATTTTAGTAGATGTAGCTCTCCCTCAGTCTTTTCTGTCAGACCCATGACATTCTGCATAGACTCTTTAAATATTCATCGGGCAAGAGGAAAGCATAAAAATGACTATGTGGCCTGCTTTTTCAGGTGGTGTTCTGGGCAGGATACATTAATTCAAATCCCTGCTCTGAGTCAACCAAAAATAGAACTGCAATTTCACAGCGTTCCAGCACCTCACTTACAGGGAAAAGAAATTTTGACTAACTGGATTTTATGGCAAATGCTTATAGCACTCTTCACATTTCAGAATGCTCTGTCACTCTTATTTGGGACAATAACAATTCGGTAGATTTGTCTTTGAGCTCTGTTACCCAGTGAAGGACCAATTTGTTGACTATGTAATACTCAGCTATACTGGATATCTATTGTAAAACACATATTGAAAAGAAAAGGAGATCAGTCAATCAAAAAGCTACCTCCACTTAGCAGACAACATCAGAACTTAACACTGAAATGTTTCTCATTCTAGTCAATTAGTACTCTAGTTTTCTTTTTCTTTTCTCCCTTTACATGATATTTTAAAGAAGTGTCAGGAAAAAAAAGTTCTCATGACCACATCCAACATTCCATTTCAAAGGAAGAGATTATTCCAAAACTATCTCCAGAGAAAGTCTGAAGTAATGTTTGAAGAACACATCTTTAAGTAAACTCCCAAGTCATGTATTTTTTGGCAGTTTGACTAACGTTTCTACACAATTCAAGGAAATTGTCTGGATTCGTGTTCTTACTGCACCTAGTGCAACTGAGATATTTTGCTACAGTGGGTCTCATGCTGTAATCTCTGGAACAATGAAAATATGCTAAGGGAGTTGATGGAAAAAAGCAACTTTTAATACCCATACTAAAAGCATCATCTCTCCTCTCCTCTCCTCTCCTCTCCACTCCTCTCCTCTCTTTTTTTTTATTAAATTTTTTTTTTATCCCTTTTGCCTTCTTTTCCNAATACCCATACTAAAAGCATCATCTCTCCTCTCCTCTCCTCTCCTCTCTTTTTTTTTATTAAATTTTCTTTTTATCCCTTTTGCCTTCTTTTCCTCCCCCTTCATCCCTTTATCCCTCCATCTCTAGCTCTCTCTTTGTTTTCCTCTCTTTCTGCCCTTTGTAACTTTCACTGTTAACAATCTGCGTGTGCTATCAGCTATGAGCCCTGTTGATATATCTCAGTGCAGGTGAATTTGTCCCAACAGCCTTTGTGCAACAGGACCTGTGAATAGGATGGTAAAGGTGGCAGAGATAGAATATGATAGATGAGAGATGCTGAAAAGCGTTTTGAACAGCAGAGGAGAAAAAGCCAGAGACGCAATATCAGACAGTGGAAGAATAATAATGAACTTTCAGAGGAGAAGATTCATAAATCAGAAAGAAAGAAAATAAAGTCTGAAAGCATATTCCAGAGGTAAATGCAGTATTAGAAATCCCAATATTGTGAAGACAACAGCAAAAGGTACCAAGTACTAATGCCCACCTCTTTCCCTTAACAATGTATTTGATTATTTTCATTACCATGAACACCAGTCTTTCATGTACACTGGTCTTTTTTGACAAATTTATTAAATGAAGTATGAAGAAAGGGTATGCTACTTATCTATTTGATTGTCTGTAAAAAAATGCCTATCAGTGATCTCCCTTTTCCCACCTAAATTTCATTTCTTTTGCTATCCATCTGAATGACTCTAAATAAAAAAGAAATAAAGCAAGCTTGATATTTTGTGTTTCATTTTCTATTTGCAGGTTTCGGATTTGAGACTAAGGCTCAAAGCCTGAAAGAAGGATAGCACAGATTTTCTATTTTCCTATTCATAGGCAGAAGAAATAGGTATTTCTGAAGCACATGAAGCAAATAAAAGTCTTTTTTATTATTATTCATAACTAAAATTCTCGTCTATTTTTATTCTTACTGTAGCTTTTATGGAAAGCTATGCATCTGAGTCAGCACCTCAAAGCAAAACTCATTTCCAATTCATGACATCTCTTTTTCCTCCAATTACTTAACTTCATTTCCTTCTCGTTTCATTTTTTCCCTTTTGACTCTCACTCACTCAGATGAAATTGCCACACAGTGCAATTCTCCATTTGAGACAGATATATCATATACTTGAGTAGGCTTTAGTTTAACTAGGCTTTCTTCTTTGTTTTTTTAAACTACCATAATTACATGGCCTTGACATATGGTGCTAAAGTGTAGGAAGGAGAAAGACTGTATGGGAAGAATGCCCATTTGTGCATTTTATTATGGCTGTTGCGGTCATATCTTCGAAGTGTCATTTTTCACTCTTCCTTTCCATACTGTTGTGTTGATGGCCTGTCAGGTTTCTAAATTTATCTCTTTCACAATTTTTGCACTCTTCGGCTTTCCTCAAAGCTTGATTTTATTCTAGCTCCTCTACTTCTCTTTCTTTTCCATACCATATATCATTTTTGCTGCTCTACTGTATCATCAGATGTGATTGCCAAAACTTGAGTTATTTTCAGCAATATTAGGGTGCAAGGAGATGGCAGACATATGATTTTGTGTGCACTTCCTCTTTAAAACTCAAGGTACTCAGTGTTCTTGAACAGTAAGAATTTCCGGAGGGGATCCTATAAAGCATCTGACAGAAGTGCTAAGATATTCATTAAAAATTCATCCCAATCTGTAAATATATTTCTAATCACTGCCTTTGCAGTGAATTTTCTTGGCACACATCCTGCACTTGCCTAGAAACACATTGGCACTTTTGAGGGCTCCATTGCAACAAGATTTTTGGTATATGCCTTGAGAGGTAGGTCTGTGAATCATCCACCCACAGCATTACAGAGGAAAAAGATCCTCATCCAGGTCTATGGGGAGGGAGATATTTTTTCTTTATTTTCCCAACCAGTGTCTTTGTCTTAATGATGGCAGGGCAAAAGGAGTCTCACTTACATGTACAGGAAATCACTAACTGAGCTTGTTCGTAGTCCTCCACCGCATTTGATACCTGGGCATTGTTGCAGCCTCCAAGACATATGATAGACCAGAGCTCCAGGAGATTAGGAAAAATAGAAATGTATTTTGTTTACTCACAAAGCAAGGACAGAAAAAAGAGTGTCCTGGCTGTTATAGATACTATTTTCCACAATAACTGTGGTTGTTTTTTTAAAGACTACTTTGCAGAAAGAGAAATGGCAGGTATAGTAGTGAGTCTGCTATTAAAAATCATGTGCTTAATGCACTAGAGTGCTTATTCAAAAATAGCTCATACACAGAAAAATATACCCCCTGTAGCATTGCCAAGGTCAGTGAGACTTAAGATGATCTGAATGAATGTGGATTCTGCAACCGAAAGCTTATCGTTAAAGTACTTCTGAAGTTTCACTTGAATTTGAGCAAGTCAGAGCATTGCAACCTACTTCTCTTAGCAGCTTGCTTCTCTCCAGTGACATCCAGACATTATTTAACATTATATGACTCAGTGGCATGATGACAACTGAATGGAAGTGTAATGTTTCTGGACAGCTTCTTTAGTGAAATCAAGATCGTGTTCTCAATTTACCTTAATGGATGACATGACCAAGGATCCTAAAGTACAATTCTTACTGCAAAATGGATATGCCAGACTGAGAGTGTCCAGCTGCTCAGAGGGGAAAAATTTCCAAATAGAGGGTGCCCAAAAGACTTGCAACACTCTCATTTGTAACTAAGGATCTAACCCGAAAGAATAATATACCTGATAATAAACCGATAGGTAATAAAAAATTATCTGAACCATCAAGATATAAGTAACTTAGGGAGCAAGAAGAAGCTAAGCTCAATTTTAGCATTGGTACAGTATATGAAGGCATGCTTGTTCAGAGTAGTTCCAAACTCCGTTCTTGGTCAATGAAGACTTACTTTCTTTGTGTTCAGTTGTGATGGAAATTACTTAGGTGAAAAGCATTTGAAAATTTTAGTGAATCTATGGAACAAATACCTTCTCTCAGACCGCAGTCATACCTGTGCTGATTCTGCAGGGCTAAAAGGAGTAAAACTAAGAACACCTTTATGTTGGTCAGCAGCTCCAAATACATAGAGGGAGCAGAGTTAAGTTAGGCAGTGCTATTTTTACATAGCCATTTTCCACAAAAATACAGCAGTTCAAATATAAAGATGACGCAGTCATAGCAGTGTGAAGAGTGAACAATCAAAATCACCAGAACTCTTTGAGTGGAGCTTTGCTTGGGTAAGAAGTAAGCACATATCCAGACATAAGTGGAGAATCTGTATCCAAAGGAATGGTGCTTCCAGCAGGAGGAGAAGGTGCCCAAAGAGAGGTGAACTGATGCTCTCCCTGCACTCTAGGTGCAGGACTCCCATAAATAGTTAACGGCAACAGTACACAGGGAACAAGGTGAGAACAACTCCTTATACGGAAGTTCAAGAAAGCAATTAAATCTGAATTCCCAAAGAACATTTTTGGCAAGCTTACAATTAGTTCAGATATGAATATCCTCCTTCCCCAGTGTGTTTACACGTACAAACAGACACACAGCAGTGGCAATAACTGCAGCCCTGGTTCTGTTCATCTATCAAGACTGAGGTATTTGTCTCTTCCTTGCACACCTGTACACAGTACTTTGTAAATGGTTCTGCAAATATCATATTCCATATGTTTTATTATACAGATGTTACTGTATTTAATACAGAGATCCATTACCCTGAGGATAAAGTGGCTTCCGTCATCTGGATATGTTTATTTTTGAAAGCTTTTAGCACTTTCATGGCTGCATTACAAGTTTAGACTATTACAGTATATCCTAAGTATAAACTGAGATTTGGAATCAAAGTACAGATTCATTTATTCAGTATTTGCTGCTCATTAATCTTTTTTTTTTTCTTGAAAATGCCCACCAACTATTTAGCAACCCACAGTGCATTGTAATGGCATATATAAACTTCTCTTGTGGTTATAATAAATAACATTTCTCAAGATCACATGGACTGTCTCAGTATTCGTTAACTATGTGGTCAAAATGGAGCTGTAAAAGTTTCAGTAGTCCATGTCGAACAAAGTGCTGGTATTATTTATACCATTTTGTGGGTCAGCTTGCTGGTTTCTACAGTTGCATGTATGTATATATATGCTTATGTATGAATACTTACACATAAATAAAGGCAGGCAAAGACAACATACGTTGGTATGTGCCAAAAAAACCTCTACCCATAAAAGACCACCCATAAAACTTGGACCATAATTTAAGTGCCTGATTTTGACTTGGAGTTCTATTTTCCTTAACACTGTTTTGATGAGTTTGTAACCTCTGTCACTTACACAGCCTCAGAACAAGTCACAACTCACTGATAATTCAGTATTTTCTTTGTATAGGGAATATCAAGAAGAAATCGTTACATGAACTGAATTTGCCAACAGTAAGACAAAAGTATTTCATCCCCTTTTCCACTCAAAATGTCGACCTTCCTTACTGAGAGATTTTGAGTGAAAACTTTACTGCTTTCAAGACTAAAGACACCTTTAGATCTGTCATTTGGAGACCCAGGAGACAAGTAGGTATGATATTAGAGTAGTATCATGACTGGAAAGTCTACATCTACACTGAGTAAATGTCTGTTTTCTATAGCAGAAAACACAGGATCTGCATGAAGTAATGGCAACTGGATTGCAGAAAGACATGATCTTTTTCTTCACAGCTCATGTGGCTTTCTCCACAGGCTGTATAACCATTTAGTCCGTAAGATTACATATAAAAGCTTGGTCCTATGGGTACAAAAAAGGGTAACAAGACCAAAAACCAGGAATGAATTGCACTAGAAATCAATGTAATAACATGCATGCTTCATAGCTATCAAGTAGATAACTGTGACTCTTTGACTTGATGTAGAACACAAAAGGAAATATTAGAAGATTATATTCATGCATAAAATGAAAAAATGCTTTGATTAGTTCATTCTCTACATGCTTACATTAGGTTATACAAAACAGTTTGAAGCTCAAAATTGCCTTTTCTTAAGAAATACACTGGAGAAGAATAAGGCAGATTACATTTGATTTAGGTATGCTACAATTAGAAATGTGTGAATATAATTTTTAATATTGGTAAAAGCAGTGCAAATATATGAAAATATAGTACCTCAATTATGCATTATGCTCATTTTCTGTCATACGAGAAACAATTTACCGTAAAATAACATAACATACTTCAAAAGTATTGCGCCTTTGGTTTTGATTGAACAAGAAATCTGGGGGAAAAAATAGCATCTCTTACTGACATTTTACTAAGTACAAGAAAACCCCCCTTAAGTTTCAGAAAAGAAAAAAAAAAAAAAATCCAGAAATTCAGCCTGTATTCTGTGAGCTTAAAAAGCTTAAAAATAAATATTTAATTTTCTCCAATAGTTCACTAAGCCTTGGCCAGGTTCAGCTGGTAATGAACTATTGCCATGACAGAGAGTTTAAAAAGAGTGTAGTTATGATGAATTTGGTAAATATGATTGGAAAACCCCCAACAACTTCCATGATTACTGATATATATCTTTTCCTTTAATATTCCTTTGTCTTCTCATTGTTTCTGTTTGTTTTCCTTGAATGTTCAACAGCAATGTTTGTTGACAGTACTATTCTTTTAAAGAGATGCTTATAGATAATTATATGGTATGGAAATTGAACTGTGAGTTACGACTGGAATATAATACTGGAAACTTCATTCTACAAATTACAAGGAGCTGATCACTTTATATCAGCTTATAACTTTCCAAAACTGAAAATCTGTTTTCTGGGGAAATTCTAACTTTTCACCTGCCCATCATATGCCCATCACCTTACCTTTTCCACTCCAACTTTAACTCTTAGTATCATGTTCTGAATGAGATATGGGAAGATCTTCCCAAGCCAGGCTGCAGTTGTAACTTTGCTATGAGCAAATGGTACAGATGTGAATAATCACCAGAAATCAAAAGCTTTGCTTGCTGTTTCCTTCCCTCTTCCTCTAGACCATTTTTATCCAAGACCACCAAGTGAAGGGGAAGAAAGCAAGAGTAGAAGGCCCTGTCTACCCTGTTATCCAATGTACAGCTGCAGATAGAAAGCAAATGCAGCCTTATTCCATTGTACCAAAAAACAAGCCAATCAGCAATGTCAGTCATTAAGAGCAATACCTGCTAAAATAAGAGTTACGTACATTTTTTGCTGTGATTTGCTGTTTGAAGTTGGAGGGAGCTCTAGTGAACAAGGAGTGAAGGAGTTGGGCTGAGGCAGATTATCCTAAACTTCAGCAGCCTTCCAACCCAGGAGTTAGGTGTAAGCTACTTGCACCTTGCAGACTGTAGAGATTTGCATAAATACCATGAGCAGTTAATGTTTGGAAAGCTGTCCTGTGGTTGAAGAAACATGCTTCCAAATGTTAAAGAAATATGGTACAAGCCTTTACTATGCTGGCACCAATTTTTAATTCCATTCTCTTCACCAGAAAATACCAACTCCATTCACTAGGTTTTGTCTAAGGGCTGAGGAAGGGAAAATACATTCACAATACATAGTCTTGTAAAACATGAAGATGACATCAAGAGATCAATCAAGATTATACGCATGCTATTTATAACTAAAAAGAGAACACCCATGGACAAGAGAAGCATTGAAGCCGTTGAGCCTGGAGCATTCATAGGATACCCTAGAACTGTGTGAAAGATGTGCTTTTGCCTTAAATAGAAGAGAAAGTATTGGAAAATTGTGAATAGTCTCCATATATAACAAAGGTCACTGTTTTTTAAGAGGTCACCTTAGACAAAACTTAAATTCTTCTGAAGTCTTTCCTCTGGACCATAACCTAAGATAATAATTCAAAGTATTCCTACAAGTCTCATTTGTATGTCTGTGTCATTAGCTATGGCACACTAGGTGTTCCAGGGCTATTCAAACTAATAGTTGTTCTGTCACTTTATAACATAGCAGACAAACAGCAGCATACATAGTCTAGGATCAGTCAATGGTGAGCACTTATGTGACTTATTACACATATAACAACATGCTTAAACATTCAATTGTCTGTTAGCCTGTGTAAAGTGCAGTTCTACATAGAGAGAGAAAATACCCTTTGTTTCCTTTTGAACACACATTATTATTGCTGTCCTTTTAAGTGCTCATAGTTGAACATTTTACTTTTTTTTTCTGTTTAGAAAAGCAAAAAGTGTGGCTTTAAAGCATTAATTATCTTGGACCTGCTTCTGAAATGGAAGGAGGAAAATAATCAATTCTTTTGGTACTTAGGAGCAATTAATATTCAGCTCTTGCCTGATCTGGCATTGAATTTGTCTTGGATTACTTGGAAAATTCTCTTCTTCATAATCTTTTTGTTATGGGCCTGTAAAGCAATCCTAATGATCTGGACAAGCCCTGAAGCACCTCTAAGGCTTTATGGAAAAATTAATTGAGGATTCACTGCCCTTGGAATTTGCTACAAGTGGAACTTAATAGCTAAGGCAAATTTTCTCCCATATGTTAATAAACTACTGTGGCACTGTGGTGCTTCTGTCTTAGCTTCTCCTCAGTTATTATTTCTGTGTCATCTCAATTAGCTGCTGCAGGATCTTATTAATGTAATTCCTACCTAATCCCCTTTCCCTTTTTCCCTTTCCTGTGTCAGGAGCATTTCAATACATAATCTTTTACTGGATACTCTTGTTTGTTCCATGTATTTCAGCACATTTTCTAATGACCACTTCCCATTCTATTCTACTCTGCACAACATGTTAACACTAAATCCATAATTTACTAGAGATCCTTCCCAGAACTGCTATGGCTAGCTTGCTCTTCTTGCTCTCTCTCTCCCTCTCTCCTTCCCCATCTGTTCCATACTTTAAAAAAAATCCTAGTATTCCCAGTTTTAAATAAGCTAGAAATATGTATTATGAGTCAGGAAGCTCTGGTATGATATTGCTTTTGCCACTGCCTTGCTGTATGATCCCATTATTGGCCTTGTCTCGAAGGTCCATAACTTGGGACAAGACAGGATGTTGCCGTTTTTTCCTACTGAGCCACCAGCAGCTGAGTTCCACTGAGTGACCACATATTTGCTTCTAGTCCATAACAGGAAGAAAATTATAATAGCATGAAAACTCATGTAAGCATGAGCTGTCTCCATGGTCCTGTTCAAGAACCAAGTGCAAATATGCATATACTTATCTTTATATAGATAATATTCCTTACCCCACTTACTTGCAATGGTAGGGAAAGGTATTGTTTGCTCCTTCTAGAACAGCTTAACCAGTAGTTTTGAAATAATATGAGAATACATATTCACCCATATTGCTCTCACTGCACTTCCAGCCCACTTCTAATTCCCGAGTGTAGACAGTTACAGCATCGTTCAGGCTGGGACACATGCAGACACTCACCTTGCAGGAGATCATCACTACTTGTACTTACATTCTGCAGGACAAAGAACACATATTGCATGGATGAATAAGGAAGTGTTACATAAGCTCAAAATCAAAAAGGAGGCCTATAGAGGGTGGAAGCAAGGACAGATGGACTGGGTGGAATACAGAGAAACTGTCCGAGTGGCCAGGAACCATATCAGGTAGGCGAAAGCCCTAAGAGAACTGAAACTGGCCAAGGACATCAAAGACAATAAGAAAAAATTCTATAGCTATGTCGGGGAAAAAGGTAGGACTTGGGAGGCTGTGGGCCCTCTCCGGAAGGAAACGGGAGACCTGGCCACCCAGGATATGGATAAGGCTGAGGTACTGAATGACTTTTTTGCCTCAGTCTTCACTGGCAAGGGCTCTAACTCCACTGTCCAAGTCACAGTAGGTAAAACCAGGGGCTCTGAGAATGAAGAACTGCCCCCAGTAGGAGAAGATCAGGTTCCAGACCACCTGAACAACCTG
>VZSF01003980.1:0-210243 GCA_013398295.1 Chionis minor | reverse complement strand
TCAGAGGTGTCCCTGCCCATGGCAGGGGGGTTGGAACTTGATGATCTTTAAGGTCCCTTCCAACTCTAACCATTCTATGATTCTATGATTCTGTGGAGGAACTGGGTATTTTTATCTTCTTCTCCCTGCTTCCTCCCCAGTATACCATCTAACTCAGCAGTCAAACCAGCGTAAACAGAAAATTCCACTTTATTATCAGAAACAGTGGTGAATTATATTTAACATGTTTGTTAAATTAGACAGTGCTTTGTGGCACTACTGAAGTCTAAAGTGCCTGAAGGCCAGTTCAGATGCTGTTAGTATAGTCTAAACTGAAACATGTTTTCTATAGAAAGAAGCCACTTCTCTTAAAGAGAAAACCTTCTACTTTTTCTTAAAAGGAACAAGCTTATTTTGCTGTGTCTAATGCAGCACGTCTTTGAGAAACTTCTTGGTATTGAAGTTACAACATTTTATTTCCACAGGGAAGTTAAAGTGCTTGTTTCAAGTAAGTATTTTGAGAGAGACAGAAACAAGACCATTATTTTTCTGCTTGATCCTGCGTTTACTACCAAACAAAATGTTTACTCCTGTGAATAGTCCTAGGAATTTTAGGTTTCTACCACTTCCATATGAATTGTTCTTCACTTTTATTTTTTACAATAAAAATTAATTTCAGCAGGACCACTGGCACCACTAACCAGTACATTTACTATGAAATCTTTGCAAGGTAGTCTATAAGCACATTTGATACCTGGTACAACTTAAATACAAATAAATTTTATTAAAAATTATAAAAAATTGTTGCCTATTAAATTTGTATTCGATGGCTGTAGCACAATACTAGCAAAATAATCGTAGAATCATAGAATCATCTAGGTTGGAAGGGACCTTTGAAATCATTGAGTCCAACCATCAACCTAACACAGCAAAAGCCACCACTAAATCATGTCCCTCAGCACTAGGTCTACCCATCTTTTAAATACCTCCAGGGATGGTGATTCAGCCACTTCCCTGGGCAGCCTGCTACAACATTTGATAACTGTTTCAGTGAAGAATTTTTTCCTAATAGCCAATCTAAACCTCCCCTGGCACAACTTGAGGCCATTTCCTCTTGTCCTATCACTTGTTACTTGGGAGATGAGATTGACCCCCACCTCTCTACAACGTCCTTTCAGGTAGTTGTAGAGAGCAATAAGGTGTCCCCTCAGCCTCCTTTTCTCCAGGCTGAACAACTCCAGTTCCCTCAGTTGCTCCTAAGTCACTCGTAAGACTTGTTCTCCAGAGCTCTCACCAGTTTCATTGCCCTTCCCTGGACACGCTTTCTTGTAGTGGGGGGCCCAAAACTGAATACAGTATTCAAGGTGCGGCCTCACCAGTGCTGACTACAGACGACAGATGATCACCTCCCTAGTCCTGCTGGCCCCACTATTCCTGATACAAGCCAGGATGCCATTGGCCTTCTTCGCCACCTGGGCATGCTGCTGGCTCATATTCATCTGTCTGTCAACCAACATTCCCAGGTCCTTTTCTGCCAGCGGCTTTCCAGCCACTCTTCTCTAAGCCTGTAGCACTGCATGGGGTTGTTGTGACCAAAGTGCAGGACCCAGCACTTGGCCTTGTTCAACCTCATACCATTGGCCTCAGCCCACCGATCCAGCCTGTCCAGATCCTTCTGCTGAGCCTTCTTACCCTGAACAAGATCAACACTACCATCCAGCTTGGTGTTGTCTGTGAACTTATGTAGGGTGTACTCGATCCCCTCATCCAGGTCATTGATTATGGTGTTCTTGACTTTCTTGGAATAAATATATTTACCTTAGTGAAAGGATTCTGATATTAAAGTTTCTACTGTTCACCCTGGAATTTGGTTCAGCATGCCTGTTCATGAATAACATTTTTATATTTCTTGATGCTGTCATGACAATCCATATTTGGATTCTAAACATATTCTCTCAAGTCCTCCACCTTGCTCTGATCTTTGCACTGATCTGCTCTTTTTTTTCTTTTTTTCTTTTTTTTTCTTTTTTTTCATTTACATTTTTCTTCATACAAAAGCAAAAAAGGCAATCGCAATTACTGTCTGGAATTACTGCCTAAAAAGGCTACAGAAATTACAAAAAAGGCAGTGTCTTGAAAAATGACAACTGTAGATGCTTAATTTTTGGCTCAGGATTTCTGCCTGAATACAGACTTTGAGATTTGTCCCAATTAAAAATTTATTTTAGTATCTTCAGCTACAACATGTAACAAAGATGTTAGTTACTGCACATTTCTTCATAGACATGAAGAAAGACGTTTCTGGTACATTTTTGTTATGCTTTTTTACTTTCTTTAATGGCCCAAAGGCAATGACCATGGTCTTATCTTTAAAAGCAAGCAGTGTATCAAATACAGCAAATAATAACCCTTTCCAATTGAAAGGCAAATCTTTGCAGGGAAACTAACACCTATGAACATGGCTTTCGTATATAGGTCTGCAAGGCTGATAATTTCAAGATAGGATCAAGATTGTGAAATTGTTTACTGCTGCCTTCCTCTTTCCTAAAAATCTAGGATTCCCCTTTTAATATAATTCCAAATAACCTTTGACTATTTCTTTAAAATATTCTAAGCTATCCAGAAAAATATGTTTAGGAGAAAAAAATCTTTAAAATTCCAAAGTTCTTATTAAATTTAACTTGGGAACACAATCAACAAATAACAGCAAATTCAAAAGTTTTGTTGAACACTAAGAAATGAAGTAGCCTAGGAAATATCTTGTGAAAATATTTTATGGGCTAGTTGTTTTTGAGAGCAGTGATTATAGAAGCAATCCTCAAATGAAAACACTTCTTATGAGAAAGATTTGTAGGTTTTTGTAATTAGAAAAAAATGCTCCCAGTTCTAGTTTGCTGAGCCAGGAAAAAAAAAAAAGCCACAATAAAACAAAACAAAACAACGAAACAGGAAAGAAGATCTCAGCATTAAATAACAGAGAAATATTAGTGACCAATGAGACAGAGTATATAGTCATTAAGCAGAAACTATTGTCGTAGTAAGATTTCTTTCTAAAGAAAATTTTGAAAAAATTTATAGCATACAGATCTCTCACGACCTTCCATTCCCCTGCACCAAAAAGGACCCACAAAAAAGAATCCTTTCTTTCTCATGATAAAGTCAAAATACACTATATTTTGAATGGCAACATTTGAAATCCTCAGATGAGCTAAGTACTGCCTACTGTAGGAGTTTAAACAAAATGCCTAAGGCAAATCAATATACTCCTGCCTTATTCTGTCGTACTTAGGCCCTTTGTGATTTGGCAAAGTTTAACATTGCTGTATCTGAGTCGATGGTGAAATCTGTGAGACTGTATATAGCTAAGAGGATCCCTTACTCATGATTACCTGCACTTAAAAACAAAACTTTAAAAAACCCCATAACAATTCACAACATATTTTGTTCTCAGGCTTAAACTGAATAAGAAATCCGCATGCCCTGATTTGTTATGAAGAAAACCTCAGGAAACATTTGAAAGGACAGCTCTCCAGCTGTAAACATCCATTAGGAATTTAACCACAGGTGTGTCCACTTTCGTAAGTTCTGTCAATACATGCATTATTGATCGCTTTCATTACTATGGCTCATACCTTCAGTACAAAACAGATCCTTAAAATTTTCATGAAACACAAATATTTCAACTGCTGCTTTGGAGAAAAATATGACTACCCCATTTTAACCATCTCTATCTCTAGTTTAGCAACTTGATTTGTATTTTTTTTGTCTTGAAAATAAGAGAAAGGAGAAGGATAAAGGCTTTCTAACAGGGGCTGCCAAGAGAATCAGCTCTCCTACTCCGCTAAGTATGAAAGTTAAATTCCTCTTTAACTTCCTGCCCTTCAGTTTGCTTCTGTGCATATTTGCCTCTGTACACTTGGGGAAGGCATCTGACATCTCCAGGGCTAATAATAATGTTGCCAGATAGCAATGTTGCTCCTGGAACAGGTTGTCACAGACCACTAGGCTATAACAACAGGCTGAGGCAATTATGGTGAATAACAGCAAAAAAGGTGACTGACTTCCTGACTGAGACAGACCGTTGCTCTGTTTGCCTAAGGGATTCTCCCAGTGATATTAGCTCTGACCATTAGATGCCCAATTACAGCAACTAACAGAGAAGTGGAGCATGTCTGTCTTCAGTGAGGGCAAGAGAGACTGTGGAGTAAAATAAAGCAGCCTCTGCTTCACAGCACATAAAGTTCCTGGAATCCTAGTTACAAGGGCCAACAGAAGGAAGGAATGCACTTGAGTGTGGGTCAGATATCAGTGAAGAGCTGAACTGCAGAGGGGTTGGCAAAAGAAGTTCAGCCAAGACTCCTGTAACTCCCAGACAACAGGATCTGAAGAAAGAGGGCATCAAAGACATATTTTGCCTTCTCTTGAATAGCTGAAGCTGCACCTGGAAGTTGGCTATTGTCAATCGCAACTTAGGCTGGCAGGACTCAGTAATACAATGAGCTGCTGAAAACTGGTTCCTAGCTACCGCCAGTTTGAACTAGCATAGATCCAGAGAAAAAATTGTTGGCCCTGATCACAGGAACCATGATTAATTTAGAGATATTAATTTCCTGCAGCAACCCAGGTGGATACTTCTCTGTCCTAGAAACAAACTTCCACATTCCAGCAGTCAGCAACTTCAGTCAATTGTCTCATGACAATTCTTTACAGATAACTTTAAACTACTTTTTACATCATTTCATTACATATTTCAAATTCCAAGAAGCTGAATACTTCAGGCTTTTTCCCCAGAGTCTCTACTGAATGAGAAAAACTGAACAGAAAAACATCCAGGAAAAGATATGTCCTGGATAAAAAAGAGACGGAGAGGACTTTAGTAGTTAAGGCACTTTATGCTGCTCCATAGACCTATGCAGGAATTTGGTACACAGAAAGTGAGATGAAAAATCACAAAGTAATTGTTGGCTTTATCAATGCTTCATTGTATATAGACACCAGAGATCCTATGAGAACCTGATGGAGCTGGTAGGGACTCCTTCTTTCCATCTCTCTTACCTGTTGAGAGGCAAAGTCCAAATGAAACGCACACTTCAAAGGCAGAACTTGGGCAAGCACAGACACTTCTTTTTAACACAGCTGTCTTGCTGTTGACCTGAAGTTTTTACGGTTTATTATGGACTTTCCAACAGCTGGTTTAATTGCCTACTCCTCCACCCTCTCCTTTCCTTACAGAACCTTAGGTAGATAAGAGATGCGGAAAAGTTAATCGTGTCGTTTTAAATAAGGCACAAACATGGAATAAGATCTACCTTCATTTGCCCCAACTGCACATCATGCTCACCTTTAGGGTATAATTCTCAACAGGATTTTTCTTTTTTAACTAAACAAATTTAACAGAATGTATTGGCTTGAGAGGCTCCAAAGCTCTGAGTTTTGTGGACATCATAGATAGGAACATTCATATTCTTGTTTTCCTGAAATGACAAGGCAAGTTGAAGCCAGTCCTTAAAATCCTTAAAATGCATTGTACAGATAGCACTTTCTTCTGGTTTCACCTCTCACTCAAATTTCCAGATTTTTTTGCATGTTACTCCAGTCATTAATTAAAAAAAAAAAAAAATTAAAAAGAAAAAAGAAAAAACAGGGAGAAAAGTTTTCTTCAGTTGTAGGAATATACACTTCATAATGAAAAAAAATTAAGATTCTTGAGTCACACACAGTTGTTGTGGTTTCTGCTGCAGTTGCTTGTCCCGTTTCCATCTCGGATATGTCTGTTCTTTATTTTGGTGTGCCGCAGTCTCTTAACCTCAGAGGTCTACAGGCTGGCATAGCAAGAAAAGATGAAATTGGTGCCAGTTCTGTCTTTGTAAATCTGACTATAGACTACTGGTCTCCAGTAACTCCTGCATAAAACCAGCAACTGAGCCATACTTGTGCTGGGATGGGGAACCCCCGAAGTTTAAATGAGTTCCCCAGAGCGGGGCAAGAGCCACTGCTGCTGCCCAAGGTTAGCCATGCCCTCTTATGAACCAGACTCCTGCAATATACCAACCATTACACCATACACTACTTAGCAGGCATCACACATCCATGTGGATTTTAAGGAGAACTGAGTAAGAGAATTACAAGGTTCCCCACGCACACCCACAGTAGCGTACAGTGACATATTTTCTCAGCCTTCACAAACACAAACAGTGACAAATGCAAATCTCTACCTAGAATAATGACCTTTCTGATGTCAAAATTAAAACAACCCTGAAGTACTGGTTCACCTTTTTATGATATTAGTTACATCTAAGAAAAAGGAAGATCTTGAGGGGTTAAAACATGGAGTCATATTCAGAATCCAACTGCACTATTTGAAATTTCGTCCCATGTATATTTCATTCTTTCTATCTATCTTCAATTTTTTAATACAGCTTCAAAACCTAAAAGAGGGAATAAACATGCTAAATAATGCTCTTGCTTAAATAAACTCTTTGACTGGATAGCATCATTTTTAGTCACTGCTTGAGTAGCGAAAGAATGCCAAATATAAAAGAAAAGTAGTTGCTCTGAAAAAGTGAAGCAAGGAAAAGAAAGAATGTGAAGAAGGTAAGCTATGGAGATATGAAGCTAAAATCTGTAGAACCAGTGGAATATTTTTTTCCAGCAATTTTGTCAAAACAGAAATAGATTTATGAAGATTAAAATCTTACAGTTTTAAAGTATTTTCTAAACTCAGTTTCTACTTCCTGAGATAAGAGCCAGTCAGATTGTACGTTCCCACCTATATCTTCCCAGGCTATATTTGAAAATATTGCCCTTTGTAGACACAGGACTAGATCCTGTGTCCTTTGCAGATCAAGAAAATAATCCCATCTGTTTCTGTGAGTTACAGATGTGGCCATAATTATAATTTTTTTCCATATTTATTTTATTTGCACATGACATTTCACTTCACATTAAACTTTCTTTCACAAACTTTACCCACCAATGTGTGAAGGAATCCTAGATTTGTCAGAATGGAAAAAGAGATTCATACTGGACTAATCTTTTAATTCCTCTTTTTTCCAAGCTTAGTGTTTGAGATTCTTTCATTATAATTTTTATTCATGTCTGAAACTAAACACCCTTTTATGGTTGAATTATGGTTCCTCACCCAAACTGTTCTTACCTGGAGTACCGCATCGAGCTTTGGAGTCCTCAGCACAAGAAAGACGCAGACCTGTTGGAGTAGGTTCAGAGGACAATCACAAAAATAATCAGAGGGCTGGAGCACCTCTGCTACGAAGACAGGCTGAGAGAGTAGGGGTTGTTCAGCCTGGAGAAGAGAAGGCTCTGGGGAGACCTTATTGTGGCCTTTCAATACTTAAGAGGGGCTTATAAGAAATATGGGGACAAACTTTTTAATATTCCTTACCAGAACAGATTTATTTCCAGTGAATGTTTTACCCAGCCTAATGCTATTTCCTAAATATATTGTTTTCTTGGAAAAATTCTTTCTACATTCTCATGTTTTGAATAGTCTTTTCATCATTCATGTATGAAAGATACTGCAGTTATGGGATAACCTCTGCCTTCTCTATGGGCTTCATTTTTTCCATTCTCAATTCTTTACATTTTTCCTAATCTGTCCCGAAGTCTGGAATGTCACATTACACCTGGCATGTACTTCCATCTCTTCTTTTGGATTCCACTTTTAAACAAACACTCTTCACTTTTCTGAAAATGCTTAAAATGTGGATCCACCTCAGTAAATATGTTATCTCCAGCTAGTAGTACTGTTTACTAAAATGTTAACGTTTAAATTACAACCATCCTTTGGTTGCTATCTCTAAGGCCCAATTCTGTCTATCACACCATGGAATTAAGTTAGGAAGAAGAGTCTACATGTTTCCATCTTTGATGCTGCTGAGTCACTCTAGTACGAAAATAAGAGATGTCAATAAGCCTAAATTAAATTAATTCTATTTAAATAGATCTGTGCAGTGCTGGAAATTTATAAACAGGAAAAGTGGAAGTCACAGGGTAAATAACAGAAGAGAAATCTGTTTTTAATCTGATTTTGGCCCAAACAATAGGTGAAGAGGATGCACAGCCCCTAGTAGCTCTTTTCCTCTTGCACAAACAGAGCAATGACCCTGCCAGCCTCATTTCTGCCAAGCACCCCAGAATCTGCTCCAGCAAAGCCCCTCGGCACACACTCATCTCTGGTTTGTAAATTATCCAGGGGGCAGCTGAAAGTTACATCTGCCTCCTAGACTTTGCTGAATCAAAACCAGAATATTCAGCATCTTCAAGCAATTCCTGAAACATTAAGTCTATTTTGGAAAATGTTTGAAAGGAGTCTAAGAAAGCTTGGTGGATTAGCAAAGCCGTAAACACTTATGTATTTAATTAAATTTCTTCGTACAGAAACACAAGAGTGAATTTAAGGTCTCTTACACCTTTAATCTATCTATATTTGAAGCTGTATACTAAGATCCTCTTCCTTGATACATGTTCACGCTAAAACTGTCCAGAGGAAAGCAGAAGAACATAAAGAGAAGAACACAGCTGAAAAAAATAAAAATGCACGTACACTTCTGCAAACTATTCTGCATGCTTGACTCTGGTTTTAAGCAAAGGCGTTGGTTCTCATTTTTTATAAATCAGTTCACCCATTCCTACTTGGGAGGTAACTGCTCAGAGTTCTCACATGGTTGTTCTCCTAGGGGAATCTAATTTCTCAGTTTCAACATGCCCAAGGCATCTGCTTTCCTCACCGACAAGACACAATCTTTCTGTCCCTGACATCAGAGGGATTATTATCGGTAATTATCGGTACATTTGACAACAGTGATGTTCAGCGCTGAATATAGCTATCATATCAGCAAAAATAATATGGCAGCTTACTAGAAAAGTTGTGAAGAGAAGGACTTGGAAAGCTTTCATTTATGTAAAAAAAAAAAATTAAAAATCAATGTTATTTTAATTTGACTGATAACATTTTAAGAATTGGCTTTTTAAGACAAAAAATGCCTCTTGGTCACAGCAAACTCTGCCTGGGGATACCAAGATGACACTAAAGAAATCATTGCTTGGCAGTATTTTATATCAATTATAGATAAACTTGTAAATAATTTGAAACTGTTGCTCAGAGAAAAGTTGATCTTCACAGCAAAAAATGACATTTGGAAATTGTATTTTTTTTTTTATTCAGCAAAAACTTTCAGATAGTTCCGTACTTGGTTTCTTTTTAATGATATTTCACTCTTTGAAGACTGTGCTGCAAGCTTCAACAAGCCTTAGGAACTACACTCTAGATCATTTTAAGCTATATAAAAAGTGACATAATCAAACTCAAGTACTAGCAAATATGCGTACATAAGGGTTTTGTTGTTAGGACTCTTGGCTGTTTACTAGAAACATAAATACCCTGTCAATACTACAGAACAAAAACCATATGTTTTATATACTTATGTGTATTTTAACAAAAGGACTGGTTAGGAAAGTGGAGGCCAGTTTGTGTAAAGGAATTTGTGTATAAGTCCAAGTCTTAGCTCTGCCATAGACTTCCAGATTCCATTTGTATAATAAAACACTTAGGTTCTTCTTTTTGAGTGCATCTAATTTACAATGAACAATACGGCTACGTTCAACAGTTTAAGAACTAGGAATAATATTTTCAAATGTTTTTTGTTGTTTAAATGAACCTGGTGCCACTCAGCTATGTTCATGCTCAGGAAGCAGTAGATGTAGAGATGGCCTAATCAGAGTCTGCTGAACTCAACAACTGTCAACAACCTGAACTCAACACACTGTGAGCAGCAGTACTTTTCTCTCCTAAAGGCTGATTTGGACCTTTCTTGGTAAGCTAACTCAGGAGACTTTCTTTTGTCATTTATTATTGACACTCATAAACCCAAGTAAAATGAACATAATTTTTCTCAGCATGAGGCAATCAGATGATTGATATCTTTGGTAAGTTGTCATAATTCACTGAAATCAATGAAACTTCCAGTTTGGAAATTCAAATTAACTTGGAGGAACCAGATACCCATTTCAATTTTTGTGGGCTAAAATTTTTTCCTTTTTTTAAAATTTTTTTCTTCTTCATAATCAGAAAATAGTAATAGTGGCATATGATACTGTGGCTGTTTACATTACAGTAGCATAGTGAAAGGACACCACCAAAAAATTAAATCGCAGTGTTAGGTGCTGCTTTACAAGCTGAGTGTCAGAGCTTACAGTTTAAATAGGCATGGCAGAATGAATCTGGATTTACAGTATAATTTCCACTGAGTCTTAGAGGAAAGATCACATCCTCAGGGTTGGTTAAGTGCCTGTCTTTCTTCAGCTTTTCTTCTCGAATCTTTCTACCTGCTAGTCCCTAATTTGAAACTGGTCATTGAATTTCAACAGAAACCTCTCCCTTGTGCTTCTTTTCAGCACAATATCAATACTTTCAGTTTAGTGGGACAGGGAATGAGATACTGTATGCAAAGCAGACTGAAAAACATAGTCTGTTTGACATCAGCCAGACTACAAAGACAGAGAACAATTTAACATTTATGTTCTGACCTCTAGACTTTGTATCACATCTATTAAAAACCAAAACCAGAACCAAAACAAAACAGAACAAACCAGTGTAAGATTTAAGGTTCATCAAATGGTTTTCTAAGTTCTCCTTCTGCTGTGAATATAAGCTTACTGCCACTTAAAATACTGTGCCGTGAAAACAACTTCACTGGAAAAGTAAGATAAATTAAATACCCTTTCGGGTTTTTGGTCTTCTCTTCAAACAGAAGGCAGGATATAGCCCATCTGCTTTATAAGAAGATTTTATAGCTTGCTTGCTGCAGAAGACTTATACAGAAGGTCGGCACTATGCAGCCTAGCAGTAGGAAAGTGATAAGTATATATTCATGCCTCAAAGAATGGCATCATACTTTGTATCCAGAATCATTGAATTATGGTCCTGAAGGAGTGAAAGATTAAATTCACAATCTAATCATTCTTTCACAATTGTTTCATCAAAGATATTGAGGACAATTTTTGATATAGACTTTTAAAATCATAACCATGAATTAATATTTATATAACCACTAGTTATATGTCTTCTATGGCCATCAGAAGTATAAGCAATTAGGATTTTATTGCTTGCAAATATGATGTTAAATTTTCATGGCTGCAATCAGTTGACATAATCTAGCATAAACGTATGTACAGAGGAATGGGGTAAACTTCCCTAGGATCCTTTCCATACCTATGTTTTTCCTTGCTTTTTGTAGATGTTTATCTGGTAGGCCTTACATAAAGTTACAGAACTCAATGTTGGAATGCCAAAGGTTTGACTGTAATGCCTTCATAATACCCTAAAATTTTAGATATCAGAGCATGAAGGCTTCAGAGGCAGCTGAAGACTAAATGAATTCTAAAAGTGTCCGTGGCGTATTTTCTTTGTCTGTTTATTTTTGGGTTTAAAAATATTTACTAGTGATAGTAGAATATGACTTTGTTGGCTGGCCAAGGGAAAACCCCACTGTCTTCCAAACATACCTGCAAAAGAAATAAAAAAGTCTGTCAAAAGGATGAATGACCTATCACTCTTCACGAGGATTAAAGTTTTTAAGCACTCTGATAAAAAGAAAGTGAGCACAAAAGAGTGAAAGCAATCCAATTTTTACCTTTGGGCCACATGGAAATTCCCAAGTAACACACCTGCCATCTTTGAACACACAGATGGTTGAAAACCTGCCAGCATGTACTTTTTTACCTGCATTCCTCCAAATTTCCATTTCCCCCAGCCACTCTTTCTGCCTGTAATGCACACACACAAAAGAATCAGAAATCCCATCTCATGCCTTACTTCAAAGAGCCAGAGAGTCCCGTGAAGTTTTGATTCTACTTAGATGTCAGTGTGACTCAGAAGTCTACCTGCTAAGAATAGTAGGGATGCTTCAGTAGAATACCCGGCTTAAGACCCTAACAGTTTTATTTATTCATCTAGTTAGCAATAGCAAAGCAGGAAATTACAAGTTACTAGGACAAAACTTACTGTATTCTAAAAGTAGTTCAGTTGAAGTCAACAGGAAAGTTGAAGGAATGAAATGTTTCTCAGCTGGTCAAAGCAAGTCAAGTATTGAAAATAGTTATTAACCTATCTGGTGTCCTATTGACACAAATGTCAAGGGCACTTCTGCGTACAGTCCATCCTAGGCCATTCAATACTTTGATTAGCCCCTGTGTGGGTTATGGCAGAACACACACTAAACCAATTCACAGCTAATTTGAAGCTGGAAGACAATAAATTTTTTGGAGGGTACATACAGAAGCATCTTAATAGGTTGAAACTAGTATTAATAAAATCTTAATTACTTAATAACTACAAATAACAAAATATCCTCTCCAATAGGGACAATGTGTAACTGAAGTGCAAAGGTGAAAGAATAATCATATGTTCAGCCACAGAAGGCAAGGTGAGCAATGAGGTAGATGCACCAGGACAGGAGTTTGTGGTGGGCGACTAAGTACTTATGAGTCAAACAAATGGTACTTTCACAACAAAAAAAAGGTGGAAGGGAAAAAAATGCTACAGTGTATTAAGCTGTATTAAGAGTAATAAATCTGAAATCAAATGAGTTAATTACCGTGTTCTACTTGGCACTTATTAAGCATCAGTTGGAATCCTACATTCACTTTTAAGCATCATGTTTGAAAAATGACAGGCAAATTAGGGACTTCCGAGAAAATCAGAAAATGATTAAGCATTTAGAAAACAGGTCCCACAAGACACCATCTAGGAAAAAAAAGACTGGGGGGAGACATAATGACTGACAAAATATGCTAGGGGATGTAACAAAAGGGACAGTGAGCTATTATTCTTGCTTAGTCTTCATTGACTGACAACAAGTAGGTTTAGGGAAGTTATAGCAAGGAAAATATACTTTAGATAAACACAAAATCTTTATAAGAAAAATCTAGGCTTTAGAGAATAAGTCACAAGGGGAAGTTGTTTGATCACCTTCACTGGAGGTCTTCAAGGTTAAATAGATAACATCAGTCAGAAAGCTTTAGGGATAGTGTACAGTCTTTCTGCATTGTGGAGAATGGACCTGTTTGCTTGAGAAGTCCCTTGTGAGCCAAGTCTTTCATCGGTCTTTATATGGATGTTGATATGCAAATAGAAATCTAAATACTTCACATCTATATATAGAGGAGAATATGTGATGAATAATCCTTCTGTTACGACACACATACACTATCCAATATCTCCTCATAAGTGAAGACATAATAAATGTCATAACAGGGACTGGTCATTTATTATACAGAATGGATTTTCTCCTTTCACTGTTCTGCAGGCTGAAATGTTTTTTTCCTTGACAGCTGTGCAGTGCTGAAACTGCTTAAATGGTGGAGCACAGAGAAATACAAAACTTGCACTAACTTCCAGGCTCTGCCAACAAATGGTGTAACTAGGCACGGGCCCTGAACTAGAATTTTGAATTTGAACAACCTTTGTAGATCTCAGTCTTTATTTTGCAGACTGCATCTGCACTAAAATTCATTGCAGAGCTGCACTTAGAGACTGTCAGCACTTCCAGATTTGGGGCTAGCACAGGGATGGTTGAGGCTTCCAGCATAGGCTTGGCTGATGTATGGCTGATTGAGTAGGAACGCCACAGCCACCTTCTCTATGGCTGCTTTAATCTAGTTACTGTCTTTCCTTTTACATAGTCTGGGCAAAGTCCACTCTACAGCTAAGGAAGATCCTTGTCTTTGAGACGGTTGCTGAAAACTGAATAGGTTAGCTGCCTTATTCTCAGTCTAGGCAAGTGGTATCTTGCAGTATACAATTGCACTGCTAATGAGGACTCTTACTAGCAGGAAGAAAGGTAAGATTGAGAGGTGACTGTTAAACACAGTTGTATTTTTACTCCAAAACCTCCGTCTCCAAAAGCCAGGGAACTACTGACTACTGCACACTTGGAGAACACAAGAACTGAAGAATCACTCTACAAATACCAGATGTCGTACTCTTTTTCGTAGTTGTCTGTTATTAGCTGAAGTCAGAGACAGACAGGATATTTAAGGTGATCCAGTATGGCAGTTCCCTACGTCACTTAGACATACACAAGTCTGTGGGGCCTGATGGGATCCTTCCAAGGGTACTGTGGAAGCTGGTAGAAGTGCTCACCAAGCCACTTTCCATTATTTATCAGCAGTCCTGGCTAACCAGAGAGGTCTCAGTTGACTTGAGGTTAGCAAATATGACTTCCATCTACAAGAAGGAACAGAATGAGGATCAGGGGAACTACAGGTCTGTCATTCTGACCTCAGTGCCACGCAAGGTTATGGAGCAGATCATCTTGAGTGCCATCACACAGCACATAAAGGACAACCAGGGGATCAGGCCCAGTCAACATGGGTTTATGAAAGGCAGGTCCTGCTTGACTGACCTGATCTCCTTCTATGACAACGTGACCCACTTCGTGGATGAGCGAAAGACTGTGGCTGTTGTTTACTTGAACTTTAGTAAAGCCTTTGACACTGTTTCCCACAGCATTCTCCTGGAGAAACTGGATGCTCATAGCTTGCACGAATGAACTCTTCGCTGGGTAAAAAACTGTGTGGATGGCCCGGCCCAAAGCACTGTGGTGAATGAGTTAAATCCAGTTGTCAGCTGGTCACAAGTGGTGTTCCCCAGGGCTCAGTACTGGGTCCAGTTCTGTTTAATATCTTTACCAGTAATCTGGACGAGTAGATTGAGTGCACCCTCAGTAAGTTTGCAGATGACACTAAGTTGGGTGGAAGTTTTGACCTACTTGAGGGTAGGAAGGATCTACGGAGGGATCTGAACAGATAGAGTTGATGGGCTGAGGCCAGTTGTATGCGACTCAACAAGGCCAAGTGCTGGGTCCTGCACTTAAAACAACAACCCCATGCAGCGCTACAGGCTTGGGTAAAAGTGACTGGAAAGCTACAGGGTGGAAAAGGACCTGGGAATGCTGGTTGACAGCTGGCTGAATATGAGCTGGCAGCATGTCCAGGTGGTCAAGAAGGCCATAGCCTTTTGGCTTGTGTTAGAAACAATATGGCAACCAGGACTAGGGAGGTGACCGTCCTCCTGTACACAGCACTGTGTTCAGTTTTGGGCCCCTCACTACAAGAAAGACATTGGAGTGTGCCCAAAGAAGAGCAACGAAGCTGGTAAAGGATCTAGAGAACAAGTCTTATGAGAAACAGTTGAGGGAACTGGGGTTGTTCGGCCTGGAAGAAAAGAGGCTGAGAGGAGAACTTACCACTTTCTCCTGCTACCTGAAAGGAAGCTGTAACAAGGTGGGCGTTGGCCTCTTCTCCCAGGTAACAAGTGATATGGTAAGACGAAACGGCCTCAAGTTGTGCCAGGGGAGGTTTAGATTGGCTATTTGGAAAAAATTCTTCACTGAAAGGGTTATCAAGCATTGGAACAGTCTGCCCAGGGAAGTGGTTGAATCACCACCCCTGGAGGTATTTAAAAGACAGGTAGAGGTGGTGGTTGGGGACATGGTTTAGGAGTTGGTAGTGTTAGGTTTGTGGCTGGACTCAATGATCTTAACGGTCTTTTCCAATCTAAATGATTCTATGATTCATGTTGATCAGACAAACAAAATTTGGTTGGTTTTAGCCAAATACTGCTTGCCAAGTAGATATGATAAAAAGGATCTATTTAAACCAGTAAATGATGAAAATCTGAGAGTCGGAGCAGTGTCATTTTTATTCATGAAAATGAACTGGAAGAAGAAACGAGCCGGAAATAGAAACAACATGATTTTTAAGTGTTTCCCTGCTTTTAACCTAATGTTTGCTTTTGCAGATGCAGCTTTTTTCCATTCCATAAGAATCTTGGATTTGGAAGTGGAGGAAAAGAAAAATGTTAACCGGAAGTACTAGATGTCTAAATTAAGATACTCAGTTGTCTTTTGTTTCTTTGATACTAACAAGACTGTCTCTCTCTTTCCCTGTTGCTGAAGAATGCATATGGTTTCTGATAGGAATAATTTCATCATTTTTATCCTATAGGTTCTGTGGCAAATCCAATTTTGTATTTTCTCATTTTATATTAGACAGTACAATAGAAAGCTACTCCCATTGTAAGAATAGACAGATGTGAACATTGTAAATATTGCGTTCAGAAATTTTCATTTTACTGGCAACTCTCTGTACTATTTCATGTATGAAACACCCTAAGTCCCTTTTAATCAAATAAACACTATCATTTGGTAAAGATCCTAACATATAACTGCCAGTTAGTAAAACACTGCAAAAGAGTTAGAAAAGTTGTTCCAATGTGCAATACTTGCTGGTGTCATCTGATTAAGTGGGAAATGGAAGCAAGCTGTAAGTAAATTCCCCCTTCACAACTGAAATCATGTTAGAAGCTCTCCTGTTGCCAGAAGACATCAAGCTACCTCTAGCAGGGCTATGATCCCGTTGCTCCACACATTGTAAAGACTTGTGCACAAACCAGAAAGTGTAGAAGTGAAATAGTATGCTGATTCAATAGATGAGCTAATGAAGTGGTTGGGGTTTTTGAGTTTACTGATTTTTAAACAAACTGCTTAATTCTTAAATTTCCCCCTTTTCAAATAATTCAGTATGAAACCTGAAATTTGTTTCCTTTTTTTCTTTTTTTGCTGTCTTGTGACGCTTGCAACACTAAGCTCTGCTAACTCTAGCTCTCCCTAGATAGCAAGGGTAGGCTCTGCAACTAGTCTTACCTACAAGAAAAATCCCCTTCTACCCCATTCCTGTCATCAACAAGCCTCCTGGTATCTCACCTTCATGTACAAAAGTGGCAAACATATCTCTGTAGGACTGTCAGTGTTGCTTCACCAGCTGAAAGACAGGCCGTTCTGCCTAGTGATGCAGCCAGTTTCCTTCTCTTTCCTTCTGGATATTTTGTCACCTTGGGGTACAGCCATGCTCTCCATCAGTCCTCAGGAAGGGTTCTGAATCCATTGGTACGAAACAGTAGTCTGAGAGGACTTGTTGTAGCCACTGTTGCCTTTGACTCCCAATCACGTGGTTATATTTTTTATAGTGCAGAGGTTTAGAAAATGCTCTGCTCATAGACGTATTTAATGACCACAGGAAAAAAAAAAGCCAAAAAAAAAGCGCCCCTTCTATGCCCCTGTCACTACTTAGTAAGATGGCTTTAAATTTTCCCTTTTCCTGCAGATAACTTTACATGGATTTGAAGATAATAAAGGTGTAGCTTTTAAATGAAGTGTGCAAAGTCTATATACATTGTTGAGAATTAAGTCACAGTAAATTAATCAGTGATTATACAAATGAAGATAAAAAGTGGAGTTTGCGCATGGCATTCACAGTGCAGTGTAAACAGTACGGGGCAGGGACTGCCTCTTGCCATGGCAACCTCATCTGAGGATTTCTCCTCAGCCTCCTATATGAAATAGCTGCACTGATGCTGTAGAGCATTGTGTCACTGATCCGAGGAAAGGGATGGCTCCCACCCCAGCTGGAGAGGAAACCAGACCCGGGTACTGCAAGAAGGAAAATTATACTTACCCTAGAAACAAGGGAAATTGTGCACGTTTACATGCCTCACCATAAACTTCCTGCAGAGCTTGGAAGGAACTTCTTGTTTTTCACATAATCCTTTCAGAGAGCTGCAAAATGTGTTCTATGGTGAAGAGACAATACAGAATGCTAGGTCTAGATCTGTCTCAAGTTTTACTTAATGCAATGTATTTCTCAGTCCTAAGAAGTACTGAAAATCTTAAAGATTTGTTCTAGCACATTATGATATACAGACTACTGGCAATGAGTATAAGTTATCAACAAAGATTAAAAAGATGCAACTGAGTAAAAAGTAGGCCTAAACATACATATAAAAATATATATACTAAATATATATATATAAAGTGTATAAATGTGTGTATATATAGTGTGTTTAAAATCTGCATATGTATTTAATGTATAAATACATATATAGGGCCAGCTTACACTTAAACTTTGAAAATAGCAAAATTGACCATGCAGAAAAGCGAACATATTGAACTCATATAAGACTTACATTTCCAAAGATATTAATTCTGTTGATACCATGTATTGTGACTACATTACAAACCATGCATTCCCATTCTTTCTAACTGGGCTGCCATTAAACATATAGAAAGGGAATTTGTTGCAGAATTCAAAACTGGAATAAATAAACCTTTATTCTCCAGTTATGTTAGGTAAGTTAAAGCATTGTATTCCTAATATACAGCATTTCAACTTCAAAATCCATGAGTAATTCCATTGTACCTACAGAGAAATAAAATTTAGTGACAATGAATTAGTTGGAAAAAAGGAAAGACTACATATTGTGATGGTTATGAAGTCCTGCCACATGTAATGGAATATCTATCTCCTGAGATATCAAATGGAGTTTTTTAGGGCAACACAGTAATAAAGGCCCTGAGTGACAAAATCAGTAAAGTGGTACTACCTTGCAGATTAAACCATGCATGTGCTTAGTGTTTTGCCTAACTGAGATCAGTTACAGTATCTTTAATATTAAAACAAAAACAAAAACAAAAACAAAACCACAAGAAGTGCACTAATACAAAATTGCAAATGAATAAGTTAACAATTTTGCATAAAATTCTCAGGGGTATTTTTTTATTTAAAATCAGAGTCTTGAATTCATTTGGCCATACACCAGCTGCAGCTGATAATTATGTTTCTGTTTCTTTAGAAGAGTAGGATCACAGAAACAAGACTGTAGTCAGTTTAAAAAAAAAAACATCAAGGCCAAGACCTTTCGTATATGTTAAAGGGCCAGTTTGTTTTTAATAAATAGTCCAAAATATGTGGCTTCCAAAGAAAAGGTGAGAAGTTTTTGTCATGATCTTGAATGCTTACTGTTCTGAGTGCATTTTCTGGGAGATTAATTTCCACCACATTAATTTCCAGATGATATCATATCTCCAGAATTCTTCTTAGTCTAGTGATAAGCCCACTCCTCTGTAGACCAGACAAAGATAACAGTCATGATTCTTGGTTTCTCTAGAAAGTGTCATCTCTCCTTGAAAACTAAGGTTCTTTTAGTTGCTTCTTACATCAACATAGATTCTTTCCATTCACTGGGGAACAGTCTTTACAAAATTAAATCTCATTTTTTAAAATTAGCAAAACATGTTAATGCGTCTGGCAAACACACACAAGCTTGATTGCTACTTCATCTCTCCAGCACTGTGTGAAATTTAAGAACAGAGTTCCTGCAGGAGATGGCCATTTTAAAAAAGAATTCAGATCAAAAAGAAGTTATTTCAGGATACTGACAGCACTATTCAGAGCAAAAGCATTATATTAAGTTTCTTTTCCTCCCTCTAGTTTATTCAAATGCACTATATTTATAACAGAATAAAAGACCAGCAGTGAGGAGACTGCTAACTGTGTATATGTACATGATGACTGGATTGTGGACCATTTCTTTCAGCAAACAGTGCCATTTGGAAAAGAAATCAACAACAAAAACAACAACAAAGTGGTTCTAAAAATAAGCCAAATACAATGTAATATATATCCTCATCTGCTTCACTGTTTGGTAAATAATCTGATATAACTGGAAAATAAATGCATCAAGAAGTGTTTGTTTATGTTGCTACGGCTAGTAATCTACTTGAGGATGTAAGCTTTTTTCTTCTTGTCTATTAGTGTTTGAATTAATTCTTTCATTGTACAGCTCCATTTCATCTTTGATTGACAGCTCTGGTTACATCAGTGTCTCACATGGTAGGCTTAATGGATGTTTTTCCCATGTAAAAATAGCTAACCAGTGTTATGTGTCTGTGTTTCTGCCAGCTAACCAAAGATGAGGCCAAATGGTTAAAAATGTTCTTTTAACACTACACATTATGTTTTTTTCTAACACTATTAGTCTCCTGCTATCCACTAACAATAGATAAGGTTGGATTGTTCAATATATCGTACAAAACCTGTTGTTTTAAAAACTGTGTGATGAATCTCTTTTCTTTACATTTAGCTCATTTCTATAATTTTGCAACATTGGAGTTAGTTACTTCAGTCTCAAGGAAAGATAAGCAGCACTTCAAGCTAGATGTGAACAAACCTGAGTCCATATGATTTGAAAAGTCAAAAGAAGTGGAAAACTGTTCATAAAGAGTAATTTGCTTGCTTAAGAACACATTAAATTAGGATATTGGTACAAGAGCACAAAAATGCCGCTGCCTCTACTGCTCCCTTTTGGCCAAGCTTTCTTCTTGGAGTAGTCTCAAGCTAATCAGTGTTTGAATGATGACATTACTACTCAATATTTTTATTTGGCCAACTCTTTTTGGAGTTAATAAATGTATGAAATAATGATTCCATTGGCAAAAGTAATGAAAGCAAGCATTATGTGCTAACTGACAGAAAAACCTATTATTATATAAGAAAAGGGATACCTGATGTTTTTCTCAGATCTAAAATTTTCTGCCTTGCAGTTTTTTCTTATTAAGAAATATTGAGGTTCAAATGCAGGATACTTCACTTAGACAGGAATAATCAGCTGCAAATACCGCGTTTGTAACAACTGTCTGGGTAGAAGTCCTATAAAAAACTCTGGGACTTAGAGTCAATTATGAGCTGAATATGAGTCAATAATGCAATCACATACAAGAAGATAGGCAGCTAGAATGTACATGAAGCAATTTCATTGCTTTACCTTGTATAATAAAACCTCTACTATAATTCCACTTCCAATTTTGGAGACTTCACTTCAAGAGAGATGCTGAGCAACTGAACTCAAATGGAGAGCAATCAGAATGACTAGAGGTCCTGAGAAGATGGTCCACAAAGGAAAATAGGTAAAACAAGGCCTGGATAGCCTAAAAGAAGGCTGAGAAAGAGGAAGGAAGAAGAAAAAACTCTTTTTTGCAGATTCTATTAGTAAGGCTAGATAATCACTGTTGAAGATTTGCTGGAGACATTGTAGCATCTATAGCAATAATCCAGGCAAAAAAATTATATTTGACATGGAAAAAGAAGATGCACCTGGAGAGGCAAGGTATATGAATTCCTGGTATCCAGATCTACTTTTTTCTGTCATGAATATGACACTATGTCAAGGAGGAAGGGGAAAACTGAATCCTTATGAATGTCAGTTGTTAACAGATAAATAACACCACTGGGTACTTCCACACCTCTTTAATTCAGTAACATCATAGTTTTTTAGAAATATTAATAAAAAGAGCATTGCAGTGTTATGTGGTAGATATAAATCCACCCATTGCACAGATAAATGAACTTTATGCAAAGTGATTATATGATGTTTCTCTAGGGACCCTTTTCCTCATTTTCATTTGTGTTTGCCCTTCTCATACATCAACTCAAGATTTATTTTGTTGATTTTATTTAAATGGAAAACCCTATTAGCGTATATGTTGTATAAATACATATGATTCTAAGTATGCTGTGTACACATGGTTTCTATGTACAGTATCAGTGATCAGATCATACCCAGACTAAACAAAAGGTTATTTAGCCAGTCACTCCTAAGAGAAAAAAAAGCAAATGTTAATGAGATTTCTTGTGCATCCTCCAAATTTCTTCCCATAATCCATATAAGAGTTTAAATATTTATGAATGCATTAAGCTAAACAAATTTCCTCTGTATATTTTGATCTATCTTTCCAAATACTCTATTTGTCTCACTCAAATCGCAACTGTACGATCTAAAATCTGATTTACACTTAGAATTCTGAAGTTAGATACTAAGATAAACCTTTACTGGCATTTTCCGTGGTTGTCACAGTAGACCTTCATGGCCCATATGAGATTTCTGGCTGCAAAGTGGTTTTATTGACTTTATTTTAGCTAGGATACTTTTTACTTTGCAAAAATAAAACTGAACAAGATGGCATTTTTAGCCCCAGATGAGTATGTTTCCTGAAAAATAGAAACTGTTAACTTTGAAACATCAACAGAAATCTTTCAACAGATATCTTCAAGGTATATGGTAGGGTTCAATGAACTACATCTTTTATCATTTCAGTGATGCTCAAGTGGAAAGAGTTTACCTGTGACCTTTTTTCACCCTCAAATTTACGGCATTTGATATTCACTGCTGTAGATGAAATCTCAGTTGTTCTCTTGCAGTAATAATAAAATCCTCTTAAAACTACTTTCCTGTTATTAAAATGTCCATTGTTTACAAACATACAGCATGATTACCTCTTACTATGGCTCCTGAATGGTAAAATCATTTAGTAACATTGTTATACATTATTTATTTCATTATAACAATTCCCAGGAAACAAAGACTTCATCTAAACAGCAAAGAAATTCAACAATTTACAGTAATACTGAGGGGAAAAAAAGAATACTTTCCCACTACAAGAAGTTATGTGTAAAGAAAAATTGTACAATTATCTGCTTATTATTGTGATATGACTCTATGAAGGATTCCTAGTTCCAATTACATCTGTACAATGCCACCCTTGGAAAAACAAACATCTGAACTCTGCTAACCTGTCACTTTAAACTGTTCACCTTCATAAGATCTTAAAGTAGAAATCAGTCCCTAACCTCAGGTTTTCTAATGAACTGGATTTCACAAAACTTTTTCACTTTTTAATGAGCTAGCTCAGAATTCTGCCAGGTTTTCCACTCTGTGCTATTTTCCATGCTACATTTGGAAGGCATGTCTTCCAAAACACAGCAGACTGTTGGAGTGCCAGTGGCAAGGTGCAGCCCATCAGCACTATTTTTTTCCTCTGGAAGTCTTGGCTCCTAGGCCCAAGTTCCCACTAAATACTGAACTGGGAAACATTGCAACTCAAGTGACAAAATCTTTCTTTTTCTGAGGCACAGGGTCCTAGATCAATGTCATGCTCCTCTGAATGCTGAGCTCAGGGCAGAACAACCAGAGGACCCTTCTGGCACGGGATGGTCCACAGATGATACTCAGGAAGCAGGACTAGCTGCCAGGCTCTGCAGTGAGATACTACCCCTTGGAGGGTTTCTGGCTCCAGCTCCTGCTGGTCTCAGCAGCTCCCTGGCATCTGAGCCCATCTCCTTTGGGGAGAGGACCGCAGCTTCCCCCACTGCCTGCTGTAGTCATTTGCGTGTGTGTGCTGCGGCAGGCAATATGGTGATGGGGATGAGATATTGCAGCTGACTAATGCAGTTAACTGGCTGGAACACCAGCTGGGCCGATGCAGAGGTGGTCCACAATCCCTTTGCTCCTTTATTTTATTCTCAGCAATGGCTGATCTTTTTCCAGCTATTCTGGAAAACTTCCCTTTGGGCTGCTTTGTCTTCAGCTTGTTAATTATAATGGCAGAAGTTACGCTGTGCTACCAGCCTACAGATTAGTCCTGCCTGCTTCCCCCACATCTCCCTTTAATGACACAAAGCACTTCACTGATGTTTGGACGACAGTGGCACTGATTCTATATCCACCTGGATTCATTGTGAAACAATCACCCACTTTTCATAGAATCACAGGCATTGGAAGGGACCTTCAAAGATCATCTAGTCAAATCCCCCTGCCAGAGCAGGTTCACCTAGAGCAGGTCGCACAGGATAGCGTCCAAGCAGCTTTTGAATGCCTCCAGAGACATTTCTCTCCAGCAGTTCCCTGTTCTTGAACTGGGAAGCCCAGAACTGGATGCAGAATTTGACTTGTGGTCTCACCAGGGCAGAGTAGAAAGGAGGAGATGACCTCCCTTGACCTGCTTGCCACACTCCTCTTGATGTACCTCAGGATGCCATTGGCCTTCTTGGCCACAAGGGCACATTGCTGGCTCATGGTCATCCTGTCGTCCACCAGGACTCCCAGGTCCCTCTCCACAGAGCTGCTTTCCAGCAGGTCAGCCCCCAACCTGCACTGCTGTATGGGGTTATTCCTTCCCAGGTGCAGGACCCTACACTTGCCCTTGTTGAACTTCATAAGTTTTCTCTCTGCCCAACTCTCTAGCCTGTCCAGGTCACACTGGATGGCAACACAGCCTTCCGGTGTGTCAGCGACCCCTCCCAGTTTCATGTCATCAGCAAACTTGCTGATGGTACACTCAATCCCTTCATTCAGGTCATTGATGAATATATTGAACTGGAAGTTCAATACCCAGTACTGACCCCTGGGGAGCACCACTTGTGACAGGCCTCCAACTAGACTCTGCTGCTAATCACAACCCTCTGAGCTCTACCTGCCAGAATCTTACATCATACTACTTCCAAGAGGAAAAAGGTTCGTGACACTTGCAGCATGATTATATTTTTTTTCAAAGGCATTGCAGACTTCTTTGCTGAAGGTCTCTGGTCCATACAGAGCTTGCTGGACAGATGAAAAGACCACAAAGAAGAGAGTTTTAATCTGTGAGACGCATGTGAGAGCATCACATTTGTTCAAAAAAAGAAAAAAAAAGAAAAAGAAAATACATACTCAGATTAACTGGGAATGAATGAAAAGAGTGTTGAGAAACCCAAATTAATGGAGAGAAAATATTCACTTATTCAGTAAATCAGAAGCGCAATTGTGCCAGGTATATGCAGCCATGTAGTTTGTTCTAGAATGAGTATCTAAGACATGCTCAGTTTTCTAATCAGTAATTTTATCATTCAGGAGAAAAAGAAGATCACATCTTACTGTAAATTTCAGGGTCACAGGAGAAAGACATGTCTTGTCTTGAAGACCTTTGGCATCCAAGTAGCAGAAGGTAATTCATGCCATTTCCAAATATATTATGCATTTTCAATAACTTGGGGAAGAAGGGGATATCAGAAATTTACAAAATAAATTCTGTTACTGAATAATACTGTGGTAACACAGGAGATGGAAAACTATGACTGCAGCCTCAAGAACAATCTGCAGTCAGCATTAATTGCAAAAATGATCATAATGTTGCCATCTGTTTCAGTGGAAACCATTAACAGTTTGTGGTACTTTGAATACGTAAGCCTCTTCGTGCTCCTGGAAAGCCACAGCACCAAAACTCAATGGTTTCACAAGAGTGAGTCCAATGTTAACAGCTACAGCTCAAGGCTTATTTCTCCCCTCCACCCCTTTTTTGTTAAGCCTTTTAAAATTCATTGCAGTTGTATAATGTATTAGGATATTAACTCTTCCAGTTGCTTCTCACTATTAGAGAGTCATTTACAGTCTCCATTATGACATAACAGACCTTTTTATTCCTTCCTTATGAAGTCACTGATAGTGTTTACCTTTAAGATAGCTAACTTCAGTGCTCTGAAATACTCTGTGGAAGATTAACTGTCCCCCTTGCTGTGACTAAGAGGGAATTATCTGGAGAGATCGACTTTCTTACTTAGATGCCTCATATAAGTGATTAAAGTTAGGCCAAGTCACTAGCTGCATAATAACAGTATAAGATTAAAAGAGGTCATAAAGAAGAGATTTACATATTAGTGCTGGCATGCCAATAGTGGGAAATTTAGAAATCCAATTATATACTTTACAATTCTGACAAGCAACAATGCAGAGAAACAACAATCCGCCATCTGAATCTCTGAAGTTAATATTGTCTTTTCAAATTTGCATTAGGGTATTATCACACATTGGACTATAGATACACTTCATCCAAACTGCTTACCAGAAAGATGATGGTGCCTTTCCAAAATGAAGAAATGCAAACTAGGATGATGGAACTATTTACATTTTTTTCTCAGAAGTGTATGATGTCCCATTTTCCCCCTCAACGTTATTTCTGAAGATGGGGGGAAAGAGTTCTATGATTAGATGCTTAGCATCCCTCCTTTCATAATATGTTGATGCTGAGATTTATATTTCAAGTAGCTACAGAATGCATTTTTATCAGTTAGTTCTGTGACATACAATTTAGAACCTGAACATAAACCTTTTCTGGGTTTCACTTTACTTGTGCTTTGGCTTAGTAGAAACGCTATTTAGTCCTTTCCAAATCAGTCGCTTCCTGCTCGTTACTCCAGACATAGCTAAACTGATGTATGAACCACACTACTATGAGTTCTTCACCTGCAAAGGCTGCTTTGAGAAAACTAGTTGGAAAGGAGGGCAGTAGAAACTAAGGAAAGAAGAAAATGGCAATTAAGGACTCAGGCTAACACAGATTTCGTGTTCTCTTAAGCTGTGCATTTAAATATATTTTTTTCCATTTAGAAAGAAAACTGTTTTGTTCTGCCGCTTCCTCAGAACTTTCCTGACTAGGCAGGAACTAGTTAACCATCTCCAAAAGAATTTAAAATTCAAAGATGTGTAATAATTATGCTTGGAGGAAAAAAAAAAAAAAAACCCAGCACCAAACACAAAACAACACACCAAACCCTAAGAATGATAATTAAGAGTCTGAAGTACAAAACGGTAATGCACTGTCCTCTTTCCCAGTAGGGAAGTTCATTAGCAGTGGAATCGTGTCATTTGCCCATCTGTTCATAATTGCGTTCACCACAGGAACTAAGCGACGGAAGTGACATCACCCAGGCTCAGTACAGGCGGTTCAGTAAATCACATGCGCCTTCGGCTCCACATGGGCGCTTGCTCCAGCTCCAGCTCAGCCTCTTCTCCAGCCTTCTCTGTGGCCCAGGGAGCCCATCCAATTTACGCCCGCTGCCTGAGCAGGGCTGGCCCGGATCAGCTCTCTGAGAGGGGGGCCAGAAATTAAAAAAGCCAGAAAAGGTGACGCAGCCTCTTCAAAGGGGTAAAGCCATATCGAGGGGGTAATTACCCTTCAACTGGTTGGAGGCATACCTCTTGTTTGTATGTCCTAAACATCGGGTGCTTAGCAGCTGCTGTAATATCAATGGGCAATTGAAACAGGCCCTCATTAGATTAGCGCTGAGCTTATTGCTTGTGCCAGTCTCATTATTATTGGTGACTAAACTGGCAGATTGTCAGGACGCCTCATGGCAAGATGAGCTTTTGCAGCTCTTTGTTTGTAGTTATTATAAACAAAGAAGTGAAAGCAATCCCCTGGGCATAGTCATGTCTCAGATGTTTTTTGCAAGCAGCAATCAGCTTGCAGAAGCAGCAATGGTAAACAACTTCTTATTTTAAGAAGCGATATTAATTAAAGCATGAGGCATGGTTCTGAAAGAGAACTTGTTAATTATTTAATGTCACCTGCACTATCAAGCCCACCAGTCGGAAATTGTTTCATTTTGCCTCAGATGGGCTCTGCCTGTCATCTGAACCAGTGGAAAATAATGTGTGGTGCCAAGTGCCAAAAAAATAGGCAGCATACAGCTGGGAGTCATATCACAGTTTAATGTACAATCCAGGTTTATTACTTCTAAAGAATTCTGGATGTGAATAGTAGGCCATATTACATAGTGTGTATAAATGCTAAACTTAATTGGGAACATTACATTCCTCATAAGAACACAGAGAATATTAAGTGGGCTGCAATTGTAGTTATTCATGGTTATTGAAATTCCTGGCCATCTACTGATATCACTGCATACCAGTAGATGGTTTGGAAACTCTGCCCGGCTGTTAAATTAAACAGTGTGAATCAAGAGTTTGACATCTGCTAAACCACACACAAGTTAAGAAGAGAGAAGTTTTTCAAGCCTTTAGCAAAGCTTCTGCTGCCATTCCTGTAGCACAAGAGAAGGTTTCCTACTTTTCTTGAAAGACCTATAGGTATGACCAGAGAAAGCAGGGTATGAGCTGGAATCAGTGGGTCTGAAACAATGCTCAGAGGGGGGCATGGACTATCTGACTTTGCTTCAGTGGAAATGTTAGCTCCACCAAGAACCACTGGGACTCATTCCGTCACCGAGTTCAGCCCAGGCAGAAGATCACTGGTATCACTCAGAGCTATTTCTAGTTTCAGTTGAGCTAGAAAATGCCAACATGTGACTTTTTGTCATAAGATGACAACTTTCTTGTTAAAAACTGAAAAAGTGAACACAAGTTACAAATATGGAAAAAGTGAAAAGCGCCACCTTTTTTACATCAATAAAAATTTAGGTTTCTTTCAAGTGAGTAGAACTGCTGCCCTGTTTTTTCCAAATTGGTAGACTCTGTGCTCTTGCCTCTCAGAGGATAGCATCTGATATTTATGTCCATTCCTACTACTGTGTAAACAGAAATTCAGGTGAGAAAGCACCTGGCAGAACAGGCTTGCAAAACTAAGAATCATTCCCAAGCTGACTTCAAACCATTAAACTGCAATGGCAAAGCTAGTGCTTTAAGGGTCATTAATCTCTACTGGAAAATTTGTCTGAATTGTCATCTCAGTTTTCTCAGTGCACATACCTAAATTCCAGCCTGAAACAAGCATCAATCCAAAAGATCACAGCAATTCAGGCTTTCAGCTCCTATGCAGAGGACACAAAAATCTGATAAAATGTTAACAAAATTATATAAAAATAACTAATATTCTGAGACCATTTTCCACACGAGAGTCAAACTAAACAGAACAGTAGGAGAAAAAATAGGCAAGCATAATGAAGTTACAATAGCTGCACAGTAAAGAGAAAAGGAAATCAGGGAGTAAGCATGCAAAAAAGGACAAGAACATTGATTCACTACTTGCTGATTTGAAAAGCAGGATCATATTTCTTTTCCTGCATACATGGTGCAAGAAAAACCTTGGAGCCCTGAGGACACAGTCTTAACCAAAGGGTCTGCAATATTAATGAACTGCATTTCTGATAAACTGTGAGATCCACCAAAGACCGAGAAGAATACAAAGCTTACCAGAGAGGTTAATTAATTATCTGATACGTAGAGATAACACAACAGGAGATCCATATCCCAAGTCAATCTAACCCAAAACTTGACAAGGCGTATCAGGAAGGATGTTAGCCCCAGGAAGGAGTATATATCGAGGACAAGCAATCAACCTAGTTAGGTCTGGCAGTCACTCACAGCTAACAGTGAAGTAAACATGCTTAAAATGAAGCACCAAGGAATTTAAAAGTTGTATTTCAAATCACGAAAGTGTCTGTGGGCTGCTTGTTCCTTTAAGAAGCATTTATGATTTGTGAGAACAAAATGCTGCTGTAAGTTACAATTCTATTATCACCTTGCAACACAGTAAATTGATTACACAATAATGTTTCCATTTTTTCCCCACTCAACCATACTCAAAGGTGTCTTAACAGTCAATATACCAGCAACAGCAGCAGCCACAGCTTGCTGCTAGACAACATTTTTGAATGGGATTAATATCACCTTCGATAGAAAAAAAGAGAGTGATGCGTCCACTACTGAGAGCATTTTTCTGCCAGGATTCAGTGTATGGAAAGGTTGGCAACCTTAGTTCAGGCACATTTATTTTTTTTTCAAGGGAAAAGAGCTGGGGTCAGTAGAAAGCAGGTTGTATAAGGTTTTTTCCATGTGTCCACTTCAATATTAACATGAACTCCACTTTGAGCATTGTCCAGCATGAGCTAAAAAAAAATCAAGTTTGATCTTATACAAGACAGCCAACTGATAGCTCCTTACTTTTCTAATCAGTCATGAATCAACCCACACTCTGTCAAATAAAACTTAAATTTGCTCAAAGAGAGTCAGAATGGGTCAAGAATCACAGAATCACAGAATGTTAAGGGTTGGAAGGGACCTCTAGAGATCATCTGGCCCAACCCCCCTGCCAGAGCAGGTTCACCTACAGCAGGTTGCACAGGGTGGCGTCCAGGCGGGTTTTGAATGTCTCCAGTGTCAGACACTCCACTGCCTGTCTGGGCAGACTGTTTCAGTGCTATGCCACCCTCAATGCAAAGAAGTTCCTCCACGTGTTCAGATGGTACTTCCTATATTCAAGTTTATACCCATTGCCTTTTGTCCTATCACTGGGCACCACTGCAAAAAGACTGGCCCCCTCCTCCTGCCACCCTCCCTTTAAGTATTTGTAAACATTGATGAGATCCCCCTTAACCTTCACTTCTCTAGACTAAAACGACCCAACTCCCTCAGCCTTTCCTCATAAGAAAGATGCTCCAGCCCCCTAATCATCTTGGTGGCCCTTTACTGCACCCTCTCCAGCAGTTCCCTGTCCTTCTTAAACTGGAGAGCCCAGAACTGGACACAGTACTTGAGTTGTGGTCTCACCAGGGCAGAGTAGAGAGGGAGGATGACCTCCCTTGACCTGCTTGCCACACTCCTCTTGATGCACCCCAGGATGCCATTGGCCTTCTTGGCCACAAGGGCACATTGCTGGCTCATGGTCATGCAGTTGTCCACCAGGACTCCCAGGTCCCTCTCCATAGAGCTGCTTTCCAGCAGGTCAGCCCCTAATCTGTACTGCTGCACGGGGTTATTCCTTCCCAGGTGTAGTACCCTGCACTTGCCCTTGTTGAATTTCACAAAGTTTTTCCCTGCCAACTCTCCAGCCTGTCCAGGTCATGCTGGTGGAACAGCCTTCCGGTGTGTCAGCGACCCCTCCCAGTTTCGTGTCATCAGCAAACTTGCTGATGGTACACTCTATGCCTTCATCTAAGTCACTGATGAATACATGAATACATTGAACAGGACTGGACTCAGTACTGACCCCTGAGGAACGCCACTAGTCACAGGCCTCCAACTAGACTCTGCCCTATTGATCACAACCCTCTGAGACCTACCTGCTTAGCAGTTTTCAATTCACCCCACTGTCCTTTCATTTAAGCCACGCTTCCTAAGCTTGCCTATGAGTATGCTGTGGGAGACGGTGTCAAAGGCCTTACTGAAGTCAAGGTAGAGAACATCCACTGCCCTCCCCTCATCTATCCATCCAGTCATGCCATTGTAGAAGGCTATCAGATTAGTCAGCCATGACTTCCCCTTGGTGAATCCATGCTGACTACTTCTGATAACCTTCTTTTCCTCCAGATGCTTGGAGATGACACTCAGAACAAGCTGTTCCATCATCTTTCCAGGGATGGAAGCGAGACTGACTGGCCTGTATGAAAACAATTTTTACTCCAGAAGTGAAAGTTATTTTTCCTACAGTTTAAAACCAAAGGAGATTCAACCATCGAAAAAATCTGTCACATGGGAAGCCCATTTTTTATTTACACAAAGACCCCCCATCTCAAAGTCTTTGGTAAAATCATTTATATTAACTGTTTCAGTTTTCATTTAGGAAAGCTTTCTTTTATAATTCATAAACTGTGAAAAGGTTTAGAATAAAATACCCCAAAAAAAGGCAAAAACCAATTTGAACCATTAACAGCATGGAGCATTCAACAATTGATAAAAATAGATTATTTGATATGGTTACTTCAGTAACCATAACTTTAGAAAGCAGGGATTAAGAGTGATTAATGGGTTGCGCAATGCAGGCAGAATACCCCATGCATAGAAGAGAGTAGGGTTAAGAGGTATTTAATTTAAAATTTGGGGTGAATGGAGGGGAGAGAAGATTCTGAAATGAATATTTTGATTTTCAATAAACCATTTTTATTTTTTACAAAAAAATATATATTTTTAGAGGTGTTTGTGTGGAATGTTTTCTACCAGTGAAACATGCCATACTTCTGCCTGGAGGTCTACTTGAGGAATACATGAATTGCAGTATGCTTCTCAAAGGTGCCTCAAGATTTTGGACTTTTGCTGGCATCTACCCTCTGGACTTCTCCTGGCATCTACCCAAAATGGACCTTCCTTTTCACTGCAAAGACAGACAGTCGTCATGCACTACCCAGCCATGCACACACATACCAGCTGCTGAGGTATTTCTGAGATAATCTGATGGCTCCCTTAGGTGAAAAAAAAAAAGGACAGGCAGCTCTCCAGACATGGAACCAGTACGGATACTTATATAAAGTTCTGCTTACAGCTCCAAATTGCCTTAGCACAGTGCTAAAATGCAGAACAGCTCTTTTACTAACTTGCTGCTTCCACAATATTCAAGAGAGTAAGCACTTCTACTATAAGAGATCATGGACTTTGTTCCTTCATATTACTGGATAATAGCAATAACACTGCAAATGTTTCCCATTTCTAGGGAAAAACACTTCTGACAATATTTTTGTTATTGCAATTGGTCAACTAGTCAGCAGCATAGGAATGCATCTGTTACTTTGCTACTTACACATCTTTAAAGTGGAAAACAATTTAATGAACAAATACTTGGCAATTCAGGCAACAACAATATCAGCTTTCCTTTTGCACTGAGAAAAAATAATCTATAAATGTCATTGTATTGAACAGGAAACAAAAACAATAATACCAGAAATGTAAAAGGTTCATAAGATTGCTGAAGAAAGTGTGAAATACAATAGCAATCATCCACGGCCAATATTATCATATGCTTTTCCACACTACTGAATTCAGTATCTTCATTGTTTCTGCAAACAACTACATGTTTTTCAAAAGAACAATAATTATTAACTATATTTAAGACCATTAATTTAAAAAGTGATTAAAGATGGCAAAAGTTTCAGCACTGAGAATTCACAAAGTAGTCTTTTTACTTTATCTTTTGCAATGAAAACTTTCTGTCAACATACACAAATGTATTAAAAAAAAAGATCATTTGGCATCGAATCTGTGCTTTTCTGTGTCCTTTCAGGAGTCTAGCATGTCTGTCATCTCACTATGGACACAGACCTGAAGTTGGAAGAAACATTTAGGGACATTTTATTAATAATGTTTGTACTAAGTTGCCTTGATCATCAATAATCAGGATGCTTGTGTTCTCAGTTTGGTTCTGGTTTTTGTTTTGTCTCCATCTGTGTCTCTAGGTGTCTGCAGATCACCCTTGGGTTTTGTGTCACACTGCCAGCAGTGTGGACATGTCCTGAAGATCCTCCAGTCATATTTTTTTTCACTTTTCACTTCTAGTTATTTTTGCTCCTGTTGCATCTTTTATACAAACATTTTCCAACTTCAGTCACACCATGGGTACTTCAGGGCAAAGGTTCCAAATTTTTAAAGGGGATTTAGAGATTTCAGTATGTAGCTGACATAAGAGCTAAGGTCTGGTAACCCAGGCACTGAGGTTTTCAGTTCTTGCTTTCAAGCAAGAATGTGAAAGTGAAATTCACTGGAAATTCACTGGATGTGAAACAGCCACTTTGCTAGTTAAACACTACTGTAGCAGCTAAAACAATATCCAAACCCAAGCTGCAATCTTTATCGTAGCACCTTTGAAGTCTGATGGGATTCATACCCTTCAAATATGATAGTAATCAGACCAGAATGCCACTTCTTGTTTATGCTATTGGTAACAGATTTTCTTCTACGTTTGTGACATTTCAGACTTGCATGACAGCTGGCCTGTTTTTTATATAGTTCCTGACTTTCTTATCTTGGACAAGACAATGATATCTGCGACTACATGTGTATGCCCTTTAGGTCATGGGCTGTTTGCCTGTTGATATGGGCATGCTGTATAACTCCAGCTTCTGTATGACTGTCCAGAACATTTTTCAGAACTGATCTGAGCTCTGACAGCTAATAGAGATCTGTGGTCAATGATCCATGGGGTAAGGAGTCTTTGTTTTTTGAAATTGCTTTCGCATTTGTTTTCAACTGTGATGAGGCCTGCTCACTTGTAACTCCTAGACATGGATAGCTATCTCTTCTGCAGCACTGAGTAGTCTGTTTACAAGTATTTCCTTATTTGCTTCTGCTGTTCATTACTTTTTTGTGCTGAACAGAAGCAAATATGTATGAGACAGCCCATATGAGAAGCATAATTTAGTCCTCTACCTCATCAATCTTTGCTCTAAATTTCTGTGGGAAATGAAATGATGCTTTGCTTCAGCCATAGGTACGTTTACTCATGTTGCATAGGTAACAGTCAGCACAAGGCTGGGCCTTGTGAGCGAGGGAGCCATTAGAAGTACGACTGAAAATATGTCCAGAATAGGCGAGGGGATATGAAATGGCATTTTTGAGCATGGCAAGCAGTCAGAAAGAATGTAAGTACTGAGTACTCAGCCAATGGGAAACGGACAGGGAAACCCCATCAGGAAAAGGGTATAAAAGTGAGCGTGTGCTGCCAGGAGCGTGTAACTCCTCGGTGAGATGTACCTGACTCAGCTGACTCATTTATTTCAATAAAGTAGTTTTCTTTCTATGACTTTGTCCTCTCTAAATTTTATCGATAAATAACTATTTATCACATATCCATGCTCAGAAGGAGAACAGAAAGGAGAGTTGCAATGGTTAAACATTGCCAAGTGGCATCATCCCTGCTTGTTTCACCTTTTCATACCCTCTTTGTTTCTTCAGTGCTGGCTCTGGTCTCCTGTTATTTGGCAGTCAATTGTCTGAATTATCCTGAAGTGTACTGTGGCTCATTATCTGAAGATAGCATGCCTTCAGTTTCCTGATCACATTCCTTGCCAAATTGTCTTCCCAGAAATAAAAGCAACAATTGATGGTGACTATCCTGTTATTAAAATGAACAGACCTGACTCAGTCTCTGCTGTAAGTTCATCGTGTTTTTGCACGCTTAACACCTGCAGAGTCCACAATCCTCTAATACTACTTTCAGCATTGCTTCTTGCAACCTGACTTAGCCCAGAGCATCAGCTTCTTCTTGTAACATAGCAACCAAGTCCTGTCTCATGTATTGCTGGACTGTATTGGACCTCTTCTTTGGAAACTGAAAGGGACTGTGGCATGCTGGTAGACTGTTTTCCCAATTCTTAGAAAACACCAGTGTTACGCTCTGAGAAGTGTGGTCTGATAAGTGTATCTGCTTTCAGTAGTGGCTTATCAGAAAATTTGTTCTTTTGTTCGCATCACAGCATGAGCATCAGTATATTTTGGAGTTTTAGAGATGAACACAGGAGTGGCTTCTTCCAACAAGACTTCTTTCAATAAATTCTTCATGCTTGATGAACTTCATATGCATCTTGTATCCAAAGGTGTAGGTTGCATTGTCACATCGTTCCACTCCCATATCAAACCCAACACCTTTTCTAGCTAAGTTTATACAATTTCCTTTTCTGTTAAGGCTGTACACCCAATGACATGCTGGATTTACAGCATTAATCTTTCTGGTTTTCCTTCTGAAGCATTACAGCCAAATGGTGGAGCCTGAATTGATGACCAGTACCCTGACATACTGTCTCAGAGTTCAGTTAAGGATGAGTAGAAGACAGTATTTACTTTTTCATTATAGAGTCATACGTCCTACAAGAGACCTTCTTTAGTTTAGCACAGTGTTACAAACTAATAATTTTTTTTATAAACAGGTAGACTAATCCCGCCATCACCAAAAGCCTAGTGATTAGGGGACTTTTTAAGAAAATCTAGGTTCAAACCTGTGTTCTGCTTAAAACTGTGTCTCCTGCTCTCCAGCTGGACATGTATTGGGACATACACATTTCACCCCAGCCCAGTCCTACGGGTTTGGCTGCAGGTCCCTGGCCATCTCAAAGACAGTGCAATGGGTGACTTCAGGGACAGCTGCTGGCCTCAGTACCAGCTGCTGTGAAGAAACCTAGAAAAAACCTCAGCAGTACCTGACCTCCCCTTCTCCTGGGAGCTGCTTTTAAGCTAAGGCTTCTGCCCTTGGCTGCCGCCTGAGCTATTTGTCAGTGATCCGTGAGGGATGGCTTCTACCTAGGGTTGGGGTGCTGGGAGTCCCACATGAGAGCAAAGCAGGTAGAGGCTGCGTTCTTACCAGCAAGAGCCCCATCTCACCATATGAGAGCCAGCAGAGCCTGGCAGGCCTAGTTAAAGTTGTTTCAAATGAAATTTTGGATTGCAATGAAATGGCATTTTCTAAGAAAAAAAATTTTTGTTGGACAATTCCTGACCACTCCTATTCACAGAGTTTTGATGGATCAGAATCTGGCATGACAACTAGCTGTTAATAGTTAATGGACTCTCATAACATCCTTTGATGTGGACATGTCTTTAAAGACTGTTTATTTGAGAACAGCTTTCGTCAATCAACATTGGAGGTAAGGAACTTTTATTTTTGATAACTTCAGTTTGTTTGTATTCCACCTCACGATCTAGTCCCAAACACTCATCTAGGAGTTTCAAGAAACTAAGCTAAACTTTGCATTCTTAGTCCTGGACTGACCCTTCCTGGGCTTAGTCAGATGCTACTACAGAGGAAATAAAGACTTCCGCTCAGTAAAGTTAGGTGCTTGTACTCTCTTAACACTTTACTTTTACAGCCTGTGTTTCAGTACTAGTCTTCTCAGTGGATAGTTGTTTGAATCCTACATTCAAATTTACTCAATTTCTCATGTCAGCTGAAAGCTTTTCTTGTCCTTTCTAAGATGTGCAAAAGGTGGAGTTTTGTGTGGGTTACTCAGGGAATTTTTTGCATAAAATCCTCCAGGACAAATAGGTGGGACTGTCTCCCTGTCATAAGTCCTTCCTTGGTTACAATACAGTGTGGGGCCTGCGGTTCATGTTCTCCTTCTGTCATGCATTACTGCTAAAGGCATATATTTTTCTCCTAATTGTTGTACTTTAAAGTCAATTTATTGTTTCTTAAATCTCTTGACAGTCTGTATCCCCCACAATATCTAGTCTCAGATATTTACTGTAAAACATCATCATTTGTTAAATATTTTTCCAGTCTAAAAGGGTCATTAGTATTGCTAGGATTGTATTGCAGCTTTCTCCACAATCTAGCTCAAATGAAACATTTCAACTATATATTTGAAACTATTGCACAGTTGTAAATATGACCAATGAAAAGCTGCCAGCCTCTTAAGTACAAGTGTATTCAGATTCTATTTATTCAGCTTATGGAAGAATTTTTTTCTTCAATACATACATAAAGGCCTTCATGTGCAAATGTAAGGCAGCTAAAGCATTATCACAAAAGATTATGCCATTTTCTAGTTCACGTATACTACTATTAGCAACTTTCATTCTGAGTTCTTAGGGTGGATTTTTGTCCTTGAGTCTGAACAAGTTCTCTGTTCTTATTAACTGAAAGCATCTTCTTGTGGTTAAATCCATTTATATGGTTAAATCTGTTTATATGGTCAAAACATCCTTCTAGTTAGATTTCTGAAAATGAAAAGGAATGTTTTGTCACATTCCCAAGTTATAGGTTAGTGGTAGATTACTCAATTCAATAACATTAACGACTGTTTCGTCTTCTATTTCTTATCTTAAAATCAGATTTGTTATTAATAAAAAAAATCCTTCCTGCTGTAAATCAAAGCAATCAAAATAGATTTTTCACTTGGTACAGTGTTTCTGGTGGTGTTACCTGTCTTATCTTTTCACTGACCACTTATAAGATGAAATTAAAACTTTGCCTCCATTTTTTTCAAGCTTACAGTTCATGTTGAGGTCTGAAATCCCTATACAAGTCTAGAAATGAAATCCTAACATGCGTCCACTTGCACTGCTCCTACACCCAGTCACACTTTTCTGTTAAGCATTCTCTTCTTTTCTGATGTTAGTCTCACCAGACTACCCATGAACACCATATTTTATTTAGTATGCTAAGTAAGGAACATGGAAAGACTCCAGGAATTAGAATAATGGTAGAAAGGAGAGTGTAAACTCACCAACAGAAGCATTTCAGCTCTCACTGTCTTTTCATTTTTGAGGATACAGACTGATTCATTGGTTCTTCTTCCAAACATTTCAAGTATAACTATTTTTTCCAAGTTCTTTCGGTGTGAAGACCTTCCTTGAGAAACTAATTAAAAAATAATAAAAAAGGAAGAATAAAAGGAAAAACACTGGAAAAATGTATTCTGTGTGTCATCTCATAATATCCTGAATAAACACATGTCAATTCTCTAAGGAGAAGATGTAGAATAAATGGGAATGGGGGCAAAATGGAAGAAAAGCAAGGAATCCAGAAATAAATGTTTCAATAAAAGATGCACCTGCTATTACTTCCAAGAGATAGTACCAATCTTAAACTGTCTCCAAATTTCTAGTATTATTTGGTTCAGCTTATGCTTAATAGATCATTCTGTGAACCATCACTTTTTTTGGTTACTTAGGGAACAATTAAAGCTAAGTTACAACGGAATAAAGTGCTAGGTCATGAGACTGATGAATATAATGGTGACCTAACTTATTTGCTGAGGATTCACAACATACCACACTGCTAATATGTAATAATAATGTCTTCATTAGGAAACATCAGTTTTATAAATATACAGTACTTCACAATATTAACAATTTCATCCTGTAAGAGGAGAATAAATAATTTATATTATATTGTAAATACAGGTTTATCAGCTGTAATTCACAGTATTTTGTCTTGCCTCCTTCACAGTATTATACACAATGGTCCTATCTCTGGCTGAGGATCATGATTAAGATACAGAAGAAACAAACAAAAAGTTACACCTGCTTTTTCTAGTACTGACTTTGACATTAAATGTTTGTTAAAACAGCCCTTAAGTTGTAAAAATTCTACACTAGTGCCACCTGTAATACTATTTTAAAAAGAACAAAACAAAAAACAAACCCTCCCCCCCCAAACGTGTATGTGTGTGTCCCGATTTTCCAAGACAAGTTGTGCGGTGTTTCAGAGGTGCTTTTAATGTTACTGGCTGTGTTTTATTTCTACTAATTTGATGTTGTCAATAAGAAAAAAAATGCCGAGTATATTCATTCCCATAGTTTCAGGATAGAAACTGATCACCAGCTGGAATCAGGAAAAAATTTATCTCTATAGTATATTATTGCAAAATTAGGTATATAACATGGGCTTTATTACCTCTTCCAAACCTTTTGGTATTGACCTCTGGTAGACATAGGGTCAACTGGATGGACCTACTAACCTCTTCTACCTTAGGAGTTGCTGTGTGCATCTACTTATAGAACGAGTTATGGGATGCAAAAGTATCATCTCCAGCAAAATGGCTGTTACCCTGCCATCTAATGTAGGTTTGCTAATGGTGCAGGACCCACTGGCCAAGTTTTCCTCTTGTGCATTCCCAATGTTATTTCCACCAGTTCAGAGAAAATACAACAATCAATATTCATCTGGTCTCCCATCATGCTTCTAGACTTGTAATTGCTATCAAATAAACTTAGAGGATGTGGCCCCCCAAATTTATGTTTTTCATTTTGGCATATTTTTTCCATTTTAAGAAATTAGTAGGCTAAGCACAAAAATGAATGGGGAAGGAAGGGTGGAATCTATAGGAGACAGATGTCTCACATAAATGCTTCAGTTTATAGAAGGGATCTCAAAACACATTATTGCATTCAGATTAAGATCAATATTTGGAGTACAGAAGTCTTCTTCCAAGAAAAAGCCAAAGACATTACGCAGCTTGCCTGTGTTCACATTCACAAAGGATTTTCTAACACCTAAGCTGTGGTTCAGAGGCTCTATTTACTCACAAATTCAACTTATAAAGCAGAAGATTCAGAAATATTTTGCAAAATTTGGCTATTTCTATATGAGGTCAAACCCCAACATTATTTAGATCAGTATGGAACTCTCAGAAACTTCCTATGTAATAAGTACAGACCTTTTCAAACTAACACCTGTATATTAGGGGTATGCCTGCATGGTGTGATACATTGCCATGTAAAAATCTCCAAGACAGATAAGGTTCTAGGGGAGACAAAGGACTACTACAGTGCAGATCTGCAGGGGCTAATTAACCTAGGTTATGCTATACTGATATCCAAACTAGTGTATTCATATCTTGCCTGTCATCTAGAAACAGCATGAAGAAAACGGACTAGAATTGTAATAAAAAAACATTTTGACACAACATAAGGTGGCATTCCTTATGTCTGAAGACAGGCTATTGTCATTTGGAACATAACTTTGTTCTGTATATGGAATTAATATTTCAATGCCTTTTTTTTGTGTACAAGTTTAAACAGGTTTAAATATTTGTTGAGGAAGTTTTGTTGTCATTGTTTTGTTGGGAATTTTTGTCTTGTGTCTTTTTTATGTGGAGTGGGTTATGAAGCAATGCGAAAAAAGGTTATTGGTCTGCTCTGAGGATTTTGGAAATTCCATTCTGACGTGCTGTATCTGAAAGAAGCTTTAATTACCTCTATTCTTGAAGGCTCTATGTATTGTCTTATTCAGACCTCTCTTGAAACCATCGTACTCGCTGCCCCAGGTAGTTTATACTTCAGAATAAGGGATACTTTTGTTTTTACTGTTGCAGAGGAGCACAACGTGAATTTTTAATGGGACCTACTCACTGTCTCCCTTTTCTTACCTGGGCATAGCACCAGCTTCAGGGAAAGAAGAGAAGGTGACTGGAGTAAAAACAAATTCAGAAGGAAAATAGTGTAGCCATCAATCAAGTAATATCTGTAGCTATTTCCTAAGGGTAAAACTGGTGTGGTTCTGTTATATCTCATTTCAGCAAGGGCTGGCATAAAAAGGGGCTAAAAAGAGGCTAGAAGACATGAGAGAGAGAGAGGGGAAGAGAGGTAGAGAGAGATTTAATCAGACTGACTGACAATGTTAATATATATTCTCTATGAAAGAGGAGTCTCTAGGGTCATGGTTTCAGTGTTGAACAAGAACTCCAGAAAGTTTAGAGAGCTGGATAGAGTCAGAATTGATTTTTCTCTGTTTACTACATTCCCCAGGTGAAAAGTTAATGAACCAAGGCTAAAGCATAAAAAAGGGATAGGTTACTTGGAGGGCTGTGATAAAAATATCATCCAGATAGATCAGGGATGAACTTTCATGCTCCAGAGCAGGCATCTCACTAACCACAAAAAGCAGGAAGGAAAAATGTACTGACAAAGAAGAGCATGCTCTGTGTTGATATGCTGTTCCAGCCAGAAAATACATGGTAATCTGAACAGTATAAACGCATACAGATACCTTTTTACCTGTAGATAAGCAGGTACGTGACTGCAGCCTTTTGACAGGTCTGTGAAGCCTGAGGTAAAGTATTTAGTATCAGAACTACAGTTTCTAGGAAGAAATGCCAGAAGTCAGAAGCCTAGGCTGTTAATTAGGACTGAAATTCAGACAGTCGGGGCGCCAAGGCTCACTAGCCCTGGGAAATCTCCCTCAGTATGATACAATGCTTTCCTCCCATCACTACCTCTTCTCACCCACCCCCAATAGAGACACCGCATGAAAAGACACGTGTTCATTGGTCCCAACATTTCATATTTGCTCTTCTCAATACCAAGCAGGGAGTAAGGCTTGGAGCCTGCTTTGCATCCTGTTTATGGAGCCCTTTCTTTTTCCTTTTCCAGAAAAGACAATGGAAAAAAACCCAACAGACTCCTTTTATTGTTCTGCCCTTTCATCACTGTCCTGGTTTGAGGTAAAACAGGACCAATTTTGTTCAGTAACTCTGCTTTCTAACTAGGCCTCTTCTTACTGCTGAAATTAACAGCATATTGTGCAGAAAACTGCTCTTTCTCAGAGTGATAAGACCCATGTTTATAGCTGATGCCAAGGCACGGTATGCAGAGAGGCCCTTGCTTAGACTTACTGCGATAACGACCAAGGCCAGACACCTTGTTATTTGCCCTNCGTCCGAAGAGGACTCCATCGGTTCGTCTGCCTTTGATCCTGACCCATGTATTCCTGAATCCAGTTCCCTTCCGTCGCTGAGTCCGGTCTGGGACTTCCCTGCCTGCTGGTGACGTGATTGTCATCCTGGGAGCTTGATACGGTTTTGTATATATTTCATTATTTTCTTTTGTTATTTTATTCTTTATATTTCATTAAAGTAGTTTAGTTCTTACTAAACTAGTCTCTCTTCTTCTCTCTCTCCTGCTCGGCAGGAGAGAGGGAACATCTGTCGCTCGGCTTGCTTGGGCCGATCCGGCCCAAACCCACGACAATCACAAATAGTCCAGAGCAACACTTTATCTCAGGCCTTTTTAGATCCAGGAAGAGTGAAGAAATCAGTGCGCTTTGATCAAACCTGAAAGGGGTCATTTTAGATGCTGGAGATAAGCACTGAAAAAGTTGCTGACGAGGTTGGCAAAGATTTTTCCAAGTTTCAATTTTTTTCTACAGAATTGTGTTAGGTATTGATTAATAATTTGTTGGAAAATGTTTTCATAAGCAGAGTCAAAACTAGAGAACATGAGCAACACAAGCTCTGCACCAACTTGTGTTGAATTTTACTACCACATTAAGTGATTAATGGACTCAGTGGTCTTAAAGGTCATTTCCAACCTAGGCAATTCCATGATTCTATGATTAAAAAGAGACACAGGCTCTATAGCCTGGTGGTTAAGACACTCATGCATGATACTCAACTCGATATACCTTACTCTCAGAGTACTGAGGTTTTAGTGTGGGTTTGACCATGGTCTGTCTGTGTCTCACATTTTTCTGAAAAACTTCAGCAGATTCATTTCCACACTTGGACTAAGCTAAAAACTCTTCTTGTCAAAATCACGTTTTGCATTGGGAATTTGTTTCCCTTTGAATTTTAGATTCCCTTTGAATTTAGAATAAAGTTCAGTGCTAACATTTTTATCTCAAACAATGACAGGAGAGAGAGGGTAATTAAAGTAAATCTTAGGTATTTCTTCTCTTGCCTCTGGTATTCATATTCCTTTGACTTGGCACTGGCTAGTGTAGTCCACTTAAAATGACTTTAGGTTACCAATAAAAATTTCAGAGAGTGATTACAGGAAGAATGATGAATAGGCTAGAAGAACAAGAAGAAGCAACAAGGCTCTAATACTGATATCTATGTCCATATGAAATACATCAGGCCAGCAATGTGAAACTATTAACAGTATTTTCATAAAACAACAAGACAGGCAGGCAAGAGACTGAAGTTGGTCAAGCAGAAGTTCTGTACTGAAGATGGAGAGATGATATAGTGGTGTCTTCCTTTAATATATTTCTTTTCTTCATTCATTAAAAAATAAAATCTTTTCTTCTTTATAATATCATAGGACATATTCAGGGAGCCACTTGAAAGCTGGTGAAACATGAAGCAGCTAATGCTATTTAGCACCTTTGGATTTAGTCAGCAGGAGGGTAGGAATTTTGAGCACCATAGCTTGGCAATTAGAAGTCCAATGTAGGAATTCAGAAGTACTTTGGAAGATGTCATCAAATATTAAATCTGCCAGTGCTCTGAGCTCTCATATTACAGAGCAGTGGCAAAAGCGGTCAGCTAGAGCCAGTCGCATACTTCAGGCTTTCATGGCCTTTGATGGTAAGCAAAGAAAAGCTAGACACACAGAAAACATTCTACCCTCAGAGAAAACCACACAGGTCTCCCCTCCATTTTTTTCATTTCAATTTTTTTTTTTAATTTTTTCACATCCCTAACACTGATTTCAGCAAAATAAACCGCAAAGATTTACAATGGAAACTTCTCTTGCCAGTAGATACTTCTAAGCATGCAAAAGACATGCAACACACAGGATACTCACAGGATACTGGCCTTTTTTAAACTAGCCAACCATAATTTTTTAAAATAATTTTTAAGTCTGTATTGTGACAGTGTGCTTTATGATGTCATGCCTGGGCAATTACAGAGCCATAATTGCATACCTGTGACTCATTGCAAACCAATCAGTGCAGTCAGTTTCCTAATGCTATTTTCTACTATAACACTGTTATTATGAAGGCAGGAATTCTTTAATCATCAAATTGAATGTCTGCCAAGAGCTCATTTTATTGACCATTAAACATGCTTCTGTTTAGAAGAAATGCTACAACATCACTGTTTCCAATAGCGGATTTGTTCTGCAGCAGTTTTTCATAGGACAATCTGCAACCAAATGATAGGTCAAAAAAATGTTTATCATCTGCAAATGTACAGGACACTCATAAATGAAACTCCTAATACAAACTGTATTAAAGTCTCTGGTAAAGCTTAATGTTTTTTAAAAGTATTGTATCAGACCCTGTGCAAGGAAACAACAAAATGCATATTTTCATTGACAAACACTAACATTTCTCAAAGAGGACTGTTCCAAAAAGTAAAACTAATATCTTCACCTGAACACCACTGCTGCATGTCTTTTGATGTCTGACACCTCTTGGCAATTCAAATGTAATTTTCAGGAAGGCCACAGTTTTAGAAAATTAAATGGAAACTGGTAAATCCACTGCTGAATTGTGGGAACATTTTTTAATGACAATTTTAAAGTTTCTTGTCACTGTCAAAGGATTCCATGGGAGGCACAGCATGATGTTGCTTTATTCAGAGAATAATTTTCCACCTGCTGGAAAGAAGTATCTTGTTGGCAGATACTTCAATGATCTGAAAATTGACATGAAATAAAAATATATACATAGCCATACTGATTTTCGTGGCAAAACAGTGGGTTGGTTCTCAATTTTTGGAAAACCTGTACAAAACCTTATGCCAGTACCTAAATATTTCTACATCTGCAGTTTCTGAGAACACTTGCAGCCCCATTCAGCAAAATTACCCTATTTACAAAAATACATTCTCTTTGGACAGTAAGACCAGGAAAAAAAACATGCAATTATGTTACCTTTTATCTTTAAACACACAGCAAGTCTGGAGTCTATAGGAATAATCTCACTGCATTGACCTGCCAGTACCAACTAACGATTTCCTACTGTTTTTTCTTTTTCTTGTTCAGTTTACCAAGAAAAGTCTGCAGAGTAAAACTAAAATAATGTCTTTTTTCTAAGGCAGAAAAAAAATTGAATTCTCATTTGCAGCTCCATAAACATCAGTAGAATTATTATATTTGTCACGAAATAACCAATTCAATCAATGATAAAGAAAAGGGAAACAGTGCAGTCTAGTAATGTACTTAAAAAAAGGATGTGCTTATACTACAAAACAAATCTGATTATGTGAGTCTGTAAATAAGCAGAGGTTTTGTTCTTTACCAGTTAGCAAGCTGAGATATTTTTTTTAACTGGCATGAAAAGTAAAATAGGTATTATTAATAATAAGGAAACACAAGAGGTACCAAGAAAGAAGAAAACAATATTAACATGCTGGAAAAGAAAGGAAAGAAGGGAGGAAGACATGGCAAAAGAAGAGTACATCTGTGGCATGGATATACTGACAGATATATCCACATTTTAGCACAGGCACGTTGCACCATGACTAACTGAGAAAAATCCAGAATTTTCAATTGAGTAAACCAGTCTTTTGGAATGAAAGTATCAAAAGACAAACCAGCTTGGCCAGTTCATGTTGCAGTTTAGTTCCTACCTGGTAAAAGAACTAGTATTTATGGACCAAAAATTCACAGCTGAAGTCATTAGATGATGCTGAAAGTGTTTTTTGCTCTTCAGTGAAGGCAGCAGGACACAGACACCTCCATGGAACAGTCCCTGGTGCCTTAGACAATTTCTCCTTCTTATTTCCCCTATCCAATAAGGCATAAAGGGAATAATGCTTTGGATTTCAGTGGGTAAGCTACTACTGTCTTCTAAAACATCTTGAGGCTCTCCTCAAAGCCAAAGTCAATGTCTGTTCAGAAATGACCCCAAAAGCATTCAGCTTTCCTATATGAGCATACCCAGTGCCTTTGTATCCCAGTGCTTTGTATCCCAGCAAACAACCATCACCAGACTACCTGACTGAAGATTAAGAGCTTGATCTTTGCTATTAGTCACAGGCTGTGCTAGGTTACCCAGAGCATTTAAAGAATCCATTCATGCCAGTTCAATTGGATTTTGATATATGACATCCAATTTCCTGTAATTTCCCCTGTGTGGATTTGGGAAAACACACTTCCAGATAAAGATATATCTAAAAGCAATTGTGTCGCATCAGAGGCTGTACCACAAGTACCCAGGGTGCATCACTGGGTTAGGACTAATAAAACTTTCTCTCTGTCCCTTTTGCAATGCTGATGTGATCATGTTCTCTGCTTGCCTTAAAAGCCTACTGACAGCTGTCAATTGCAGACAAAGAAAACTGCAGATATCCACTGAGATATCCAAAGCAAAATTTTCTCAAATGCAGAAAAAATATTGTCGCACTACTAAGTGGAGCAGAAGCTGAATGAGCAGCATGGATAATCATTATACACCTCTACTTCTTGTGGCATTTGTCAATGCTAACCTTTCATGAAAGACACCAATAAAGGAACTTGGTATTGCCGATATTCCTCAGAAGAAACTTTCTTTATTAACATACAAACAACACGACAAATAAAATACGGCAGTGAGACAAGAGTTTGTGAGAGACTTGTCTTAAAGAACAAACCAATCCTTGCTCTGCTGAAAGACTTGAATAAAGATGTTGCTTAGTGCTTTGCTACCTGCTATTGTAGTTGCAAGAGTTTTTCTGAAGGTTGTATTATAAGTGATAATTGAGCAGAAGGAAAGAGAATGACAGACTAGTGATGGATGGTCAGCTACTGAGGCAAAATTAAATGGGTGAGGGACAATAGTCAGAGACCTCAGGATCCAAGCAACTCTAGGCACAGAAACCAGAAGGCAACACATTGCAGCAGAAAGGTTACCTTAGTTCTCAGAAAAAAAACCAGTCGTGAGTACTGTCAGGAGGATGAGTGCACCCATGGGCACCTTTGCCCTGCCTGGCCCCACTGGGGCTCCCAGACAGGCCCTCTCAGCCCATGGCCTGTGGGGCAGTCTTGGATCAGGGCACCCACCCCTGCCCTGGGACATGTTCCCTGCCATTCCTGACTTGGTCCTTGGGCTCCCAGCCTGATCTTGGACCAGACCTGTCACCTATCATTTGCTTGATGATCACAGCGTTATAGACGGACCCTGTCCCTGCCTGCACCTTGTCTTGGGTCCTGTAGGCAAGGGATCTGCCTATGGTGGGGGTCACCCTCAGCTCCCAGCTCAGGCCTCCTCATGGGGGTGCTCCTGGTAACTGCTGACACAAGAAAGGATGCAAGGAGAGTGACTCTCATCTCTTTTTCTCTCCCACCAAAAAAATCCCTTGCTGCAGCAGCTGTATGTATGTGTACACTAGAGCAGGTACATAGTGGAACATGTCTGTGTATAAAGTACTGTCTGGTAGAGTTTGTGGTGGAGAACAGCCAGAGAAAACAAGAACTACATCTGGAAACAACATGGAGTACACATGGGGACTTTAGGATATCATGAATGCACCACAGAAAACTTCAGATCTTAAAGGCAGAGTCTGACACAAAGGAAGGAAGAAAACAGTTAGTAGGTGCTTTTAAAAGAAGGAAAAAGCAATAGGATATAGGAAAAACTGGCCTAAAATCTGATTTTATAAATGACCACTTTCAAGAAAACAAAAAAACCCCCACAATTAGTGGGACCAGAAGGAAGGCTGCAGAGTAACATTCAGGACTGACTCCAATAGCAAGAAAAAGCTGGGCCATGTGGCTGAATACTGCCTTATTTACACTGGCAGGTCCATCAACAGAGCAAATCCAGGAAGGAAAGTTGTGAAAATTATGTTCATATATGCAAAGAGGGGTCTGAAAAAGTTGCAGGAATACACTAGTCAAACATCAAAATGAGTAAACATTGTCACCCTCTTCCCATCAGGACTAATTAAAGCTGGCAGTATCAAACAAGATTAAATGCTTCTTACAATATTCAAGTTCCTTGGAAAGACAGTTTCCAACACTTGTCCTCCCAGAGTGGCCGGTTTCTTTTTCAGCTAATGTCATCCAACCATCACATGACATCTCTAGGTAAATGAAGCCTGATTGTCTTTATTTACCTCACCTAGATCTTTTATGAATATTTTTATCTTACTTCAAGGTCTTGTACAAACTTAAAGTTATGTACTCTATTTTGGACATTCAGATCAATATTTTGGGAAGTTGTTATCCTCACTTTGAATTCATGGAGTTCTATTGACAAATGATAAAAAAATTGAGGGACTTGTCAACAAAGTGTACAATGAATCAAAATACAAGTTTACAGAAATGCCACCCCCAGCACGGTACCCCAAAACACCCACAGTGTAGCAGGTTTCCTGTTACAGGAATTGCATGGTCTAGTTTCAAAAGCTTACACTGGAAGGATAGAGGGAAACATTCTGTTAATAACCAGTAATAAAAAGCAAAAGCTCTATGTCATCTAGAAATTAACCTGAAATTTTAAAGGACTTTGTGACATTACCAGAAAATAAATACAGTACTCATATTCCTCATTGAAATTTTTCTAATCTCTAGCTATAAGACTTAAAAATGAACAAAAATTTGTAATGTAATAGAGGCAATCCATAATTCCTAAATTGTTAATTTACTTTCCCTAATTACAGGCAACCACTTCGAGACATAGTCTTATGACTTTTAACAAAATCCTACAGGCTGCTTTAAAAAATACTGCAGCCCTTCATCTGGTCACAGTTGCATAGTTACTTAAACACTCTGTCATTATGAGTGTCTTTTAAAGTTTTGGGTAACCATGCATTTCTCCATTGTATAGGTGAAGATACAAAGTTTGATTTAATGATTTCTTCTACTTTTATTCCGAAGGGATAAAAACTAGAGAAAAAACCCAAAGTTCCCTTGCATTTCAATTACCTCAACCCATTAGGTAAAACTCAGACTGTTTACCTTTTAAACCATTAGTATATATAACAAAATTTTTGATACAGAATTTATTATATTCATGTTGCCTGTAGAGGAGTAATATACTTATAAATCTCCTTTTCATCACTCTTTTCTTTTAAAAAAGCTCTGTAAACAGGCACATCTTCTTTGAAGTCCTAACAAAAATGAAGTAACTCACATGATATTAAAAACGTCTTAAAAAACAGAGCATGTATACATATGAAATAGGAAAAATCATCATGAAACATGGCAGGGGAAGAGAAACACTACCTTGTGAGTAGAGGCCCCTATTATGTTCTTCGAAGAGCAGATCAATGTATTTTTGATGCAAACACAATGCTTAGTTACAAAGAAGTCCTGCAATTGACTTTGCATAGACAGATTCAGCCACCCTCTTGAAGCCTCATTGACTTCAATTGACTCCCATGTGGAGTCAGTTGCAGAATCAGAGATTCTGGTAACGACCATGTTATAAGGGCCTGAGTCCTTGTCCATTAAACTCAGTGTGAGATTTTGCAGCTGATTTAGTGGATTTCAAATCTGAGTCTAAGTGCAGATAGATAAGAAAGCATAAGTAACCTCTTTGAGCAACCTGCTCTAGTCAGAGGTGTCCCTGCCCATGGCAGGGGGGTTGGAACTTGATGATCTTTAAGGTCCCTTCCAACTCTAACCATTCTATGATAAGTAGTTTGAATGCATTTCTGAATTAAAAGACTTTCAGCCATTGCCTATAAACGTTAAACTCAGCAGCATACAGACTTTAAAAATTCATTCATCTCTGTTATGGGAACGTAAATAAAGGAATGCAAGGAAAGCTTACATCCGAACTGTTTGAATTAACCTAAAAAAGGGGTAAGGTTTTATTTTTTCCTGATTTTTCACAGCATTAAAGTTCTTCTACTACTGTGGTTATGTACATTGCAATTCACCTTAAAAAGGTCTACTCATTTTCATTGATAGTTTTGTACATTTACATATAACTCAATGTTAATTAAAGCCAGTCAATGCAACTGAAACAATTATAGGCTCTCTTTTCGATTTAAATGTTCCACCACTGAATGGTTACCACTAAATGCAATTAAATTTTCTGTTTACATAGGCTACATTTCTTGACACTATCATTTTTATGGCTTTACAATGGAAGGGAAAAATCCACCATTGTCCCCAAATTTCCTTGCATATTTTCATCCTATGGTGCTTTCAAAGTAAGAAACACTGATGACAATGCTTTCTTTAATAAGAGCTAAGAGTCTTTCTCTACATTTCTTACCTTGCAGGCATTGAGATCTGCTCTCAGTGAACCTGGGTCTCAGAAGAATTCCCCATTTCAAAAGCATGTTAACACTAACTCTTTCCTTTAAATAAGCAAAACAGATAGATTTTTAAAAGCTAAGAACAATAACATAGAGATAAAAACCATAGGGTAAATATTTGTTTCTTGTGTGATTCCAAATTCATTTTTTATTTTTGTGTTTGTAAATTGCCTAATTTTTAAGACACTGGAGTCCAGATCAGTACCTTTACCTACACTTGCTCCATGTAATAAATACAAAACATACATTTATAAATAAAAGGTAATACAGTAAATGTGGAATATTCATCCTATTTTTAGATTGCTGAATTCTATAAGTCTTACTGCCTCTTTTACCACTCACATTGCTGTAAAACAGAAGTAATGACATCTGGCTTCAGTAGATGGACGATAATATAAAATTAATGCATCCATATACTAACAGGCACCTTTAAAATAGTATCTGAAGGCATCATCTATAATATTGAATTGCTGGAGATGAAGTACTGTCATTCATACAAGCAATGTAACTGGCCCTGCCTGATAGGAAAATTGCCCAAAACTTCCAAGGCCAGAATCTTGTTTCCCTTAATTTTGTTAATCTACTTGTAGTTAAATTTCTCATGCCATACATCTACCCAAGCTAACTATTTGGGGAGATTTTTCAGAACCAGATGAGCCATTTTGTTTGAATTTTAAGATGGTTGTTGAGTTATTTTTCATTAAATCTGGGTAACTGTTCTTTTTCCAGCTTTAAATGACCTGATGACATGGAAAATTTTCAAAAACGTGATTTTGTTTAAATATCCTTTAAGAGCTTTTTGCAATACCCTTGAAAATCCATGCAGATTGGGTCAGTTCTTATGTTTGTGGTGTATTGAAGTTTTATACATGCTTAGGGGAGGTGTTTTCAATTTTAACAGCTATACACCTCTGAGGAAGTTATTCTCCCTTATCTTTATCAAGTCCCTGGTGGTGTTGAGATTGTGTAAGCCTTACACTCACAGAGCAACCAGCCAGGCCTCCAGAAGCAAGGACCTGCTGGTGTTCAACGAGATGTTGCCTGCAATAGCTGTTTTCAGCTGCACAGGGCTGGTACGAGATCAGCAGCCAGGAGAGAAGTGGGATCCTTTTTTCCTCCAAGCAAGATGTATTTCTCCTAGTAGGACCCAAACCAGAAAAAATAGGAGGAACCATAGAGCAAGAAAAGCAAATGGTCTAAAAGGCTTTGCAGAACCAAAGCTGGCACGCAACTGCAGTGGGGTCTGGTTGACAAAGGACATTGAGCTCACACAAGGATTCAGGTCCTAGAGGGAAAGCTTAGCCGGGCTGGGTGAGAATGAGGGAGGGAGGAGACCAAAACAAGAACTCCTGTGCATCCACAGGGAAGATCTGTCCCATGCAATGATGTAGCAACTCCTGTAGGAAAACATTAGGAGACAGGTAAACACTGTCTTCTCATGAATCTGGATCTCAAGCACCTAGTGCAGATTGAACTTGAGTCTTTTTCTCGTTTCACCAAGCAGACTATTTTCATGAAATGTATAAAAATGTAACGCCTCTGAGATCCTTTCCTGGTGAAGTTCAGTTGAGATAAGCCCTGCTATTATGAATGGGGCAACAATGCTATGAACAAATAAGCCTCACCCCCTTGCAAATTGCATGGGGGTTACTAAACCCATCCAGGGAGAGGAGGACCAAATTAATGATGAATCGTGGAATCCCAATGGATTCCAGTAGTTCCTAACATTTAAATGCTTGACTTTGCAACTTGAATAATGCTTAATGAAGCAGTTCTTTATGCTGCATTTGTAATGCACCATCGTTGTGAAGTCTGAATGCATTAACCAGATTAAAACGAACAGTTATTGTCAGTGGCACAAATCAAATTTCTCCAACTACTAATCTCAAATGGAACAGACACAGACCAGCCTTCCTAAGCCCTCCCTCATGTTTTGCAGTGAAAGGTACTCTTTGTTTGCTGCCTTTATTACATACAATATACTGTTGGAAAGGCAGGTTGCAAATATATATTCTATATCAACCACATGAAAAATGTTTGCCCTGGATTTTCACTTGCAATGGAACTCTCTGGAGGATAAGAGCTATGAGATCAAAGCAAACTGAAAGAAGTCATAAAAGTGGTGCCACACATCAACACCCTGGTAATACATGGACGTTGTCAAAGCTGGATGCAACTGCAATGTAAATAGGGTGAAGGGAGGCTGAGGGGTGGCACAGCTGATACACACAATTCAAAGTATGCTCTATAGAGTCAGGGCTAGTGAACGTTACTTATTCTTGCCTCTTTCATATATATCTGCCTCATTCTTGTGCTTCTGTCTCTGAGAATAGGACAAAGGAACTCAGTACGCTCCCCTAGACTAGGGTAAAAAGGTACTGCTTAAAAATAAAAAGCGGTTTGCCAACAACTCTAAAACTTCAAGCTGGGCTGAGAAAAATAGAAATACATTATCTGGAAAAGGTGAGACACCTTATATTTCACCAAAAAACTAAAGACATATTCTTGGCTTGAAGTGGTAAAATATGTCAATTATGATGGTTTTGCTAACCATTTGAAAGTTTGATTTTAAAAGGCACACATAAAGATACAGCTAAAGATATAAATATACAGATAGATAAATGTAAACTGTTCTAGACGAAGTTGGAGTGGAAGAAAAACTGGTGTATGACTGTAGAGGATTTATAGAGACACTTTTCATGAAATATTTGTTCTGTGTACTCATGGACACCGGTAGTCCACCTCTGTCCTAGTCCTGGTGGGGACAGGGTTAACAAGGACCTTGGACAGGACACAGACTGGTCGGCTGACCCAAATTAGCCAAAGGGGTATTCCATACCATGTGATGCAATGCTCGGTATATAGCCAGAGAGCTGGCCGGGGAGCGGGAGGCAGGAATTGCTGCTTGGGAGTGCGCTGGGGGCTTCCCAGGTTTGGTCAGTGAGCGGTGATACATTAATTGTGTTTTGTATATTCCTCTATCAGTATTACTGTTGCTGTTTTCCTCTTTGCTTTGCTGTTCTGTTAAACTGTCTTTGTCTTGACCCATGAGTTTTGCCTTTCTCTTCCAATTCTTCCCCTTAACCCGCTGCTCGAGAGGAGTGAGAGAAAAGACCATGTGGTTCTTTGTTAGCGGCTGGGGCTAAACCACGACAACCTCCAACACTATCAGCTTTGGCCTTTTATCAGCATCCAGACTACACGATCAACAAAAATAACCAAAGATAATTGCCACGAATATCAAGGCATTATTACCAGAGTCAGAGGGAATGTTTGCCCATTTTGTTAAGGATTCTACATTCATATTTTGAGGGCAGCTCTGTTTATTTAACTCCACTTAAAATATCTAGCTAGCAAGCTATATAATTTTTTGTAAAATAAACATGAAAAGTTACAAATATAATCGCAGCTTTGAAGAACTCCTTGTGGGTTGCAAAACATATACACATTTTCTGAATCTGATATCTCTACACTTTATTTTTTACAACCATACCACTATTTCAAGGAAGTAGCGTTAGTTCTTCTACTGAAAAAGTAGACATTACTATGTCAAAAATATGGGAGAAGGATACTTGCAGGATTATATAAATTCCACCTTTATTCCCTTTCGGGAGCAACCAAATAATGCCAACTGTCACCTAACCTATTCTAATTCATTAGCTCTTAGGGTTCAGAGTAGAATTGACTTCAAAAAAGGACAGTTAGGAAATGGGTATTGACAAAGTGCAATTTTAGCCTAGTATAGCTAATCTCTTGAGCTTCTGTCTATAGTCAGTGGAGTAAGATAGTCTCCTATAGAGGATGACTCAGAGCAGAAACCTAATTTAGCTCTTCTGACTCACCCTCCTCAGAATGAATCAGCAGGCACTCTTGACCAACATTATGCCTGAAAATTGAAAATGCCTTTCCTTAACCTAGGCACATATGACGCACTATTCCCAATCAGAAAGAAATTTATATTCTCTACAGTACTTACTGTAACCTATTTAAAACCATGTTTTCTTCTGGAAAACACCAGAAAGAAAAAAAGACCAAGAAATGAACAAAAGAACAAGACAAAACATAAGAGTTAAATAGCTGGTCAAAGCAGCCAAAGTCCTTATGGCCAGAGCTGATACAGGAAAAATCAAGTGTTCAAGTGTAAACTTGTTCCCATTGATTTATCTCTTTAAGTTATTTATCTCTTTGATTTATTTATCTCATTGATTTATCTCTTTAAGTATTAAGGGTCTATTGAATGTGAACAGGTAACATCTTTATGCAACTGTATCCTTTTAGGGGTAAAACCTGTGATTTCCTTTGTGAACTTGGGAGGTGCTTGATATGCCATAAGCTTGGCTGGAAGATGAAGCTAGTTAAGAATGTTAATTTCAAGTAGAAAAAAAACCAGTCATACACAACAGCTTGGCAGGAGCAAAGGTGACTGAGAAAAAAATACCCACTGGTATCCAGTTTCCTTACCATCACGTTCATACCTGGTTTTTTTCCAACAGGAGGAAAGGAAAGAGATATTCTTGAAATATAGGAAAAGGCAACGGTTACCAAGGATGATATTACACATTTTTAGGCTTTAATGATTCACAGTTCTATCAACCAACTATGAAAACTGCATGTTAATTAGAACTGGTGACCTTGGGAAAACTCAACTGAGTAGGCAGATTTCTCTGAAAGAAAATATCCTCTGAGTTGACTAGAGTTGTAGTACTAGAAAACAAGCTTATTTGAAAACTCCCTTTTGCAGTTTTTCAAATATGTTTCAGTATATATTCAAAAGGACAAACCCTTTTAAAGATTTTTTATTATCAATATTAGCGTTCATAAAGTGTACAAACATTCTTATTTCAAAGAATTTTATTTTCTTAACTTTTAGAGAAGATATTAACGTTTATACAAAACATTTCCATTGGAATTATTTTATCTAATCTGCAAAGAGTGCCACAGGTCAGTTCACACAGCAGCGTTACAAATACTGATCTCGGAGAACATTTTACAAAAGCATTTTACCATCTAACTATAGTCCTATTTGCCCAAATGACTGAGATTATGGACAACTCTACATATTTTACATCTACAGAGTAGTAGTAATATCCTGTTATGCTCACAATACCTGAACTAGATTTAAAGCAGCTTGGTTGCTGCTCTCCGGTTAGCAACAGCCGGAAGGCTCTAGGTAGACAATACTTAGAAATATCTGCTTTGTGCTTTAGCAGCATAATTCACTGGCAGCAGCAACTGCAAGCTAGACATACTTGGATTAAGCACCTATTGGAAAGGGGGCACAGTTATTTCAACATTTTTTAAAATGCTACCTCATCTATTTCAAAGTTGTTTTTTAAGATCCAGCAGTCATTGCAAGTCATTTCAATATATGCTTGTAAGCACATCAGCCACCTGTTACTGGTCCTCTGCTCTTTCCTCCACTCTGTTCTCTGTCACTGTCACAACAACATCCTCCAGGCAATGTGCTCAGCATGAAACATAGTGATACCTTTTGGATTTATCTTATGGGGAGAGGGGAAGCACTGTGGCTCTGCATTGCTGTATCGTAACATTTGTATATATGCCTCATAGCGTCTCATCAGGTGATGACATTGCATTTTTGCATCATGTAGTCACATTTTGATGCACATCATCACACCATGATGCTGCATTTCAATGCAAATTCACCACAGGAGGTCTGAAATAAAACGGTGGTGTTTCTAGATGTCCTGAAGCCTAAGAAATTGAAAAACTTGATATAGAGCTTTAAAAATTGTGACTGCACTGCAAGTATTACTGAGTTCATTGATCTCATAACCAATATTACTTTATACAGTGAACAATTCAGCCAACAGCAGTGTATGGGAGTTCACTATTAGTTTAGGGAATAATATTTTGTTTGCTCACTTGCTTTTGGCTCACTAGCTGTCATGAGCTTAACAAAATAAACTAGACTATTGAGAAAACAGCAGTCAGCTTAAACACTTTGAATTATTTGTTTGCCACAGATCCATTATCTGTGGTTTAAACTTTGTTCCTACTTTAACATGAGTCTAGGCATAAAATCATGGTAGAGGTTTATTCCAAGTGTTTTTTGTTGTAGAATTGAATCCACATCAATTTATGCTTGTTTCTAGCAGGCTGGCCTTGCAGAGGTGTTACAGGTCATGCCCAATAATGCCAAACAGAGAAGGGGCGTATTTGTGTTATATAACACAAATAACAGACAAGACTCCAAAGACCCTTGAAATACATTACTAAAACCCAATATATGATCTAGTCATGTCTTAAAAGGAGCTGAAGGAAAGCTATCTTTATGTTCACTGTATAGGATTTCCTTAAATGGCCTTATTAAACTGTTTTTCACACCAGATTTGCACAGGCAGTGAGATGGGGAGACCCTTGGATGGACCCTGGACAGTTCATGGAAGGCTATGTGGAACCAAACACCCTTGAAACTACACTGAGATTGTTTTAGCCATTTAAGCAGCTCTAAACTATGTCATTTAAGCAGTAAACTATGCATACTGTGCCTTCCTCACAAATGCAGTAATTGTTCCTGGTTCAGTCATAGGCATCCTCTATAACTACGTAAATGTTGCTCCTCTCTGCCTCATAGCACTACTGTAACCCAGGGTAAGAAAAAAAGGGCAGTGAGGGGCATGTCTCCTTCTGCTTTAGTGTCTTCTCTGTTGTGTAAAAAGGGGATTACAGTAATTTCTTCCAAATAAAATCATTTTAACACTGGAAAAGTAATCATAGCTCTGTGCTAAATGGTTCTGTAACCTGGGGTTAATTAGGGACTGTGTGACAGAAGTGCCCTACAAGCATAGATACTGACCAGTCCTGTAGATTATCCACTTTAAATGTCTCTGCTACTAAGTACATCCAACCAGACATTCAAGTTTGGCAGATGTTTTAGTTTTTCTTGCCAACAGAAACTTAAAAGGACTACTTTTCCTACAGTTTCAAGAACTGCAAAAGCAGACAGTCCTACATACATCAGCAGAAATAGTTAGTTTAGAGACAGACACCAAAGGGAGCTGAAAGTCTAGAAAAAATTGCATATGCACAGAAACTGAAAAGAGTGGTAGACTCACTTATGTTCCTGCTCACCATAGGGCCAACAAAAAGTTTGCCTCATTCTTATTTTTTTTCATAAAAATTCTGGAAACAACTGGGGTCAAAGACAGGCTAATGGAAAAGAAGTCTGTTTTGCAGTGACCAGTCCTGTCTGCAATTCTACCTGTAAGTGTGGCAAAAACAAGTAGGAGGTAGATGTATTTTACTTTAAAGTTACACCCAACTTGTTTACAGCTGTGAAAAAGAGAGTTGCATCACTTAGAATGTCTTCACACTTACTCTTTGGATTACACAGCTTTTAACATATGTTAAGGTCTATTTCTTCTCTATGGGATATTGTATGAAGGTGTCAGAAACAGGTATTCAGGCACCGAGATTTTCATTAAAAAGCTGTCATGCCCCTATGTGCTTAAAATTAGAACATAAAATAGAGTTTCAGTTACTCAGCTGAGAAAAAGTGCAAAAGAAAGGAAAGCCAGAAAAGAAATCTTCCCAGTGTTTTGTTCAGTTTTCCTTTTAAGTGATAATCAGTCACCAAAGGAACCTAGATGGTGATGAACACCCTCTGGGGACACTGTCTGGCAGCACAAACATGGTCACCATTTACAACCAAATTGTGTACAAATTATGTAAGCAATGTCTGAAGGAAAGAAGAAGAAGGAAACAGCCAAACCAGAGTATGTTATAAAGGCTACTGACTTCAGTGCAGACAGGACATCCAAACTCTGGTTTGCACAAAAACTGAACTAACATTAACTGCTGGAGAAGCCATATATAATCTTCTAGTAAGCCTTAATCATCATTTTTTGTATTTCTTTAGAAACAGGAGTAGAAAGAGATGGGGTTCAACAAGGATTTCTCTCTCTTACAACACCATCAATTCAAAAGCAGTCATTCTAGACCTGTTCCTTTTCCCATTCATCTTTACTCAGCAATACCCCCTCTTCCAAGGCTCCCACTAGGATTGTTTCTCTGTTTTATAAATTATTTTCTGGAATGGTAGCTAGCTCGACTACTGCTTACAAAAAGGGCCAGGGATTATTTTTTGCCCCAGTACCACAGTTATAATTGGCAGCTGCTGTTCTCATTCTGCTCTGAATAAAGATTGCACATGTTTCATAAAATCAAACTTACACATTTAAAGGGTGTTATTGGCTTTATCAGCAACTCAAAAAGCCCCATGATGTTTGGTCTAAATGTTTTCTCCTGAAGGTGTTAGCATCTCCAAGTTGCACCTAACTATCGCTGACCAGAAGGTCAGACCATCTCCCTAATACTCTGGGTTGTTAAAAGCCGGCATGGTAAGCCAGCAGCACTTACGTGGCATGCTGATGAAGCCCTCCAACTTGTGCTAAGCAAGTGAGTCAGAAGAAAAGATCCTTACATGCTTACATGAGGTTATGGTCACTGCCAGGCTGTTAGGGGCATCTCGTATCACAGCTCTGGACCTAATGAAGTCACAGCACTGTCTGGACTTCTGCAATTATTAAAATGCTTACTGCCCAGAAGGAATACAGAAATCTGCTGCTAATGTAGGTCATTCAGGGAACTCACATTCCCATTCCCAATTACATTTGAATGGGATAAGAACGGGTATAATTAACTGACTTGGTAGGCTAATACTTTCTCCTCTTCCCTCGCTCCCCTAGACAACCACCTCCCCACACACACATTCAAGCACACATTTTTATTTCATGAGGCTATTTGCAAGATCACTGGCCTTTCTCCTGAGATTCTTAGTACATGTGACTCCATTTTAATTGGTTAACATGTCCACATTAGAATCCCCGTCACCCTGCAACTCTGCTGCAAATACGCCTAGCCTATTTACACAATCTTTATTTGCTATACTATTCATCATCTGTTACGCTTCTGAAATCTGAGCGCATGTGGCAAATAATATAATGCCTCTATTATGGCAAAACAGCAGCCCTGGACAGAGGTATTTTGCATCACATGTCCAGTAGCTCTCATTTCTTAAGACAGTGAAGCGACAATACAAATATGAGTGTCGTATTCAGCATTGTGCTCTTGTTCACTGCAGCTTTCTTTTTTTAGACTTCGCTGCAGTTCCTGTAAGGAGCTGTGTGACTTTCCCACCTCATGTTCATTTGTACACATTGAAAAAAAGCAGGCAGTAACAGTCCTGTATCCACATCATGCAAGTTTAAAGGGGAAAAAAAAATAGAAGAAATCATGAAATAAAAAATTAATTTTTTTTGGACTATATGCAAGAGAAACACTGGAAAGACAGAGGTTTTGTACTGCATTCAACATAAAAAGAGTGGTTTTTCTAGACCAAACCATATTTTACAAAGACAAGCAATGACTGGACAGTGGCTGCGATTTGAACACTGCAGCAGTATCAATCAATCATGCATCAGATAAACACATTTCAAAGTGTATATTAAATACAGGCTTGAGCTCATGCAGACTGACATACAGTATTTCATTCTCAATGTGTTCTTTTCCTACTAGCAGAGACTTCTTTGTTCTTCAGCTGTGTTGCTTAAACTGCTTCCTTTCTGCAAAACAATTTCTGAATTTCAGAATAATTTCTCTTAAACCTATTTTTGAAAGTTGAAGTTTAGGTCAAATGCAAATATGAATATAGTTTTATCCTGCATGCATAATTTGTAGTCTGTGTGGAACTGACTCATCTGTCTTCTGTATCTGGCACTCATGTGATGAGCTCTCCTGCTAAGAGTGACCTATTCATCCTTCAAATAAACATCCACAGAGGAAGAAAAACAATATGTACGGTTCCAAATAAGGAATGACATATTGTGCTTGATGTGATCTACTCATGTCTGTTCTGTCAACAGTCTTTTGAATTAAGAGTCTCTTATTCAGGAAACATTTAGAGATACTGGGTAGTATCTTCTGCACTTGAGCAAATCAAAACTCAGAGATAGCTGAATTTAACTGTTGATGACACATGGACTGTTAAGACAATGTCTTCGCTCAGTGATCTTAAGCAGAATGCTTTGAAGAATTGAGAAAAGCTTTGCAGAAATTTTACAGTTTGAGGAGTTATGGTCTAGTGGCTAACAAAAGGGCATTACTGCCTTGAGTGACTGAAGTATTTATTACTTACAAACATGTTCACAAATTAGTTTACTTATATGGTTAACACAAGTAGGGAAACTGTCAGCTAATGCTTTTTCTACCAGACTTTACTGTTTGACTAATGGGCTCCCTTCTGTCAGCATTTAAGATTTATTTAATTTGATTCACAGCAGAAATCTTGTTACATCCAACGGAAGACAAACTTTATGGGTATTCACATACTATGTGCCCATAACATAGGACTAGAACTTTAGATGTTTTAAGTAAGCATCCAGAGACCAGACCTATAGAAATCTGACCATAGCCGCACAAAAAAATGGAACTGCTGGGGCTGAATATAATTTTTCAAAATTTGTTAAAAGATGGAGCACTTCTAATCACAAAATTAGAAAATATTAAAATAATTTGTAATCTGCAGATGAAAGAAATTTTTCACTTGATATTGAGAATTTTAAAAGTCATTTTCTGTAGAAAAAAACCACTATATGCAGCAAGTATTGATCCCAAGAAATAATCTCTTTGCATTTATACAAACTGTATTTCTACCTGATAAATACAAGTCATAAAAGGGAAGACAAAGTTTCTTTATTTTTGGGTCTGACAGGTTACCATTTCAAGGTAAATAGATCTCCATTTCTTTTTCCTTTACAAATGAACCCTGAATCTAGTGGTCAGGGTGGTTCATTTTATCATATGTTTTACAACACCTGAACAGAGTTGTCTCCGTAAAATCACTAGCTACATTCACACAAACCCATAGTCTTCCGACCATACCCTCCCTACACGGTAAAACCACAAGTGTTTATGTATTCACAGAGGTGTTACTAAGAGCATAATAAAAATAGGAGGGACTGTACAGGTGTCCCGATAGACCTAATCTGGCCAGCAGCACCTGCATTACTAATAATGTTGAATGCAATGTCTATACCAAAACCCAAACAATATCTTGGCTTAATTCCCAGATCTGAGGGGTACTCACAGGGCTGGTTACTAGGGGTGCAGAAACAACAGCATTTTTTTTCTTCAGCTGACAAGTAGAACAAATTTGAGCTGGAAATCAGAAGGAAAATGAATATAGAACCCTATAATGTTATTTTTATTTAATCATTTTATAGGGTACAACTGGCAGGCTCAGGTTTTGCGAGGTTGTTTTTTGTCACCTAACACACTGTGAAAATCTGTTTTACAGACAGACACAGTCGAATAAAGTACGTTACTAGATTGGAAATTTAGAGAAGCAGACTCAACACTGCAATTAATTTGATCTTAAACTTTGCCTACTTTTCCCGAGTTTTCTTTGTAGACAACCCCCAGCAGCTGTTGTGGCATTGCTGGAGTTTTTGTGTGTTTCACTTGTTTTGGGATCTTGTAACATCATATCCCACCTCCTAGTCTCACTGAAACAGCTTCCTCTGAGATTGCTTCTATCTCCTCACCCATTTGATTAAAAAAAAAAATCAAAATAGAGTATGATTTAGATGACTGATGAGAAGAAGGGTCAAGGAAAGGGCTGACGGTATCTCTTCTTATTTTAATAAAGCTGGCAAAGGATAAAGAGAAAGAAAAAAATAATAAGCAGTAAGATTCCATCTCCGTGGTGTGTTTGGAAATGAAATATTTCTCTCATCAGAAATCAAAAGTAGCTATTGATTCAAATATAAAATGCATTATAGGAGTAACTCTTAAATTGCTATTTCCAATTCTGTGTTTGAGGTGTAGTTACGTCAATGCCTGTGTAGTCACTACAGTAGAGAAAGCTCCCTTGAAACAAATGAAGGTAGGTCAGATGGCAGCCAGAATAAGTATTCTCATATTGTTACTGACATGCATTGAGGAAGCTGTTTGTACGGGCATTGCCTGCACAGCCCATGCCAGAAAATAGTTCAGGGAAAGTAACGTCTGCTGCATTGACCATGATGCTAGCAATACAAAAAGTATTATGAAGAAATCCAGTGTGAAAATTTTAAAGGCACAGTGAGGATGACGACTGACTTCTTCAGCAAACTACACACCAAGTTATAAATAAAAACCAGAAATTGGTCTTTCTCAAAAGACACTGGTTGTTAACTGCAGTAGTTAGCTTCAAGATGACTACAGTATGACAGCTGTAGCTAATAACCTAGAGGAGTCTGCCAGCAAGATAGTCTCAGGAGTTTTTTGAGAAAGGGGAAGAGAATTTTTTTTCAATTAGCTTCCATAGCAAATGACATGTACATAAAATAGAGGGAAAGTCTAATGTAAAGAATTAGTCAAATACAGGACAGTCACATAAAGAGCACAATAACTGGTTGATGTAGCAGGGGGATAATCAGTCTGTATTGGGCTATGGTTTATGGGAAGAACTGCCCCAGTCCTGTTGGGGTGTTCCTGTGATGTTAGTTCAGCAGAAGTTCAGGTCTTTTCTCTCTTCCAGGTTGACCTACAATTCCCAACAGTTGTTTACAAAGTCTTACCTCACTGGTCAGGATGAACCATGCACAAACTGGACATCAGATGTTTCAGTCCTTCATCCTTCTAAACAATGCTTGCAGCTGAACTGGAGGCAAGAGCTGCTAACTGTATGCAGTTGCATGCCAGTCACAGATGTTGCTATACTTAAGTGCATGCATGATGTATAGATAATCTAGATATCTGGAGGCCTCAATAGTTAGTTACTTATCACAGTCAGACTCTGTCAGAGTACGACAAATAGTCAACACTGAGCCAAACACAGAATTTTGAGGCTCTAATTTTATACTTAAGTACCTAGTATTTTTGTGAATCAACTTAGAAAGATAGTAAGTCCCTATCCTACACTGAGTCTTCTTGACATACCTGATCACTCTGTATTCCCTCTGCAGGGGCTTGTTGCAGTGACAAACTCCAGAAATGTGTGTGTGCTTACTAATACAGTTAAGGAAGACTGGAGGATCTACGTGCTTGAGTGCAGTCTTTGTCTGGAAATAATTCCCTGGGTTGGTTTATTTTTCCCTCTTCCTATATAGCAGCTCTTTCTTCTCTTTTCTGTTTTTGGATGTGAGGTAACTAGAGTCTGCTCTCCAAGGAAATGTTTTCTGTATCCCATATGGCAGCTTGGCCAGCTAGGAGGCTTTGTCTTTTCAGGGATGAGGGCAAAAAGATCTTCCAAAATATTGCTGGGAATTTTCTTCATTTTGCCAAATAGTCTTTTATATTTTCATGTGCCTTACTCCTCCACTTTTTCTGTCTTTCTAAAACCTTCTTGGACACTGCTGCACTGAGGTGCATTATTATGTCTTTATTGCTACAGTGGTGTAGTAGCCCCTCCTCCTTATTCAGCTTATGCTTTCAACCTCCACCTCAACCAGGCAGGGCAGAGCACAACATTGAAGACTGCATGAAAGCCTTACTGAATCCTGCAGACAGCAGTCAAAAATGTAGCCCAGGGACCAGTAACTGAAGATGACAAGCTGATGCTGGAAAATAAAGTGAAAGAGATGAACCATGTGAATGATAGCAAACGGAAAAAAGAAGTCCTCTTTTCCACAAACTCTTAAAAGGCCTGTTAGTCTGAATGACTAACTTGGTAAAGAAACATATTCATTTTGGCTGCAATAAATTTTCACAAACATCACACTATTACTACACTTCATCTAGCCTCAAAAAGACATTATTGGCATCTGCATACCTACAACTGTAATGCTATGGTTCTCAGAAGTAACTGGCAACGTGATACATACTTTTTTACTTTTGTCTTCTACAAATAAATGTAAACCGCTGCAAGGGAATTTAACAACTGGATTTATAGTGTTTATGTTTTATAGAACAATCTACTTCCTTCATGTAAGTGACTATTAACTTTATTTAGTATGCCTGAAAGTGAATGGTGCCATACAAGCAAAGGATTAGGTTATGCCAGTCTCCTATGTTTACCTAAAGTGCTGGCAGCTATTTCAGAGGACTGCCTGCTCTGAACTTTCTTGCTCTGGGTTATAGATTGACACCATGAGGCCAGCAGGGTATAGGGAGACTCCTATGGTGAAAATATCCACACAGATAGACGTGTTTCTAGAACCTCATTCTGTTTGCTCATTTTTTTATTCTAATTAATTCACCAATTAGTTCCCAGCAGTGTCTCAACATTTCATGCGTAAGACTCAGCTAGTGCATCAGTGGTCTGCAGCTAAACACCTGCAGATGGCAACTTGAGAAAAATATTGATTTTCAATGACTGGAATTTGTTATTTAATTCAGCATGAGCTTTATAACCATTCCTTGCTCATCAGCATATGACCACAAGGAGCTTCTCTGTTCTAGGTAGTCAGGAACAAGTCAGTGAGTCAATTCATAGGAGCAGCTTGGTCCCTAAGTAGGCAGGAGGAGAGAAGATGAAAGGACTACGCACACAGCTGTGGGGAATGGTACAACCCCATTCTTCCACAGAACACTCTCATGAGTGCAAAGCACAAAGAAAGGAATGGACCAGCTGCAAAGAATGGGGTGGACCAGCTGCATGATACACCCCAACACAGAAATTCTAGGAGGGATGTCCTCTACCGGTAGATCTTCACAGCACTCTTACCTGGCATAATGCAGCTCACCTGTGCCTATAGTGATAATAATCATCAGGGACAACCTGCTAACATTTATTTTTCTGGGTGGTTTCATAATAGCTGTAGGGATATTACATAGAGAGGAGTTTCTGTTCTGAGGATGACAGGAAAAAGAAAAGAGAAAAAAACCTCTCATTGGCAAAAAAGCAAAGGAAGCTGCTGCACACATCAAATAAAAAAACAAGATGGAGATGTGTTTATCTAAGAGGAAAAGTACAGCTGGGAACTCTGACTTCTCTAGAGGATGTTTGTGCCGTCAAATAAAGCAATGATAGCAATTATTTGATTGTACACCCCAACTACATGGAGGAAAACAGCAAATCATATGGCCTACAAAGAAAACCCTGTTAATAGGAAAAAAAAAAGAAGAAAAAAAAAAGATTGTTTTTCGTCTACAATGACAAGAGACCTTTCCTTCTAAAGTCATCATTGGTGTATGTACTACTATGTTCCATAAAGTTCAGCCATCTACATTATTTTTCTCCAAATAAGCTTTTACAGAGTATGAATAATCTGAGTTCAGATATGATGCCTTACCTCCCACATGTAAATTCTCATCTCTACAAACTAAGTGGAAGGGAAAATCAAACCCTAAAAAAGTGGGGAATCTTGGATTTTACCACTGGATCTCCATACTGAGTACTGGACAAGATTGTTCCCTGATACCTTCCCATGGTATATGTATGCCCTGACATTTTTCATGAAATACTATATTGTAACCTGTAAAAGATCAGTGTAAATAATTCAACTCAAAATGAGCATAGTCTGGAATATTGAGTTTGGAGTTACAAGATGGCGTTGATAGCATTAACATTCAACACAAGCTGCTATGAAATCTTCACAGAAATAGTACCAACAGGAGCAAAGACAAAACAAAGAAATCCAAACTTGTCTCCAAAAAAGAGTATGCACAGTAATACAATAGCAATACCAGAATTTTCATAGCTGTATCACACTGGTGATACATCAAGTCCAGTACTTAATCTGTGGTCTTTCAAAGAAAAATGTGAGAAATCAAGAGAAGGATTATTGTCCCCAGAAGAAAAAATCTCTTCACAATGCAAACCAGGTCTCTGCCCTGCAGCTTAGGGGTCATGTTTCATCTTTTAAGGAAAAGAAAGTCTGATCATACGATCAATCTACAGAGCTAGTGGAACTGCGAAACTTCTCATTATCTATTTAAATGGATAATCACTCTTTGAATCCCACTGGCCCTGGTGGCATCTTGTGTCTGTGAATTCTACAGATTCATTCTATGTTGACTTACTCTACTTTTTAATAAAATCAGACAATAAATAATGAAATCAATACTTCTCCTCGTGTAAGAGTATTATGAAAATCTGAGAGTTAGCCCTGAAAACTCATTTACTCAACTGCTATTCAGAACAGCACAATTAAAGAGAGGACAGATGAAAAAGGAGGGGAAAAAATTGCTAAATATTGATGATGATCTTTAGCTATTGTCTGCCTTTAAATAGTACTTAATATATTTTAAAATATTTAGCATACTTTTCTGTGACTTTTAGACTGAAAGGGATTTCTGCTTCCAGTTTATATCTCTATTCCCATTAGTTCTTCCCTCTCTAATAAATTCTCATTCACATAATGATAATGTATCAAATCAATCATACGCATTACCAAGTAAATATGTCTTGGTCTTTGCATTGAATAGGGTGTCTCAGACTTTCTCAGTGGGTATTTTAACTTCTTTAAGCAGCTCTGCGAGTGACACCACCCCACACCCGCATATTTTTTGGTCCTTTTCCTACTGAATAATCAATCTCTGCATAAAAGGTTGGTACCAAACCACTAAGTTCAAAATAGAATGAACAACAGATCAATAAAATATGAACTTTTCTCCCACTTCCAGGTTTAACAAAACAGTTATTTCAATAACTAAGCTTGCAGCCAATATTGTTACATTGCTGTTTCTAAGGTCAGAATGGTTTCTAGCTTGAGAAAGATCCAACAGTTCATTTTTTGTTATAAATGAGAAAATTTAAGTGCCAGAAGATTGGCACTTCTACTGAGTAACGAACATCTCCCACAAAGTCTGATTTCCTCTCACACTGCACAAAAAAATGATGAAAAGCGCTGGCTAAATTGGCATACTCCCTAATTTAAACTGCAGTCACAAACGTGATGTATGAAACAGTTCTTCCATAGCATTAATTTCACACAATGGATACATATGTCTCAGCAGATATTCCTGCATCTTCTCACTTCAGAGATATTTATCATTGGCAGCAGTGCCTCAAAACTTAGCATAGACAAATAAAACTCACAGAGAAAAAGTGTCCCCAGGGGGATGGCCTCCTGTCCCTCCAAAAGTTCAGCAGAGAGAAGAGCATAAATCTCTGTAGCAAAGGCAGACTACTGGGAGTTAGGAGATGGGGAGATTTAAGACTCAGTCCCAATACTACACGACTGCGTTTTTATGGATAAACAGTGAGCTCAAGCCCCTACCTGAGCGTGGTGAACTTGGCATCCCTATTCATCCCACTTGTATTGCTGGAGTATGTGAAGCCAACCCAAAAAATCCCACAAAGCACTGTGCTTAGCAAAAACTGACCTCAGGATACCTTCAGGTAGACAAGGCAGGCTATGCCTAACTCCAAAATATGATCCTGGAGATGTGCTAAAAGCACATTAATTTCTGTTCCTCTGGAGTGCTGCTGACCATAGTGAAGATCAATGCCAAGCAGCCCACACAAGCAGATGCAGTGGTCAGCAGTGTGGATAGTTACCAGATTTGATGTTCAGAAGAAGCTTATACTGACATAAAGGTGTCCATACCTGCAGTTCACGTAGCTAATGATCCCACGAATACAAGTGTTAACATTGGTAAGCAGTTCACTAACTGTCCAAGAGCAGGCTTGCACAGAAGCTGAACATATTCACCAGTGACTGTAAGATCATGGATGGTAAACTTTGCCTCAGTTTCCTCAATAGTAAAACTCCAATTGCAATGTTTATCTGCTTCACATGGGGTCATGAAGCTAAATCTATGAGTATTTGATAGCTGAAAATGGAAATAGCTGGATCAGTGCAAGGTATCATTACTATATTCCCTCAGTGGTGTGGGAAACATCACTATAATAATTTGCATTCCAAAGGAAAAAAACCCTTTTGAAGATTTACTTGCATTCCAGAAGATGAATTCCCCCTCAGAAAAATCAAAGAGAAGACAACAGAGCTGCCAAACACACCTTTGCACAAGGCTGCATTTCTTCTCTTCAGAGGCTTTACTTTTTTTCTTTCTTTTTTTAATTTTATTATTATTTTAGACAGTAGGGAGGGCTGAGTATGTAGGATGGGTCGTCTTCTCATTCTCATTTATAGAGTCTTACCAATAACAAGTGATTTAACTATTCATGAAACCAGAAGGTGAAAACAACAGTCCTCTTCACATGAATAATTTTGTCCTTTGGATTACTTTTTCTCGTCAGTTTTTTTCCCATTCCAATTAATTTTGAAGCCCACCTTCCCATCGTATTGTACTGCAAGGCCATTCTCAATTTTTTCAGTCAAACATAGTAGTAGTTTCTTCCTTTTTAAAAATAATTTCTGTAAAATAGTGATGTAAGTTTGTTATATACGTATGGTATCCTCCTTCTCCAGTCCAGACAATGCCTGGTGTAGACAAGCTATAAATACAGGCTTTGGACCAGTGGCTGCACAAGTGCTGTATGCACAAAATACCATCGTCCTCTCATGCCTTTTCACCTGGTTTTATCACATAGAATTTCTATATAACTCATTGGAGCAAGACTGTCATCCTTCCTAGCACCCCACATACTCTGGAGGCACTCCCCGGCCAACTTTCACTGTCTGTACCACCTGCAAATAAGGATTGGGCATAGCTTCAAAAGGCAGTACAGTCATAGTCTCTTCTGTGCCCCGGCCCAGGCAAAGACGTTGTTCTATACTTCAGAATAAAAACTGAACACAGAGAAATCTGTCCCTTAGACCACCATTAGTGGCTTCTACCTTTTTCAGCATCTGCTAAAAAAATTCTCATCCAGCTGTGCTCTTAATTCTCTGCTGAGATCATCTGAACTATTTCAGTACTGACTTACAACTGAGCAGAAATTACCGTTACAAAGATAGACCATAGTAGCAGGTATAGCATCACAGCATCAGAGAACTGACACGGCACTGAGACTAACACACATCATCCACCAAAGATGGTCAAACAAGGGTTTCTCTGATTTTTTTTCTTGTGTATGAGAGATGGTTATATCCTCACAGCCTGGGCAAAGGATTGGACTCCACTCAAAGAAAGGTAAGAGATGAAAGTAAGAGGTGAAATGCATACATTGCTCCAACCGCAAGAAGTATAGACTACTTAGATGATCCCCTCTCAAAGACTCTGATTTCCCTGAAGCTCCCACTCACAGTCCTGGAGGCTTTCGACATTTGGCAGAGCTCCCAAGGAGTTAGTTCCAAAACAAATTGTGTTTGCCCAGGTTACTTCTGGCTCAGTATCTTCTAGCTTTATGTTGTGTGGCTTTGCTACTTTAACAGTATTTTAAAGGAGTATTTTACAGCTTGTGTATTCCTCAGCAGATCAGCCCATCTGACTCACACCTTCTATCCCTGGCCTCCTGTTCCTCCAGGACTCTCTCCACCACTCGTTTCCCATTGCCTCCCATTTTCCAGTCTCAGTCTCCCAATGTCAAAACTTGCCCAGCAAGTGCTAGCTGGTGCCAGCTGTTCTCCAAGCTTCACCACCTTTTTTTTTCCCCATTATCTAGCAATGTTGTCTCCAAATTTAATACTTACTCTAGCTATTGTCATTCTCCTGTTAAGTTCCACCCTCTCCCCTGTCCCATCTCACAGCTCTGTTTTGAAGCATTTGTTTCCAACTACAAAAGCAATGCAGGTAGTAATTACAGCTTAGCCTTGAAAATACTACATCTTCAAAAGGCGAATGAGATTTTTTTCCCTATTAAAAAATATACACTGTAAAAAAAAGTCAAAACCTCTCAAAAATCTTGGCTAATAGTTCATCTTTTGGGAGAAAATAGCCATTAACTTCCTCATTGTGTGTGTCTGTTTCTATCTTCCTATATACTGTAGAAGCTGATATCATGTTCATCAGTGTGCTTACATCAACTCATTGCTATGTGACTTTGTAATTAATAGGTGGCATAGATATCACCACCTTCCTACTATAAGACATTTTCTCCAATTGCTTAAAACTTGGTTAAATTTTAGCAATAGTGGGTGCCTTCCAGAGGCTACTTTTTTTTTTCCTTAGCTTATTATTTCAACCACTTTCTAGAATTATGTACACGCACATAAGCTCTACACATGCACACATACACACACATAAGCTCTAACAAATATGGGCTTTGGAGAGGGAAAGTGAGAATTTGTAGGGATCAATTTTTCTATCAGTGATGTATTATTTTCCACACTTACTTTTTTTCTCAAATCCACCAAATAATATACTTAAATCTTAGCTCACTTGGAGAGTCGACAGATATTGGTTCAATTCTGCAAGATAAATTGCTTGACAATTGCACACAAACTATGTACCTTGCAATCTGGAGTGTAGGGGTGAAGCTGGGCTTCCCTTCCAATTCTGCCCACCCAAAAGTCCACTTCCTTGAGGATAAGGATTGGGAACATCTCTCTCTTGTTCTGGTAGTACAACACTGTACCTGCCACTCCTGGGCAATGGGAAGAAAATGTGAAGTTCTCTAGAATACAGGGATCTGAGTAAGGCAGAAAGGCCTGTGAACTGAAAAAAAAAAAAAATGAGGATGATTATGGAAAACTTGAGCCAAAAAAAAAGTTGGGGAACAAGAAGTACTGGGATCCCTGGTAGCAGACTGAAACAGAGAACTGAGGGATGCTGGAAGGAGGGTTGTCACTGAAATCAGCTCAAATTTTGATAAGTCATTCTTCCACCATGCACACCTTGGTCTGTACAGAGCAGATATCAGTTACTGAAGGAAGGCTAAGGAGCAGCATGGAGAGTTCACAACTCAGAAACTAGCTTTTTAAAGCTGTGTATTTCCACACATATTTCCTATTAAATGATTCATGTAGTTGTATCTGTTTGCCTTTTCCATCTTCTGCCTTTTATCCCATCAGCTCCCAACACCTAGTCTGTCTGTACAGCCTTTTTTCACCTCACAACTTCTCTTCCATCATTTCTAGAGACTGAAGTTAGCAGAACTAGGGAGGTTAGAGCCCCTGTTATCACCACCTGATGCAAAGCATATCTACATGATGAGGGAAGAGTTGCATTGCCTTTTTCTCCTCCTTTCTCCAAGTACACCTGGAATTACTGATTATTCTCATCTTTCCTAAAGCAGTTAAAACAGATTTGACTACAATTTTATACACTATATGCACATTATATTTACTGAATAGATAGTTATTCAATATTTGTATCTATCCTCTTCTGCTGATGTTGGGTGTCATATAGTCTGACGTATAGTCAAACCCAGCTCTTAGCATCAACCCCTGAATTTCACCAGTCAGTAAATTTTGGAATAGCCTGGGAGTAAAATGCTTTTTCTCCATTAAGAAGCCCAAGGTCTTTACCCCATAGCTCTTGTATCCCAGAGAGGTATATTCTGAGAAAGAACACAGAAGTTTTAGACTGGAATTCTCATCACTGCCACTGTCAAGATTATGTTCAAAAGGTGTTGTTATATTTCAGTTAAGAGAGGCTTTGGTAGCTCAAGAACAGTTCTCCGTTCAGCCCCACTCACAAGAATGCCGGCTCTCCCTTCAACCCCACGCTGGGTGGCAGCTGTCTTCTCTGCCACACAGCTCCGAGTCCTCCCGAGGACATGGTTCATCCTGGGGAAAAAATAGCATGAGATTATGTAACAAAAAGATAGACTCGTAATATATGTGCACAAGAGGGCGAAATTAAGGTCATGCAGGCAGTTTGTAGTGATTACTGATTGCTTAATTTCTCCTCAGCACCTACCCTGCTCCCCATCTAAGGGCCCTATTCCCCCTCCCAGCCTCCACCATTCTCTTTCCTTAGCTTCCTCTTTCTTACTCATCCCTGCCCATTTATACAATCATGTTTCTGTCTCTCTTTGTTGCTGTCTTTTGCCCTTATTTTGATCGTTTCTGTACATATGGCTCTCACTCTCCGCTCCTATTTCTCACTGCTGTTTGAACAAACAGTTCACTGCCTAAGGCTGCTGTCTCCTGACAAATACAACTCCCCTCCTCCCCCTCATCCTCGTGTCTGACTCTACCTTCTTTCAAACTCTAACAGAAAATACTTTCAGATGTACAGGAGACTTTCTGATTTAATTTCCTCTCCAGACACAGAGGGGAATTATTTGAAAAATCCTGATTAGACATGATCTGAATCAACTAAAGGCAACATAATGTACACATAGCACTAATAATATTGAACATTTGTACAGCATCTTTAGCCATGAAAGTGCTTTACAAACACTAAGGGACTGATTTTTCCGAGGTCTTGTGCACTTGCTGCTCAGTGACTTTAGATTTTTTTTGTGATTGTTCAATGCTTCTGAAAATTAGAATCTATCTAGTTAGTGTTGTAATATCACCAAAAAACCTCTCTAGCTATCATTTTATATACAGAAAACTAGACCTATAAAGAGCATCACATGTATCAAGCCAGGGTGTAGGACTGCCTTTTTATTTTATGTTTGGACAGCAAGGTCCTGGGGCTGTATACAGAAAAGGGCTCAGCTCACAAACTGAAACATTAGGTGTCTAAGTCCATAAAGTTTTCTGAAATCCAAGTTTCTGGGGATGCTGTTACCTAGATTTCTTCCACTTCCATGTTTACAGCAAAGTCATAACTGGTTGTTGGTTTTGAGCCTTACACAGGGGAGAACTAAGACAAATATGAAACCCATCGTCTGTGTTTAGCCAATGATTCAATGCTTAGAGTGCTCATCCAGATTAGGGAAGATCTTGCTTATTCGAGTTTGACCCCTGAGGTTTGACTCCTAGCAGGCAGTATAATGAAAACATTGATATGACCATTTAGCCTCACAGGTAAAGAAGCCAGTTCCAAAGAGAATGATAAACCTAGATCTTGTAACATCTTACAAGAACACTCCTAAGTGGGTTAGATTTTCTGGTATGTTGTTTTACACAGAAAAACTGTTCCAGCTTACTATCCTTATGTCAGGAGAGGTTTCACACAGTCGTTTACAGATGGAAGGTTGGTTTTCCATTTACAGTCTGGTGTAGGTCTTCTGCAGTGTCCCAAGTTCTCATTATTTCCTGCTGACTGGCTTCAGCAGTGCTCACCTTATTTAATTTGCTTTCTGTATTGTTCTTTTGAATGCTGAACTCTTCCTATATGTTTTGCAGAGCCATCCCATTTTAGACACATCCTTATAATGCCTACATCCCTCATGGATTTAGCCCTTGAGTCTAAACAATACTGTAAACAGAAAATATCAAAGACTCAAAGTTCCTAACTCCAAAAGCCACTTAGATGGAGTTAAGTGTCCACTTAACTCCAAAGTTCACTTAAGAGTTGATGCAGTTCAGTGTACATAATATAAATTTCATTCATCCAACATGCATCATCTGAAAAAGGGACATATTCTCTTTAGTATTTCAGAGGAAAGGGTTTTCAGATAGGTGAATCAGGGTTTAACAAAGGTTGCTGATAGCTGATAAAACATTTCCGTCTGACCCTGTCCTGTTGATACAGGCAGCCCTGAAGTAGCTAACAGCCATTTTGTAATTGCAGGTCTTGGCTGTGACAATTTGGAAGTCCTCTGTCACAAAATCTTGAGTGAAGTTATCTAAATCTGTAGATTTCACATTATTGGTTTTGTACATCAAAAAAACTGGGAAGATGCATGGAGATCTTCCCTAGGATGCTCTCCTGTGGAAGACTGCTCTAGTAGGTCATATATTGCAGACCCTTCTCCACGTCTCATCAGTCGTTTCACTAAGATGAAAAATTTTCTGTCCTTTTAGTCCATCGATAGCTAAAAACAAGCCTGTATTCAGTGATTATTTGAGATACTAAAATTGGTAATGCTCTTCTTAAAAAAATAAAATGCAAAGATTGTCAGTGGGTGACACGTAACCTCAATGATTTGAAAAAAAAAGAAAAAAACTCACACTACCCTACCTTTGAGTAGTTTGATACCTCTCAGGAACTTTGAATTTTTTCCTTGCTACAAGTCTTTATAAGGGTATTCAGTACGTTAAAAAAAGGTCTTTTCTTCCTCCCCCCCCCCATTGTCTCATAGTTAATTACTTTGTTTTTCAAGCTTGCAAGAGATCCTACACAACAGCAACATTCTTTGCAATCCCAGTAACTCCTGCTCAGTGAAGCACATCTCACTGGTGAGGCACAAGCACCGTATAAGAAAGGAAGAAAACTATCATAAAGCTCAAGCTGAAAGCTCTGCTAGACAGCTTGTCACAGGAAGGACAGAATATTGCCAGTTTTCGGAAAAGAGTCTAGACTACAAAGAATATGCAGTGCAGTGGTTTGTTGTTTTGCTGTATGGTGCTGGAAGTCCTGTGAAAAAGTTGGAAAAAGAAGGCAAAACTGAGACAGTGCATATGCATATTTGAATGCTGATCATTCATTTCTTGGATTTCATCAAAAATTAACATCTTTACATTGTTCTTTCTTATGTAGTGCTGTGTGTTTATGTGTGTGCATGGATCTGCATGGATATATATACATATTTATATATATACACAAGACCAATTTTCATAAGTGAACAGTATTTTTGAAGTTCTTTGTGTATAAATTTCCACCCTTTGAGGATCTTAAGGGAAACTTTCACTCTTGGCAGATCCTTGGAGGAAAGTCTTTTTTTTCAAATCCAACTTAAAATTATTTTGCGAGTACAAATAGAGCCAACACCAGAACACAATGTAGTCCAAATTTACCATTCTCAATTAGCAACCAACCTACACCAGCATCTAAATAAATGATCTTACACTGAACTGTACTGATGAAAATTTTCAGAATGAGTATATGGTACTCATGCTGTAAATATAGTTTGCTTTATATTTGTGACAGTTTTATGGCTCCCTGTCTTATCTGAAATTGCCTCACCTCAGATCCATTGTGAAGCCGTTTTACTATAACATCATGGCAATTTTCACCAACCATTTCAGTTTATCAAGATACTTTTAAATCTCCAGCAAGTTGATTAAAACCCCATCACCCCATCACCCTTTCCTTTCTGAAGTAGACTGTGCTTGCATCCCAACAATTTCCATGAGTAAAATATCCATGTCAATGTAAAAAGCTTTGAGTTAAAATGGACACAGCATTACATGCCTCAGTATAACTGTTTCAAGACGCAAGTTTGGGTCTTGAAACAGTTATAAGTTTCAATATAATATAATATAATATAGTCACAAGCTTTCTCTGGTTACAAGTCCTGTGGCCTTTAACAGAAAGCATGACTGATAAAGAAATTAATTCTGAGATTATGGTGCAAAACAAACAGTGTGATATGACATCTCAGGTTAAGAAACTTGATGATGGCATTGATGGTTTCAGGTAAAGCAAAGGATCTATGTTTGTAAAACACTGGGATGAGATGATTTGCCGACAGTGAAAGGTTTTTCTTGTGACCTTTCTTCTCCTTACCAATTCACTGAAATATGTACAGAAGACATTAGGCAAAAGCCTGAAGTCTGGAGTGTTTGTGCATCTGTGTGTGTGTACATATATGAAGTATGCATATGTATGTATATATATATGTTCCTATGTATATATGTGTTTACATGTATGTATACACTTATATAGCCTGTGGACTTTCAATGATATAGAACTTTAAAACTGATAAGTAGTCTCATATATTATATTTAGGCTCTAATATATTTTATATAAATGTATACTATATCTTTTATTTTTAATATGAAATATATGTACAATATACATGTATAATATGCATACTACATACAAATGTTTTTAAAAATGCATATTTCTCTTCTTTGTTGGTAGAAAATCAATGTCCCGTGTAACAGCTATTGTTTTTAAAAATACATTATTTCTATCATAAACTATGATATGTGATATATAATGGGGGGGGGGAATCTCCAGCAAAGCCATTGTTGCCATAATTCACAACCAGTTTGTTAGAGGCTTAACCGCTTTCAGCTTTGCCTTGGGCCATTAACTAACAAACCAACCATTAACTGTTAGTAATGACCATTTTTTTCCCAGAGATTATTGCTTAATTGAACTCCTGTGCTGTGTTGGTTATTTTTATGCCATCTCACAATGACTATGCACTACTGCGTTTTCCTAGTATACCAACCACCTAGTGAAATAAACAAGATAAGTGTTAGAGGATTGGATCTTCCACTGTATATACCATTTAAAATACATTACTTTAATGAACAGCTTTGATGTAGCAGACGTGCTTTTTCATTTTTCCTGTTCTCCAGAGCATATGCATCAAGTAACTTAGATGCAGAATTAATGCATGCTGCTGTTCAGTAACGTATACAATGTCAAGGCATTGTATTACTAAGCTGTGTTATATATTCATTTGGGTAAGACACATTTGATTATTAGCATTCTGTTCTTCAGCAACAAGCCACATGTGCTGTCTGTTACCATGGCAATAAATTAGGAAGGATAACCTGACTACTTATCAATTTTTATTAGTGCAATCATCCTACCTGCTTAACCCCTCAGTAACAGTAGCATATTTAAACACCTCTGATAAAATCAATGCAACGCTGGGGGTGTGAGTTAAGCTAATAGGGTGGGGACGAAGCCAAGGTACTGTGCAGATGGGGGAGAGAAACTGACTTACAACATGATGTTGATGTGATTCATTAATATTACAGGATCAAAAATGTTAATGTTTCTGAGGATCTTAGCACAGTGGGAAGAGATGAAAATAAGCGCAAAAACTTAAGATGGATAAAATGAAAAGTGCTTCCCTCCTGCTGTGTTTAAAGCAGTATGTGTAAATGCGTATGTTAAACTATAAACCTGAATAAATGGAATCAAAACATGTACTCACTAAATTTTAAGGAACATCATATACTACTAAATGTATCCTTTAAAGTAGAATGGAACACACTCATAAGAACACCAGCATGATTTTCTTTAAGATTAAAAAAATTTAAAATTATATTACTATTGGTCCGTGACCATTCATTTCAAGATCTTTCTGGGATCAAAATAAAAGTTACAATAGATTTATTCTGAAGTATCTCATCTTGATTAAAGATCTATAACTTCCTGCAGAGCTAAGTATCGTTAATCCATATTTGTTTATTTAAGGCCAACTATTTAAATCTCAATATTATCATTAATGTTACTGCTGGGTTTACACACATTAAAAAAAAAAAAAAAAGTCTTGCAAATCTTATTTGCTTCATTAAAACAAGCACTGTTGCAGCAGCGTGTGAATGAAAAGCACAGCAACAAAGGCTGGACAGGGACCTCCTTGGACCTGCCCTCTGTATGGATACCCTTGCCAGGAGGAGACATGTCCTGCTTTGCTTTTGTATTCCAGGAGGATCTCAGCCATCATCACATTCTTACTATTGTCCCCTTGTGGTCCACAGGATTAGTGTTGTCAAATTCAACTGTATATCTGTGGGCATGACATTATTAGGCTAGTGAAAGGCTTTCAATACAAAACTTTTCCAAAGCCTTAGAAAAAAAGAAACATTCAACATAAATAACTCCTTAATTCAGCTGGGAAATAAGAAGTATTAGCACAACATTTTCCAAAACACCTAAATCCTGCACTTAAAAGGCTGCCAACTCTCATCTTTTTATTAGCCATGGGGGAATATTACGAAAGTTTGATGGGAGCTAAACCTTGACTTCTGCAGAAAGGAGAAATTCTGGCATGCCAGAGGAAAAGCCCCATCTCCTGGGATCAAGAGTTTACTCCAAGGGAGAGGCAGACCCCTTCCCTTTTGTCTCATCACTGGCATCTGCTGATCTGGCTGGGGAAGATGAAGGGCCACCATGAAAAGGCTGCACTTTCTTTCCCACCACAAGCTTCCTTCACCTACCTCTGTGAAAGAAAAACACTCCCGGGGAGTCGCAAAGCTACCGGTGGGACAGACACGATATGGAAATAACACTGACAGGAAAGGCCTGTGATGGGGGCTGGAGGGGAGCTGGGACAGGGAGGGATGGAGACCTCAGGAGTTTGGGGCAGTAATCACTTCTGTGAGAGGAGTGAGCAGATGTGGCATTTAAAGCAGCCTGAGTTGTGACAAAATAGGACATCTGGAAGGAATAATACCTTTTTATTATTACTCATCCCTACATGAAATTTCAAATAAAGTTAAAATATACCACAGTTAAAATCAGTGTGGATTTCTAAAGCATCTGAAATCATTTAATCTGGGAGCAAGCTGGCCAATCTGGGGTTTAAATTTCTTCCTAAAATGAGGCACAGTCTTCCAGGTCATTTAGGTGCTTAAAAATACTTAGCTACATAATCATAAAGGCTGTGCACTTTCAATGATAACAAAACTCTCAAGGCATGTTTGACAAGTAGTGTCAGGGTCAGAATATTTTTCCCCATAACATTTTCAATGTAAAAAGGAGCTTTTGCCTTGCAAAGTAATTTGTTTTAGAAGGAATAGTTGAAAGTCACTTTAGAATCTAGAGAGAGCTTCTAATCAGATATGCCAAATACCACAATGCAAGCCACCAATCAGACACTTGGCTAGCTGATAGTTCAGAAATCTTGATTTATAAAAGAGCAGGATATAGACTGGCCACAAACTGTGTGCATGCATTCAGTAATAACGACATGATTTGGTAATTCTGGGAGTGTTGTCACTTTGCCTCCTGTTCTTTGCTTCCTGAAACTTTCAGCTTTCTGAAGGAAAATACTTTGTTCAAACCTCAGATTTTCACCATGCTTTCCACACCGAGAAGATGCTAAGGTTATGCATTTCATTCCCATAGTTGGAGAAGTATTTTCAATGGTGTCTGACAATGGTGCCAAACATCAAAATTCGAACTGAATTCATGGATTACTTACTCTGCTCCACTCCAGTCATGCTCCATAAAGGAAACAAGACCTTGCTATAAATGCCTGCCCGCTGGCAGATTTCCAAACAGGACTGCTATTTGTGCAGACCTCTCTGGAATGAATCCTGTGTGCAAAGAGACCTTCTCCAGTTGGAAGCTGAACAAATCCCAGCATTGTTATCTCCTAAAAAGCTCAACCTTCTCTGTCAGCACCTCACTAGGAAGGGGAGTTGTAAAACTCTATCCACTCAGACTGTTTCCGATAAACTGTAAAAGAAGTGTGCATCTAGCTAATAAACCAGGAGCATTTATAAATGTTGAGTTTTGATGATAAAGCTATTGTTGATGGCAGATACCACTTTAACAACTGGAATTTTCACAATCTACACATTAACATATACTAATTGGACTAAAATGGGATTGGAACAGCAACAGAAGTGTATTCAAGTTACCGCGTGTTGGTATTGCACTGGTATCCAATATCATGTTCCCATGGGTTTGGCACAGGCTGGGAGAAAGCACACAGGTCTACTCATAGCTCACTGCAAGCCGAGATTCACATGCAAATCAAAGACATCAGAAAAATAGATACCAGGATACCATTAGGGGCAGTAGAAGAGTTCTTTCTTTGTGTTCAAGCAGTCAACAAATGTTTGTGGCATCAAAATCTCAGGCAAAGGAGAAAATAGTGTTACACTGAATATAGCAGGTAAGGCTCAGTTTTGAAGATAAGTTCTTCCCAGTCCCACCTATGTTTAGACTGGGGAGTGCTTTATAGGGATAAATGGTTCTCTTTTCCATATGAGGACATGACCATGCAAAACAGGGAACTTCTCTCCCTGCTTCATTCCTGCAGCTGGGAGAACAATTCCTGTTAAAGGTATTGCACCAGCACCACAGCAGATCACTCCTGCCTCAACAGTAAAAATAAATCAGGCAAGCAACTGTGAGTAACATTCTGTTCCAGTCTTCATTTGGGACCAAAAGGCATTCCTGGGAAGGTAATAAAAGAAAAAATTCTCTCTAAATAAATAAAATATCTGCTGTGAGGAGTGTTCATCGTGTTTCTTGTTTTTCATTTTCTGATTCCAGGATGTTTCCATATTTGCTGAAAAGCTTAACTGACAAAATATATCCTTGGAACAGGGACTGTACAGAGGTGGGAGAGAGATTCTACAGAATAGGTATGTTTGCAGAGGAAGAGTTCTAGAGGATGGGCACGTGTATTAGAAATATGTATATATAAATACTCTTCTATAATATTTTTGAAGCAGTTTCTACAGGAAGCTTTGAAAGTTGAGTCCTCAGCTCATTGCGTATGACTCAACCATAAGAGGCAGTTCAACATTCCCAGTGTCTGGGTTTCAGTCAAAAAAAAGAGCTTAATAAGAAAAAATAAGAAAAACAAAGACACATGAGACACTGAGAGTTATAACCAGTGAGCAAAAACCCAAATCCCTGCCCAATTAACACCAGTGCAACTAAAATATCACAGATAGCACTGTTTGTTTATTTGAACTTTGTTTCCCTTCTCTAACAAAAGCACACAATGTGGTGGGAGAAGTCAGGGATACAGAAATTCTCTGACAGGAGAAAGTTTTCAGTAATGACAGTTCAGATATTTTTAAAAAATAACTAGCACACAGAGCAACATGCACACTTTCTTCCTGATCTAAAAGTCTTACTTCCCTCACTCTGTGCCTTGCACTTTACCATAGCCTCTATACAGCCTTTTACTGTTTTCATAAGTAAAAAGTTTGCTAATGATCAAGCCTGGGGAAGGGGTAAGCCACAGCATTCTCCAGAGGCACAAAAACTCATGAGTTTGACAGATGGTTTTATTCATTCCTCTCTGTTCGTACTGTACAATTGTGATTCTTTTTTACTGTTCCTTTTACACTATTGTCAGCTCTCTTCTGGCTTCTTAAATAAATCCTCAGCTAGACCTCAAGTATAAAGACCATACATTTTTTTCCTCTGAACTGTAAGTATTTTAAGCATATTTGTGATGCTTTTGCTTCTACAAGACCCTTTACTTTTCTGTCTTTAATTCATACAGTTTCTCCAGAGAAATCATCAGGTGCACAGGCAAGCAGCCAGATGTGGAAGTTGTGATTTTGTATAAGTATTAGATATATTGTGATTGATTACTCAGACTAACAAATAGCAAGAGTTCAGAAGAACTCAAGAGACATACCTACATGATGTGAGAACAGAATATTTAGTCAAATATTTAAGACATACAGTTTTGTTTAATTCTAACACAGTTTACAAAGTGGCCCTTCGAGCTTCAAGACAAAGGAAACTAGTTTTCTCATGAATATCAGAGTCTAGGAAGATATGACCTATTCTTGAAACTTTTCCAAGGTTAAGCATTCATAAAGTATTTCTCCTGAGCATGATGTCTTTGGTGTCTCATAAAGGCTAAATTCACAGTGCAGTTTTTCCCACAGTTGGAAGGGAATTGATACCCACCTTTTACCCTCCTACCTACTTTCACAAAATCCTACAGGAACTTAGTAATCTGTGTAAACTTTACCCTTCAGTCAAATTTGGTTGGAATAAGGAAACTAATTCAAAAATTGCTGTGTAGGTGTGGGGAACAAATGGACAGACAGCTTAGATATGTAATGTAGTGACATGCAGCCACACACACCGCATGATCATGTAAGCTTTGTTTTCCTATGAGACCAGAGTAAAAAATACATGGATATTTGGCCAACTGGGCTTAAGAGTTTCTGTGCCTTTCAACAAGTGTTTTTGTCTAAAACTGCACAGATTAGAAATAAAAACTTTGCAGTGTGCAAAGTTAATAAATCTAGACTGGGAAGGGTAAAAGACAATCCAGAAAGGGAATAAATTCCAAGGTTCAAGATTCCTCTGCTGACACAAGGGCACCAGTAAAGTTTCTTTCTTACTGAGGAAACTTCAGTCTAGCTCCCTCAGCTGTACAAAGCTGTGGGAGTGTCAAGCTGGCCAAGGTGTTAGATCTCAAAACAGTACCTAACTGCTGAAGGTTTTATAATGTAAAAACAAAACCTGGAAATGCTTTCTGAAACAGATAACCCTGCATTCTCATTTTTAACAGCACCAATGTGAACACCACATTCACCATTTTCAGTATCCAAGGGACCTAGGAAATCATTAAACACTGTGTGAAAGGCCTTGCAAAAATGACAGCTGGAGTAGTGTGCTCCCATCTCAGAAGAAAGAGGAAGTAAGACTAATTCTATCAGGAGAAAGATTAAACAAATAAGCTAAAAAAAAAGCTTGAGCTTTTTAGTTTAATGAAGCAAACACTGAGCAGGGCCATGGCTACAGTACATAACTGTATCAAGATGAACAGCTACTTAAGCTAAAGGACAATATCAACACAGGGACTTTCATCCATGAATAAAATAAGCTTACCGTTTTCCAGCTGTAAGAACATTGAGATTCTCAGTGGCCTCCATATATGGCCAGTGGTTTTTAAAAGGTCATCTGTTACTTGGCAATTGATCTCTTTATGAGATTTTATTACATCCTTGCCTGGAAAGAGACTCAATGTGAAGATGCAGCTGGTGTTCGCCAGTCTTACCTTCCTGTGAAATCTTACAGACTCGTGCATTACTGGTGTCTAAATGCAGCAGGCCAAAGATATAACTGAAAGACCAAGGGACATTTTCAGAAAGACAAATTGTCTGATTCTTGCAGTATTTTGGTGAACAAAATATTATTTTCTACTTTAAGCTCCAAAGAGGGAGAAAAAAAAGTCCCCTCCTCACTCTGTCTGTAACTCTGTAGTGCAAACAATTAACACCTCCCCTCAAAAGAAGTAATTATGACTCCATCCAACTCTTCAGACCAGTTCTCCGTTTTACCCTTCTAATTTTCCTTTCACCTGGTTTGATCTTTTAGAAAACTTCTGCATCTACAGTTGTTTTTAATTATTATTCCAAAGAATGCTGTTGACTACCAACACTTCTGTCTGTATACCCGCTTCCGTCATTTTACCAAGCAAGTGTGCTCCAGTTACTGTCCTAAAAGCCTCAATAAATCCATAATACACTCACTGTGAAAATTAAAATCCTATTGCTTGCAAAAGTGTTATGGTTTAGTGTTTGAGAATCTGATCTTTACAGAGCAATACAAGGAACTTTGTGAAGTCAAGAAGTCTATTTCCCAGCTCAAAGGCAGAATCAATTATACTACAGTTTTGCTACAACTGATGAGCTATATATCCTCAAATCCTAAATTTCGATCCTATTCAACTACTGAGTTAGCAATCATCAAGTTGACATTAGTGTCTAAGAGTTAAACAAATATTTAAACAAATGATTTAATTTGTAAGCATTAAAGCTCTTCTGATGATTGCTAAATCAATATTAAACAAGCTGGAAACATTTAAGCTCTACCCACCAGAGCTGCAAGTTAAAGTATTGTGTTATAGTACACCAGTAGCCATAGATCTTAAATTTATCAATTTTAATTAATAAATTTAAGATATAGTACACGATTTAGCTCAAGTATACATTTTTATTATCCTTCCAGACTCCTCAGTAGTGCAAAGATACACAGTTGCCTATTATTAAATAAAAGGTTAAACTCATGGCCTTTTAGCTGTGTGTATCCATGGATGTTTGAAGAAGTGTGAGCTAAATAGCCTGCTGAAATATTGCATTTCAAAAGATCAGGAAATGGGCAGAAGTGGTAAGAGTCCCTATTATACATGAACTAGATGAGCACTCCAGCTGCATTCTGCTTTCAATTACTTTTGAATCATCCCTAATCTCTGGAACTAAAATGTGATTTAGGGAGGAAAACACAGTTTGAATTCTGCATTTAGGTAGGAGAGAGAAAAGTCAACAGATGGAAAAACAATGTCAAAAAGGCATTTTTAGACTAAGTATTACTGTTAAACTGAAGAGGGAGTGTTCTTCATGTCACAGGCTAAGATTGTAAGATGCCTGCCTGAGCTTTTTCTTAATAACAATGTTGTGAACCCAGACTTTCTTAAAAATAGAAGTTTGTTCTTTTTTCAAGAAAACAATGAACTGTTTTGGAACAGATGTACAGAACTCAGTGAGATGACTCATCAGCTGTGCTCAGTTACAGTGGCTTTATCTGTGAATGCGTATAGACAAAAAGCCACTCAAGAGAGTTCGTAAAAGAACAGCCGATCTACTGAGAGCTAATCACGCTGGGCTATTCTTGGAGGAACACAGTGTTTGTACGTAATGCCAACAGTTACCAATTATTGCCTCTGCTTGGAAAAATGAATAGATCTGTGCAGTTATTTAATGGTGCTCTCTGCTAAGGTTCTATTTAAAATACCAGAATCTGTAATTGTCTAACACTGACCTGATCCAGCAACTGAGCGCTCTGCAGTGTTAAGGCATATCTGCTTAACTTAAGCTCGTTTTCTCCACAGGAGACATCTGATTCCCAGCATACTAAGATGTATATTATAATATGTAATTTGCATAAGGTTGCATTGAATTCAGGAAAATGGATTAAAATCTGCATTTTAATGCCAACTCTTTGCATGATATCTGCCTTATGAGGAAATGATAGATACATCATCAGATTTCTACTGATATTAATAAATGACACCAACCTTAAACATAAGAAATGGAGGGGTGAATCATACCCTTGTAACCAAAATAAACGTTACAGTCCCATTCCCTCTGACATACAAATTAAGAGCAATTTAGTGTAAAAAGTTTTGTTTCACAAGTGAGTACTGGAAATATTAAAAAAAGAACAAAATGGAGCATCTTTACGAGCAAATCCATAACTTCCTTTTCAAAGCCAACAATTCCATTGTCAGCTAAAAGGTGTCCTTTGTGACAGCTGTTGAAAATTTGGTGCACCACATTAAACTCCTTCAAAGTCAGCTATGGTACCTGTACGTTATGAGCCTTTTTTAACAGATATAAAACAAATTATATGCATTTGAAGGAGGACATATGGTAAAAGACAGGCCAAGAAATTTGTATGATTTATTCATATAATTTTGAAGTAGTATATTTAAAATCTCATCCCATTAACATCCATTGCCCACCTAATTGCTATAAGTAATTGACAGCTCTCATTAGGAAGAGACAAAACTAAAGGGAATTAAGGTCTTGATCTTGCAATTGGATTTCCATGAGCTGATGCCTTCATTGTGTGGAGCATCTTTGGCATATGTGAGCTTGGTCTCGATACAGGAGTCCATCTGTACAAATACGATTGCAAGATCAGGGCCTAAGTGATACCATGGGAATTAAGCAGATGCTGTTATTCAGATCAGATCTGCTCCAAAGTTACATAGCAAGTTAGAAGCTATCGATTGTCATGCAACAGAGTAAATATATGACAGTTTGTTCCCTGAATTTGGAAAATACTGCAAATGACCCACTCTCTGTTAATCCAAATCTGAAAACAGAGGAGAAGATAGCTTTGCAAACTTGCTCCTCATACTTTCTATGCCATTAGTGGGCCTTTTAAAATTATTATTGTTATTGAGAGATACTAAATGCTGTGTAGGGAGATAAACACCAAAATCCTGTTAACAATAATAAGCTTTACTCATGGAACTTCCCACACATTTCTTTGCAAATTTACCCCTCAAACTTTAAGCAAGCATTTGGGGGATAATTATTTTTTTATTCATAGCCAGTTTTAAGATGAAATGTACTATATCATACTTATACAAAATAAGTTCACTCTTCATTTATCCATGTCCAGCAGGGTGGATGGTGTGGGCCAAATTTACCCATGGACTAAGCATCTGTAAATCCCAGCTCTGTGACTAACTGGTGGCTAAGCAATAGTGCATGTTACACATGGCAATAAATTGATAGGGAAATAAATGAAAGTGGTGTGCCAGAGAGAATATATAAGAAAGCAGTATCAAGAATGTACACAAGGCAAAGCTATAAATTGATTGAAGATAAAAGTATATTTTGCCTTATTCCTGACAGAATAACTGACACACTTCTGCAAGTGCTCCTGCCTTTATGTGGTCCTTTTTAGGATCATCCCCTCCTTGTACTTGCTCATGTATTTTCATAGTATGAAGAATATATACACTAAATAGATGTAAAATCCATTTTGCTATGCATTTTGTCTATACCTAACACACTTACTGATGGAGATACCTGTGTATTTAACCACAGATTCTAACATCTGGAATAACAGACTTTTGCTAGTTGTATTCAGAATGCAGCTGAACTCATGAAGTTCATGTTTTGGTACCTTCTGTCCTTACTATAGCAATATTAGGTAAGGACAGCCTTCCCTGCCTCCTGTCCCCCAGCTGCAATTCTTGCACCCTTCCACAAGGCTTTTACTTGTCCTTCATGGATTTCACACATAACATGAACCTCTCCTTTTGCTCACAGCTTCATCTAATGAACCCTACCTATTTGAGAGCTGTCCGGAGATGTGCAAGTATTGGTTGGCAGGTGACAATCATCATGATGCACATAACAACTGGACAAGTGGTTCCTTTCCCCTGGAGCAGTTAGGTGTTATGTTCAGCTTGCCTTTTCCTCTCACAAGGCTTTACTTCAGGCCTCTCTCCTCTACCCAGCCCTTGTACGACAGACAGATGACAGAACCTCACTGGCATTGTTTCCTTTCCAAAAAAGATCAAAATGTTCCCTGAAACACTGCAAAACTCGGTGCGGGGGGGGAATATGGTCTCTGAAACTGCTTCAAAAAAACACTGACAAAGGTCATATTTTACTGCTGTGTAAGTTCCCTAGTCTTGTGTTAGAACAGAAGAAAGGAACTCCCAGAAAATAAATAGTGTGTGGAATTTCTATTGTCTGTTCTGCAAAGTCACTTTAGAGTGGGCGGCTGGCAAAAAAAAAAAAGGAAAAACCACTTTTCTAACACTGTATGTGTAGGACATGAAGAACAATAGCCTGAATCATAAATATCTTCTTTGCAGCTGTGAGTAGAGAAGAAAGTTTATTGGCTGAGAAGAATGGAGTTTATTATATTGCAAGAAACATGCAAGAAAATCAGATTCTGAAGCAAGATCAGGATGCTCTCTGCAAGAACTCTATGAATAACTGCTTTGGGCTTTGCTGGCAAAACTAGAAAATTAAAATGCTCACCTTAAGAATAAAACATCTTGGTTTTCTTTATGGAAAGAGATGATCCACTCTTGGTGAAATTAATGACCATTTCATATTAATTTTCTATAAATCAAGCACTAAAACTCAATCATAGCATTTAGCTTAAATGATGTTAAGTCCAGATAGTCCTCTCTTTTAATCCCATCTGAGTATTAATTATGTTGTAGATAGCAACTGAGATAACTGTTATCTACACTGACATACATTACATACATTAAAAAAAAGCCCCACAGGCAGATAGTAGTGCTGTTGAATGTATGCTAATAAAAATAATAAATGTATATATTTCTAAAGGAGTTGGCTTGCTGGGAAAAAGAAGGAAAAAAATTCTAAGTGCCAAAGGGAAAAAAAAAAATCATAAGCAATGTTTTTGAAATCTTGGCTAGTAATTACCACTTGTTCCAAGAGAAATTGCTAGCAGGTTAAAGAAAAGAGATCTTGATCCTCTACTGAATGGCACTGTTATCGTGAATTTGACTGAGAAGGTTACCATTATTTCTTCCAAATCAGAAGCCAGAAGTGCAAAACAGGATTTCTGACCTACCTGGCCCCGTTTTAGTATTCAATATAGCAGGTCAAACATAGCAGTAAGAACTGTAACAGAAATATTTTGGTCTGGAATCAGATGTTTTCTCTTCGCTTATTTCCTTACTTACTCTTTTAAATTCTTGATAATAGAGGGAGCCCAGCAAACATGCTTGGAATATGAGAGAAATCCACAGCAACATGAAAAGTCATAGCCTAGGTGAGTGCTCTTGGCTGAGCTTCCTCAAACTTCCCAAAGGGGAGAAAGGTGCAGTAAAGTAAACACATAGGAGGCCTCCTTCAATAAAGCTTTTTTGTATCCTGCACCTCAAAGTAACTGTCTCATCTCCCCTAGTACTTAGGCTGTGCTTCTTCTCTTTTTCAGTGGAAGCATCTGGTCCAGCCTGGGCTGCTGGGGAACAAGTAGGGGACTGCCAGGCTGCACATGGGAGCACGAGGGAGCTCCAGGGTATTGACAAGGACCAGCACATGATGCAGGGATGCAATATGTAATCAGGTTAATTGTGTGCTCCCATCTCTCCGTTTTGTGACCTCCCTCATCTACGAACTTTGTATCATGTCACTTTCAACACAGCCCAGAAAACAGCATCACTGGGACACAGGAGAGGCAAGGAAGAGTTATTCAGAAATTATTAAAATTTGTTAAGAATAAATATGAATAAATAAATCTTGATTTTGTAACACACTAATTTTGGAATGCAGTCTCTGAGCAAAAAGATCTTTTAGTGTATACAAAGGAAGGCGCAGAGCCAAATGTATTATATATGTTACGTTATATACAAACATATACGGATTGGGTTAGGAAAGCTAAAGCCCTGATAGAATTAAATCTGGCCAGGGATGTCAAGGGCAGCAAGAAAAGCTTCCACAGGTACTTCAGTGATAAAAGGAAGATTAGGGAAAATGTGGGCCCTCTCTGGAAGGAAATGGGAGACCTAGTTGCCTGGGATGTGGAGAAGGCTGAGGTACTCAATGAATTTTTTCCCATGGTCTTCACCAGCAAGTGCTCTGTCCAGGCTTTGCCAAGTTGCAGAAGGCAAAGGCAGGGACTGGGAGGTGAGGACCCACACGCTGTAGGAGAAGACCNTATACGGATTGGGTTAGGAAAGCTAAAGCCCTGATAGAATTAAATCTGGCCAGGGATGTCAAGGGCAGCAAGAAAAGCTTCCACAGGTACTTCAGTGATAAAAGGAAGATTAGGGAAAATGTGGGCCCTCTCTGGAAGGAAATGGGAGACCTAGTTGCCTGGGATGTGGAGAAGGCTGAGGTACTCAATGAATTTTTTCCCATGGTCTTCACCAGCAAGTGCTCTGTCCAGGCTTTGCCAAGTTGCAGAAGGCAAAGGCAGGGACTGGGAGGTGAGGACCCACCCGCTGTAGGAGAAGACCGGGTTTGAGACCATCTAAGGAACCTGAAGGTGCACAAATTCTTGGGACCTGATGAGATTCATCCACATGTCCACTGGTGGATGAAGTTGCTAAGCCACTATCCATCATATTTGAGAAGCTGTGGCAGTCCAGTGAAGTTTTTGCTGACTAGAAAAGGGGAAATATAATCCCAGTTTTTAAAAAGGGAAAAAAAGACAACCTGGGAACTACAGGCCAGTCAGTCTCACCTCTGTGCCCAGCAAGATCATGGAGCAGATCCTCCTGAAAACAATCTTAAGGCACGTGAAAAATAAGGATGTGATCAGTGAGAGCCAATATGGTTTCACTAAAGGCAAATCATGTCTTACAAATCTGGTGGCCTTTTATGATGGGGTTACAGTGTTGGTGGGTAAGGGAAGAGCAATTAACATCATCTACCTTGACTTGTGCAAGCATTTGACAGTGTAGTGCACAACATCTTTGTCTACATTGGAGAGACATGGATTTGACAGATGGACAACTTGGTGGATAAGGAATTGACTGCATGGCCACACTCAAAGTGTTGCAGTTAATGGCTTGATATTCAAGTGGAGACCGGTGACAAGTGGTGTTCCTCAGGGATCGGTATTGGGACGAGCACTGTTTAACATCTTTCTTGGCAACATGGACAATGGGATTGAGTACACCCTCAGTAAGTTTGTTGATGACACTAAGCTGTGTGGTGCTATTGACATGCTGGAGGGGAGAGATGCCATCCAGAGGGACCTGGACAGGCTTGAGGTAGGACCATGCCAACCTTGTGAAGTTCAACAAGGCCAAGTGCAAGGCCCTGTACATGGGTTGGGGCTGGAGCACCTCTGCTATGAGGACAAGCTGAGACAGTCGGGGTTACTCAGCCTGAAGAAGAGAAGGCTCCATGGAGACCTTATAGCAGCTTTCCAGTACTTAAAGAGGGCCTACAGCAAAGGTGGAGAAGGACTCCTTATCAGGGCATGTAGTGACAGGATGAGGGGTAATGGTTTTAAACTGGAAGAGGGTAGATTTAGATTAGATCTAGGGAGAAATTCTTTACTCTTAGGGTGGTGAGACACTAGAACAGGCTGTCCAGGAAAGTTGTGGATGCCCCATTCCTGGAAGTGTTCAAGGCCAGGTTGGATGGGGCTTTGAGCAACCTGGCCTAGTGGTAAGGGTCCCTGCCCATGGCAGGGGGGTTGGAACTAGATGATCTTTAAGGTCCCTTCCAACCCAAACCATTCTAGGATTCTAGGATATGTTTACCTGCCTATAGCATGCTCTACTCCACTGTCTCTGGCTATGCATAGCATACAAACTTTAATATATATTTTAAATAAATTAACACTGGGCAGTTCTGACATTCCCCATAAGGTGCCAATACAAGCAAGGAAGTAACAGGTTCCAAACCGGGTCTTAACCCTGTCCTAATGCCCACGTTTCATTTTTCAATTGGTAATATCACTATTTTAATATGCTTCAGTGATTAGGATATCCTAGTATGTTAGTGTAGGAATGCTATGTCCCAGGCAGAAGATGAGGAACCTGGCCTACCATGGCATTATAATTACAAAGCGGTTACACCAACATAAATCGAGAGTCACCATGCTGTGACTATATATATATATATATATGTGCATATTCCTCTATGAATTTCAAATGGGTTCAATCTGCAGGCATAAGCACATCTGTTAAATGACACAGCAATCCTGTTCTCTGTGAAATATAAAATGAGGGGAAAAACCACAGACAAATACGTATAAGAAAACTTACTGGTTAACTGCTTTCTCTCTAGTGTCTACATAAATCCATCTGCATTTTCTAATGAATATGGCATGATATTTATCTTTCACACAGGAATGAGGCAAGACATAACTTTAATAGTGTTTGCAAAGTACTGTATAAGTGCAAATGATTGATAAAGCCAGTGAGTGGCAAAGAGCCAAAGAATATTTAGACTGAGAAGTGCTTAATCTAGGGGCCTTTAGGGAAAATGCTTCTCTTCCAGCTTTTTCATAATTCACAAATCTGGAATTGGTGAGCAAAAGTAGCTTTTTACATATTCTTAGATATTGAGAAAATGGAAGACTATAGCACCAGTTGATCCATTTTCCTATCATGTGAGTTATAAAAAGAAGATAGACACATGATCAGTAACTATTACACAGCAAAGTCACTGGATTTTTCCCTCTTGCTATTAATTGATGATCTCATTTCTTTGACTAAGTTTGTGGGATTGTATTATATAATGACATTTAATATTATTACAACAGTTCTATCACTTCTAGAATGTCTCAAATCAAGAAATTCCTGGTTAATAAAACACATATATCCAGCATGAGGTAAGTCAAGACAGCTTTTCTTAAAAGAAGATAACACAGAAAAATTGGTATTGCTGTAAATAAATATAACTTCATTTGATCCAGTAACATCTTTAGAATTCAAGGGGCTTAGAATTGTTTAACGTACTTTATAGTCACAGCAGCATATTCTCTCAAAGGATTTGTTTTCAGAAAGCTCTAACTGTGTGAACTTTATCACCCACACAAAATCCTGTTGGCTTTCAGGAAGCTGTAGGTTCAGTGTGGAAGACACTTTTTGCCTTTTGTGTTTCACATAATTTTGTTTACATACAGCTTTCATTCCAAGGATCACCAAATAGGGTTTCTTTTCAAAGCATGATTGGGACCACTAACTTTGCCCTGGTGGTATAGCTTGCCATCTACTTTGCAACTCTGATGAAAAGATACTTATAGAATAAAATCACCTATACCTGATTAAGCAGTTTTCCACAAAATCCCAAGGAAGGAAATTCCACAAGGCAAACTTGCAAGCTGAGGCAGGGAGAAGAGGGGCTAATTTATTCTTGGCAGGATAGAAAATACATGTTAACATGTCCATGTTTCCATCTGTCATGGTGAAAATGCACTCTTTGCTGCCTGCTATTGTGTGTATTCTTTGCTGCCATAATTGAAAGAATAATTTTTACCAGTAGCAAAATCAAGACGAGTCTGTAATTCTTCCACAGTAAAGATTTTGGTGAGAGGCAAAGACAGCATGCGATGAGCGCTCACCTAGGATGCAGAAGAAGCAAAGATTAAATTACTTCCCCATTGGCTCCACAGAAAAATTGAAGCAGAAGGTTTCTCTCCCCAGGTAAGTGTTTTGACTGCTACTGGACTGTGGTGACATCTCTCCTCCCAGGAGAACCAGAGCCTAAATGAGAAGGGACAGTGCCAATTCAGAATTTTAGGAGACTAACTTTACAGTTTAGTGCTCCCAGCACAGTGATGTGGGAAATCCAGTTTCACTTTCTCATTCCACTGGCTTTAAAAGGTCTGGGATTTGTCCAATGTAGGACAAAACCAAACCCAGAAATCTTTATATTATTTGGCAAAGATGAATTCTTGTTTTCTGGACACCCTTAAACACCGCACGCAGTAGCGTCTGATGTTGTATATAATCTAACTCCCCCATTAGGAAGATCTCTTGTGTCTTATACACAATTCAGCAGTGACAGCTTAATAGATAACCACTTGCTTATGACAACCACCATGAAAGAACCCCTAAAGCCCAAAAAATGAAAAGCTTTTTTCCTCTTGGTCCAAGATCCAGATTTTATCTAAAAGATGAAAATCACAACAAAAGGGTTTTTTTAAATTTTAATACTAATACTGCCAATACTACCTATATCAATACCATACCAATACTAATACTAAGACAACATTACTAATTACTATAAGCAACTTCCATTACTAACTTGGAGACAATAAGAAGAAAGGAAGGAACCATAAATCTTAATGTTTTAGGGAACAGATTAATTCAATATAAAGTAAGAGAAGAGTATGAAACAGCTGAAGACGTGAGTAGCCTCTTCAAACAGTCATTACAAGAGGAAACACTATTAAGATTATATTTGAAGATTAGAGGAATCTGGAGATTACAGGGGTTAGGTTGCATCTTTGCCACGATTATTGTATTCAGGCTGTATATGTACAAGGAGCTGGCAAAGATAAAAGAAAGAAAGAAAGAAGTTTCTACAAAGCTCTAAGTATATGGATCCTTAGCCCCAACGGCCACTGAGCAAATATCTGTAGGATGTTAATCAAACTTTTCCATGGCTTTCAAGCTGACAGTTTAGCATAGGTAGTGCTCCTGTTCAGACAGAAATTTTGGCACAGGTTAAGCCTATTAGTAATGATTGTCAATCATACCACCAACTTCTTTCAGTTAAACACATTCCAAGGACTTTAAATACACTTAGGACTCATGTTATCCCAAGGGCTATTTTAATCTAGCATCTAAATAGGACCTTTAGTATTATAGATAAAGGTGCCAGCAACGCGTCCTTTTGTTGTGGGTTTAGGAAAGGGCAAGAGCACAGTAGCCTACAGCTGTCAAGACCTTTCTGAAGTGTGCAGTGGATGCACGCCACCACACACAAATTGATGGTTAACTTCACCAGACAACAGAAATAATTTTAGAAGTAGACAGGGTTGGGTTTTTCCTCTCCCTCCCGAATTCTGAGCTTTCTGGGAATGTCTCTCTGTGCAAAGTATTATTCATCAAAGTACACAGTGAGCAGAACAGCTCAGAAGTGATTGCACAACGTAGTCTATATTTCCACAGTGGGCACAGGCGCTCCTTATATAAATCACAGTTGCAGCAGTGACAGGAAAAATATACAGAAGCATAAACTGTATTGTTAAAGGTTTTAGTAAATCATCAGAGCCTTGAAGTTGCTTGGGGATTTTAGCTCAGTGCTCTTAATTGCTGCTGACTCTCCTGTAATCAGGTAAAGTGCACAGGGCAAATTCGGTAACTGGCTGCTTGCGGGCAGGTTCTACTTGGGCCAATTACACACATATTCTTGCTTTTGAGGGAATGTTTTGTTTCCAAAGGAGCTGCCAAAATCAGTGTGATTCTCCAGCTGGATCATTGGAAATCTGAAGGTCTCTTTGTGTGACTTCAGCAACAGAAATGATAATTGTAGAAACGTAATTTAAAATTCTGTTTTAACATGATTTTTAGAGCAAAAACCTCCAACTCCACTTCCAACTACATGGCAGTCAGACACGAATAGAGAAGAATAATTCCAGAACAACAGCTGCAGTCTAACTCTACCAGACTCAGATGGATCAGCTAATAATATGGAGAGTATGATGGTGTGTTCCCTATTTTTGCACACATACACAAAAAACCCAAACAAGCAAACAAACAAAAACCCAACAAACCCAGATTAAAAAAAAATATATAGTAAGGTTCAGAATAGCACTTGCAAAATATGCAGTAAGAACAACAAACATTTCAAGAATTACAAATTTAAATAACCTGATGATTGGTCAAGGGTTTATTTCTTCAGACCCTTGTTTCATTTATGTATCAGACATAACGACAAAAATGGGATTGCTGCCCACTCATATGCCTATCTCCCACAGCATAAGTAGTAGAAGTCAGTTTTGGTTGCTTTGGAAGCACTAAGGGTTCTGGATGAGATTTGGCTATTGTTGGCACCTTTGCGTATGGTCAAGTTGGACTTATGGGACACTTCCTACAATTCTGTAAGATGTAATGAAGCAGACCACTCCCTGTTTTCTCACAAGAAACACTATCACCAAAACATATACTGCCTTATGCCGTCACTCACTAGATAGCAGTCTTTGTGCACCCAGTGAGGCAGACTGACATCCAGAAAACTTTATGCAAAGGACTAAATTCTTCAAGTTTCGTTAATGTTCGATATATACTATACTGCTGGAGTTCACCAATGTCACTATAGGTTGAAGTTTTTATATGAACTGTATTAGACACCAAGACAGAATTGTTTTCCATGCAATCTTCAGGGAGTCCTTCAGAAAAGTGGAAATGATGAATCTGAAGATTCATTTCAGTGCCAGCTAGCAGGAATCTTAAATATTATTCTGTGTTACACGTATTGTATCACACAGCTGATTTCAAAGCTAAAAATGTGCTGGTGAGGGATGTCCTCCACAGCAGTTCTCTTTATAAAATGTAGAAATGCATTCCAAATGGGTTGATAAACAGAACAAAAAATATGTGCTGTGTATATTGCAATGGGGAAAACCTATCCACTAAAAACAGACTAAGTTTTGATTAGGCTATTTTATAATTTCATCTTCAGCATGTGGTAACTGTGTAACTGCTTTAAGACAGATCAAACAAAGGAAGTGCACTGCTGTTTAATCCTGAGAGTACTACCTGGTCACAGCCTTATGAAAAAGTCCTCAAGAATTTATCTAGGCTACTAACAAATAGAACTTTATTCCAAATACTGTTAGGATTTAATAGGAAAGAATTACTAATATTGGGGAAAAAAGAACTTTAATGTGAAAACATACAAAAGAGTTGCAATTCTCAAAGCATGGTTATCCAAAAAGACTACAGAATGATGCTTACTTCGCTACTGAATAGTGAAGCTTTTTCTTCTGGATAAATACTTTCTTCAGGTTCTTTCACATGTGCTGGCCTATGGATGTGGTCTCCACAGAGCTCTAATCACAGGTCACAGTGTTTGCAGACAACATCCAGCTATGCAACTCATTCATTGCGCAAAACAACACAGAACAAAACAAAATTATGGAAAAGAAAAAACCTTCACAGGCTGTATTAGTTGCAAGTGATTCTTTGAATCTATACGGTGTTTGTGACCTGCAGACCTGTGACATTTACAAACTCATTAACTAAGCCCCTCTCTCTCTGTCTCTGCCCCCACCCCCTACTGCCCCAACTGCTTTAAATCTCCCTTACGCAATTCTCTGGAGGGTACCATCATGTACCTCAGGTTTACATTGTACAGTAACCTCTTCTTCCCAGCGTGCACCTGCCTGCCTGAATGGACTCAGGGCCATTACATTTTGGCCCTCCTGCAGCCACAGATGTACCTTCTGGATTCCATCCTCAGAGTTGAAGCCAAAACAAGAATGACACACATTTGATTTTCTGCCTTTTTACATGTAAAATGGTGTATTTCTTTCTTGATGGAGAATTAGGACTCAATTCCAAGACTGCATATTTTTGAAGTCTGCTAGGTCTAGATCATGTTCAAGGATAATGATAATTTTGAATTATAGATGATTTTCTATGCTCTGTTGCTCTTGTCAGTTTTACAACTATAAGGTTACCTGAGAGTAGAGAAATGGTGGCTAGCACACAGAGCATAATATATTTTGTACAAGAAAAGCATATAATCATTTGGTTTTTCTTTTTCTTCTGTCACACAAACCTACAATTGCCTTGCATTTCTGGCTGGTACCTTGGAATAAAGTTAGATAACAAAGATTTTCTGAAGTGTGTCATTAGTCTCAGTGCTACTGTTACTGCTATGCAGGGCTGTTAGAGTTTTATGAGGTGAGAGGGGGAATAAAACCTTTGCAGAAAGTGTATATATATCTGTGCTTCTCCTATAGGATCTTACCTATTTTGATAAGCTGGGTAAGCTGAATGACTCCTATAAATAGACAGCTTGCCAAAAACTGTGCTTCTATTATTAGCTATTAGATAGATGACAACTAATCAGCATTCACTTTTCTAATTGCACTGCATCTGGGTTCTTCTGAGTCCTCTGTAATTGCATCTTTTAGGAGAGGAAAAATGGGAAAGGAAAGCTCTGCCAGTCTTATTTGCGCATCTTTGCCAAAATTATGATTTAATAGCAATAAAATTTTCAACAGTGAGGCAATTTTTCCCTGTTTTTATCCCAAAGTCATATCAAGTGAACCTGAATCAATGATAAATGCCTACATTAAAACCATCATTGCTAATAGTATTCTGTATCATTCGTCTTTTGTTCAGTGTGACCAAATTACAATCAGCACATGACTACAGCTACTTGTGATTAATGGTGGTTTTACTTAGTAACTGACAGTGAAGTTTCTGGGAGGAAAATGGTAATATATTTCAAAATTTCAAGCTATAAATTTTGGAAAAAAATAGCTCTACTTTCAAAGCTCTAGTTAACATATCTGCTGCTGTTTTTACCACTGTCAGAGTGAAGGGCTTAAATTTGCTCAAATTTTGAAAGGATTATTCCTCTCATCTCAGGGTGGAAGGTTTGTCTTAGGAGTTCTTAAATCCTTTAGAGACTATACACAATATTTCATAAGAACTAGAGAGTATGCAGGGAAGAGTGTTGCAAACGGTCAGGAAAAAAAAAAAAATTAATGACCTGGAATAAAGTCGCTCTGAGAGCATGGTAAATTAAAAAATTATAGATAACCTTTATGAATGAATTAGAGAGTAGACTTTGTGAAACACTGGAGGAAAGCTGTAAAAGCTTTCACTTGGCAGAGGCTGATCTTGATAAGGTCAGAAGTGGCTAAAAACCATTTTTTACCATCTGATGGCCACTCAGCAGCGTTAGGCTGGTGTTTCTTAGTTCACATCAAAACAAGCACTCCTGACAAAAGTCCCAAGAGTCTGAACAAACAGAGAGACTTCCAAAGCCTCTTGCCCACCATTATACTGATACAGAACAGCTGAGCAATATATGAAATACCTGTGCTGCCATAGCCAACATTATAAGACTGAGAAACTGGTCTTTTGAAGCATTAGTCTGTAAATTGTGCCAACACTATAGTTATTCAAAATTGAGAATGACGTAAAAAAAGGCATGCATTTTTGGTGGGATTTTCTACAGCATTTACCAAAGACTGACTGTTACTTTCTACCCCTTCAAGGCAACAGCAAAATTCACCTCTGCCTCGCTGGGAGCAAAGTTCTTCTGACTCAGAACTTTATGAAAATCTTGAAGGCCAAACCCTGGCACTAAATGAGGTCACTAGCAAAACTCCAGTGGGCTTTATCCAGTCTAGCATTGGTCCCTAAATCTCCCCATGCGAGAAAAGAAAGCTTACCTTTTTTTCCCATCTTATTCACAGACAAATTTCAGAATACAAGCTGAGCAAGCAGAACTGCATATTAGCTGCCTCTGTGGTCTTTTCCTTCAATAATTTTTCTGTCTCCATTTTCTGATATATTAATTTGGGATAATTACATTTACCCTGATTCATGCAACTGCTTTAACCATCTTATGTTCACAACGTCAGTATGCAACCTAAATATGTGACTATCCGTACTGAGTTTTCTTTTCCTATGCATCAGTTATCTAAATAGATAAGAAGGTGTATTCTTATCTCTCTATATATATACACACACATATTTTGAATAATGGAACTCGAAAGTATAAATAGTTTTTCTGTTTCTGAGCAAGTGAAGAAAATATTATTATCCACTGGAATATCACAGTATTTGGCCTTTCTTTCAAAGTTCTCCTTAAAAGTCAATACAAAAATCAATAAATGAGCTAAAGTATCACTTTCAATTTGTGGCACTTTGCTTACCTTTAAATTGTACTGGGAGGATGTCTGATATCAGCTTTTGCATGAATGCTATGACTAACAGGTAACTAAAGAAATACAGCTCCTAAAACAATTCATCAGTTGATCTTTTAAAATTAATTCCTATGTGACTAGAAATTATATCTGGGAGTTCTGGGAGACTGTTGAATACCACAGAAGAAATTTTGGTTCTCTTTTCCTTTTGTTTTAACTAATATGGAATAATTTAAAATGTTTTTCTAATGCTAAAGTCACTTGGGATCTGTGCACCAATCCAGCAACATTTTATGTGTGGATGGTCATTGTTATTCTAAACCCGCTAAGTTTCATTATTAAGCATGTATAGGAGAAGTTGGGTTGTCTGTGTTTAATGCACTTGAGTCACCACTAATGTTGGTGTAGATCACAGCACAGTTTACTTTTTCAAATCTCAGAAAGAGTTTAAAGCTGCAGAAACGACCAGTGGTGTCATTTAAAGCTGCCAGTGACGAGTGGTGTCCCGCAAGGGTCAGTACTGGGACCAGTACTATTTAACATCTTTGTTGGAGACATGGACAGTGGGATAGAGTGCACCCTCAGCAAGTTTGCCGATGACACCAAGCTCGGTGGCGCGGTTGACACACCGGAGGGAAGGGATGCCATCCAAAGGGACCTGGACAGGCTTGAGAGGTGGGCTAATGCAAATGGCATGAAGTTCAACCAAGCCAAGTGCAGAGTCCTACACCTGGGACGTGGCAATCCCAGGCATAAATACAGGCTGGGCAGAGAATGGCTGGAGAGCAGCCCTGAGGAGAAGGACTTGGGAGTGCTCATGGATGAGAAGCTCAACATGAGCCGGCAGTGCGCGCTGGCAGCCCAGAAAGCCAACCGTATCCTGGGTTGCATCAAAAGAAGCGTGGCCAGCAGGGCACGGGAGGTGATTCTCCCCCTCTACTCTGCGCTTGTGAGACCCCACCTGGAGTACTGTGTCCAGCTCTGGAGTCCTCAACATAGAAAGGACATGAAACTGTTGGAACAGGTCCAGCGAAGGGCCACTAAGATGATTAGAGGGATGGAGCACCTCTCCTATGAGGACAGGCTGAGAGAGCTGGGGCTGTTCAGCCTGGAGAAGAGAAGGCTCCGGGGAGACCTGATAGCAGCCTTTCAGTATCTGAAGGGAGCCTACAGGAGAGCTGGAGAGGGACTCTTTGTCAGGAAGTCTAGTGATAGGACAAGGGGTAATGGTTTTAAATTGGAAGAGGGGAGATTTAGATTAGATATTAGGAAGAAGTTCTTTACTGTGAGGGTGGTGAGGCACTGGAACAGGTTGCCCAGAGAAGTTGTGGAGGCCCCATCCCTGGAAGTGTTTAAGGCCAGGCTGGATGGGGCTTTGAGCAACCTGCTCTAGTGAGGGGTGTCCCTGCCCATGGCAGGGGGGTTGGAACTTGATGATCTTTAAGGTCCCTTCCAACTCTAACCATTCTATGATTCTATGATTCTATGATTCTATGAAATGCAATGCCATACAAATTGATAACACATTTCTTTTAAGCTGAGCAGATTTGATCTGTATTACAAAACACAGATTACAATTTGATTTGTATTACAAAACTCTTCAGAGTAAAATTACTTCAGTTAATTCTTCTTCCTTTAAAAATTAAAAGCATCTTTACCCTATATTGCTCCTAGTTCCAAAACTGTCACACAGCAACACAAATATGAAAACCTAGTTAAATGTAGATAATATTTTGGTAGTAGAACTACTTACATGAGGTCCACTTTTTTTTTAATTTATAAATTTGTTTATTCTTACTGTAATTTTGATGAGATAGAAATCAACAATGTAAGTCAGTACATAAAAATGTAAAGATGTTGCCTGCAACTATTTGCATGGAGATAACAAATACTTTGTGACATTCAAACTCATTGCAAATCTATAGAACATGACCTTTGCAATGATTTACAGGAATTTAAATCTCCAAATGAAATAAGTGAAGTTTACACTTCTGAATAATTACTTATTCAGAATCTCCCATTAAAAGTGCTGCATGAAATATAATAAACTTATATGAAAAAGCACACTCTGTTCCTTTGATACAGTGATTCACAATGATTGTGTTTCACCTTTTGTAGCAATGACATAGCAGAGCATGTCAAGAGGTAAAGTTAAAGAGTAGGCTCCATGGTGATTAGGTCAGAAACTGAATTTAGCACATCTGAAAAATTCTACCAGCTGCATTTTAACACCTTCAGACTCCTAATGCATTTCATTTCTGTGAGCATTTCTGTTCTCCCATTTAACCTGGTGGGATCTTAATCATGTAGTTTGTCAAAATCAGTCTCACATTTCAGTTTATTGGTGTATTTATTCTCTCATTTTTAATACCTTATATATTAGAATAAAAATAGATGATGATAATAGTGTAATCTTATTAGGTAATTATGCAATGATCATTATTGGTTAATATATTATAATGTCAGTTAAATAGTCTATCACAATATAATGTGATACAATTGGGTAAGGTTTTACTTTCAGATTAGTTTTAAAGCAAAGGTATCATTGTATAGAGGAGAACAAATTATGTCAGTGAGATTTTGTTAAAAAAACAAAGCCAAAACAACAGGTAATAATCTGATAAGGAAAAGGAAAGCAATATAAATAGCTTGTGTCTGCATTGCTTCAATAGTTAAGTTGTGATGAAGCCTGAAAAACCTCATAAGACAGTAGCAATTATCCAGTGTTTGGGGAGATTTTTTTCCAAAATACTGGCTTCATGTTTTCTTTTATTTTGTGTTTTTCTTACTGAAACTAAGGCAGAAACATTACCTTCACAACTACATCTGGAGTTGCTCTGCCAAAAAGGATTAAACATTAAAGATCATGAATTGAAATTGATGTTAATGAATTGCTGTCCTTTTACTAAGCTATTTTTTTGGTTATAATTTTTATTGTCTTCAGATCTACATCTTTTAGCAGTTTCAGAGCTTTCATACATTCTCCTAAAAACTGTCTTCAAAACACCCATTACTTATGGTAGGTGGAATACCAAAATTTTTGCTGTGAGGTGAGTTATTTGTCTAACCTGAGATCTTATGCTGTATCAGGCCTTTTGGGCTCAGCTTCCCCAGTACAAGTCCTGAGGCGAGCTGGCTTACTACTTTCAACTGAGAAAAGATATATTCTTGTGACTATCAACACCTGGCACAGAGATAATAAACTACGAAGTGATGCCACATGTATGCAAAAAAATGACAGCTGATCTCAATTTACTAGTCCTTATTCACAGAAGATGACACACAAAATGTATATCTCCTAAGTGTCAGTCTTGTAAAGCATTAAAGAAATTTAATTTTAAGTATGTAAGTATTCCCACTGAAGCCAATGAAGGTCGCTTAAGTCAACAGCACTACTGTGTGTTAAATGACAGATAAACGAGCACACCAATTTGGGGAAAGAGAAGAAAAAAAAAAAGGCGTCAAAGCACTACGCATCTGAGCTCTACTTAATAAAAATGAGTCACAGAGCAGCTTAACCATCTTCCTCCACCGGGACAGAGACTGTGAGAGAGAGACAAAATATAATGTGGAACATTTATGTTTAGAAACTCTCACCTCAGCAGCAAAAGGACTCTGCTCCTCTGCAGTAGGAAATTCAGCGTATAAAAAGTAGTAGTTTTCACATCAATCTAAAATAGCAAGAACTTAGGATTTTTATTTTATTTTAGGCATACTGTCTTTATCCCTAAACAACTTTTCATTTCTTCATATGTCATTTCAGAATGTTCCTATATTGGCCCTTGAAAATAATAATATTCTTGATAGCTTATGACTGTTTGCTTTCATTAGTATAAAAACCTTAATTCCAGATAAGAATTTCAGCCTAGGGCTCCTCACTTGTCTGATACTGATTTTCCCTTTACTTCATTACACTTTCTTTCCTGTTCTAACTTCCTGTATTCCCAGAAAGCTGCCCACGGCATTGAAAGTTTACAGTTTTGATTTTGTATAGATTTGTAGTTGTTAATATTTTATTCATTGGTTTTCAAGGTTTATGGAAAAAAAAATTGCCTTCTCTTGGCACTTTGCTGTGTAACCTGCTCTAGAGGCTAACGTAAGATCATCATAGAATTGTCTGGGTTGGAAGGGACCTTTAAGATTATTGAGTTCAACCATCAACCTAACACTGCCAAAACCACCACTAAACCACATCCCTCAGCACCACGTCTACCCATCTTTTAAATACCACCAGGGATGGTGATTCCACCACTTCCCTGGGCAGCCTGTTCCAATGCTTGATAAACCCTTCTGTGAAGAAGTTTTTCCTAATATCCAATCTAAACCTCCCCTGGCTTATTTCCTCTCGTCGTATCACTCGTTACTTGGGAGAAGAGATCAACACCCACCTCCCTATAACCTCCTTTCAGGTAGCTGTAGAAAACAACAGATCAGACAACAATATGATAAGAAGCAAGGTGAGTCCCTGAAGGATTACAAAAGGCTCCAGAAACTTGCAGAGGCATTCCACCTTGCACCTGGAGTGCCCTCTACTCTGGCATAGCATTATTTCAAATGAACAACTTTCAACACCTTTTTTTCCCTGGAAATTAAAAAGAATAAAAGCGATGGTTGAGGTCCAGAAGTTTATCTTAAACAATTACATTCAAATTTTTTTATTTAGTTACAGAAATTTGGACACTCTAGAGAATTTGACTTCCCAGTGGTGTATCTGGAGGACTGGGACCTCTCCCTGCAGAGGAGGTTGATGCCACTGGACCAATCTCTTTCACTCCTGCCAACATCCTTCCTAAAGGATCATTATTCCCTTCACTACAAAAAACAAGGAAACTAAAGAAAATATTAAGGAAATCTTAAATTTTCCCAATTGCTTTGTGGTACTTGAGTGTCAACTTGGGGAGGAATAGATATCAAAATATACCGAAAAGAACATAAAATATTGCTATGTATAAAACAACTGAATAATCTAAAAATGTTAGAAGACATAGGGAAAAAATATGAAGAAACTGTTCCAAAGCTGTAATGTGTTATCCTTACTGTGTTTATTACACTTACACCTTGTCTTTACATAAGTGCCAATATTTGCATGGAAAATATCATCTGTTTGTCATATATCTTTGCCAAATGAATATAAAATCTAAACAAACCTGAAACTTCAGTGTAGATTTTTACTCATGGGTAGCTGAAGTCAGAATTAAATCCTAATAGTTCATTAAAAGTGAAGCCATTAATCAAACCAAATGAAATGAATAACTTCAACTGTCCAGTTAGCATTTTAACTTCCCAATTCATTTCCAGGTCACCAGGCTCCATATTTGACATCTCAGGCAGAAATATGTGCAACTAAAAGCAACACGATTACTCTAATACTTTCTAAAAGTCTTAAATTTCTGTTCCATACCTTTTTGCTTCTTTTCCACCTTTTTTTTTTTTTAATTTTAGTTTGTTTCTGTGTTAGCCTGGACTATAGACATTTCTTTAAGTACATGGGTTTGGGCTACTTTAGCTTCAGACAGATGTTGAAAACAGAAATGTTACTCACACAAAAAAAGTACTGTATCTTTGAAGTACTTTTGGTAGCAGCACTTGAGTTTGATTTCAGAAGATAGCCTGCTTAAATTATTCAAATGGAGAATTGAATGGTTGTTGCACAAACACTCACAGGGTACACCCAACTGTTCCATGGGGAGTGGAACATAATGCTCATGGGGAGAGTGAAATCTCTCATACGGGGTGGCTAGTCACTGTTGGGATGTTGATAGGAATCTCCATTGCAGGGGTACATGCAAGAGCATCTCCATCGAGATCAAGAGCTGGAACCCAGCTGATCCATGGTCCTGCCTGACCACAACAGTGGTTCATTTCTAATCCATACCTAATCCATATCTAATCTAATGATTATCTTAAATCATTTACAAAACATCACCTAGCTGTCTTAACTATATAGTTAACTATGTAGAAAAGATTGTCTTATGTGACCATTACTGGATCTGCAGGACCAGTTTACATTATTTCAAATTACCTGTGTGAAATTTGGTGAGTTTTATAGCAGGGACTGACAGGGGAGGACCTGCTATAGCCAAATTATTCACCCAGGGAGTTAAGCAACACAATTTAAGCATAAAGGTTGTGCCTATCAGTTGGTTTGGGAGCTGCCTGGGGAAATCTCCATGACTGTCTGAAATTCCCACCTAGAGCGTTCTTGTAACAGTGAGTCAAATGCTTTAATGTGAAGCTGGCTACCAGTGCAGTCCATCACCTTTTTTCAAGTCAGCCCATTGTCTCAACTGACAAAGCAGAAACTGGGGAGTTCCTGGACAAACAAGGAATTGCTAAATGTCTTGGATATGCATGTGTGCACAGACATGGCCTGGATGCTTATCTACCTTACAGTTGTAACAAGACAAATTTTAATATCATCCTTACATTGTCATTATGACTTACATTCTCTGTATCTTGTCTGACAGGTCAAATGCTGCAAAACTATCTTTGAAGTATCACGTAGTTTAAAAAATATTAGTACATGTGGTCACCATTGAAAAGCTTCATACATGTGTTCAAGAAACTGATATCTTGTTTTCAAAAGATTGCAGACAAGATAGTTTACAAACAATTGGGAAGTATACAGAAGGTTTTATTCAGAAAACATCTGCATAACAATCTTGGTAGGACTAAGGGTATATGCAGCCTGGACTGTCAGGTATGAAAACAAGAAATATGCAAATATGAGAAAACCAGTGACTAAAGAAGTGAATAAATAAAATTGTAAAGACTTCACAGTAATCTGTTTACTGAAATAAGAAGCTATTTATTTAATACCTTTAACAGCAAGAAGTGAGTGAATATCTGAGCACACTCAGTATAATTTAAAACTGGAAAGTGAGACTTTAAGTGTTCATACACTGTAATGTATGTAGCTAATTCTGCATGTGTCATGTGAAGGTTTTCTTGTTCAGACCACTTGAGGAAGTAAGGAATCAACTGACAAATTCTCAGTCAGCGGTAGAGCCATTTCTAACAAGAATCCTCAGTCTGTGCTTCTTCCCCATCTTGGGAGCAATTGAACAACCTGCCCAGCTACTGTAATCAACTTTGTTCCTTCTCTTACTCAATCATTTGCCACCATCCAAGCTAAAAATGCAATATTCTTTCACAAGTCCTTGTATTTCAGTTTTCATTCCTTGGCAGATTCCATCTAATGGGCTCATATTAATGATATTATTTCTGACAATGTTGTTTTCTTGAAGCTACTCCAATGTCTGCCACCACTCCCCATGGAGTAACTGCTAGATAGTTTGTCGCACCACACCCAGGCTCTCCCCACTACCAGTCTTGCAAGATGTGCTTGCTACTACACCTCTTCAGCTTTCTAAGAGTATTTACTGCACTATTTCCTTTTTTCCTATAAGACTAGCTGGAGAAATATCTTTTTTATGAAGACATGTCCTCCCTTTAAAAATTCTTTCAGCCACTAGCATAACAAGCATAACAGCCACTGCATAACTAATTTTTCTGGTTATGGTACCATCTTATTTTATTTCAATCAGTATGATATGTAGTTATGGCAGAGTAAGGGATGGGGTCAGAGGAGAAAAGTAAATATTCTTACTAAACTATGTCACCTAACTCAACTAGCTAAGCCTGACTTCTTCTTAGACAGAAGGTCAGTACCAGCATTCAGCTAAGTGAAATCCCCTTCCTCTTTGTCTAGAACAGTCCCAGCTAGGCCCTGAAAAGAAAACTACAGTCTTTTGAACCCATCATCACTGTTACTGCTGTTATGGCAGATCAAATATTTTTCTCCTTCAACTCCCATGGTTTCTCACACATGCAAACATATAACTGTACATGTCACGAACTGAAAAACCCAGCCACATATAGCGGATCTTGAAAATATAAAAATAGCCTACATTTTATGTAACCTGTGCTTTTTGCAGTAAAGATCTTGAAGAGCCTGTTCAAATATTGTTCTGATCTTCTTTAGTTCAAAAGCTAAAGAAATACCAAAAAGCCTCTGCAACAATGGTACATAGTTAATGTATGTTAATTCTTTACCATTCATAGACAGATAATGAAGAGATAATCATAAGATAAACCTGCCAGACTGCTTTAGTGATCTCTGCATGCCAATGTTGCCTTTTATCTCATATTTCTACATCCTCCACTGCATAGCTTGCATCATCAGTCTCTGACTGTTGACTTCAAAGTGACAAATAAAAATTTAGTGTTATTGTATACACCCATCAGCGAAATTCCCTGAATTCTTACTGTTCAATATCTCCAATATCCACTCTTCAAAAAATCTACTCATTTGACAAGGAGGATGTAAACTGTTTATATAGGAAGAACAATTTTCCTTGTGATGTTAAAATAATTCTAATCTGCTTTGCTTTTAACCTCATTTCAAGTGATCTAACCTATCTTCTTTGCTTTGCTGCAAAAGATTTGTTATAACAAAATCCCAGATTCAAAAATTTTTAAATAAAGATAAATTCAGATCTAGAGACACCCAGTCTCTCAATTATGAGATTTCTAGGAACCTTAGTCTTATTTGTCTGGATCTGTACACGACTGAAAACTACCTTTCTCTCATTATGGATCTGAAGATCATCTGAGACAAAAGTCTTTATCCATTAACTGATTTACATACCTTAAGAGGAAACTGGAAAACTTTCAATCATGATGTAGGTAAAATTTGTCACCTTACTGCTTCTGCTGTATATTTATCTTTAATTATGACAACGTGGAGTCTGACAGCTGCAGATGAATAGCTAACACATAAGAGATATACAGGTTTAAGACCTAATTGACTCCAACAGGACACAGAAATTAATACACTACATAACACTACTAGTTATTATAACTAGTAGGAAAAAACACCACTTAGAATATTTTCCTTTTGCAACACAAGATTTTAGAGGATTTAAAATTTTGTCGTAGAAAATAAAGAAGCCAAAAATACGAGTGACTAAGTTTATGCAGTATTACACAATATTACATAACCTGGGAAACTACTATAGAAATAATAAAATTTATATTTTGAAAAATGCAGTATGTATATATCTATCTTCTAGGGAAAAATTATCAAAGGTGATCCTTGTGTTATGCTGAGGTTAGATTGTATGGTTCTTGATTACTTTACATTAATCTTATATGTGACCACCAACTTGTCACAAATATACATGCTTAAAATTAATTTATAGGTTTTTTAACACCATTCAAATGTTCTGCCAATCTTAACATGGTTCCTGATTTGACTCCATTCTTACATTATGTTCATCCCAGCATAACTTCTAGAACTCCAGGCTATGAAAATCAGTGTTTTCAACCTTCTGTGATTTTACCTTGCAGAAAGACAACTTTTTTTTTTTCTTTTTTATATTAGTGTTTTGGTTTGGGTTGGGTTTTGGTGGGTTTTTTTATTATTATTCAGGAAGGTGCCTGATCTCTCAGCATGAACGGCAATATGAGAGTTCCTAGCTATACCACTTTTCCTACATCATGAAAGTCCACAGAAATTGTTCAGCGCAGTGTCATGCATTATGACAAGAGTTTCCTGAATTGCACCCATAAGGCACTGTGCTAAAAAGGTTGTACAGATTACTGTTGGGTTTTGTGGATTTTTTAAAATTTTTTTAATTACTAAACATATTGTGAATGTCTAACAAAAAAAGATTGTTGCAATTCAGGTAGAATTCATACACTAACCCTTTTCTGTTGCTTTCAAAAAAAGAAAAATTTGCACAGGAAAATAAAAAATCAAACTTATTCCTTGGAAATTATACACATAAAATTAATGGGAATCTTGTTCTATGAAAACCATCAAATTTTTAACATCTACATTTTCCTTACAAATTAATTCCATGGCAAATTCTAGAATCAATGTTTAAATCTCATTTTTATTGTCATCATTACTCTTCAACTTTACTTTCCATTTTCTATGCCTTCAGTTTCCACTTACCACTATTTTCAGTAGAGAGGCATATCACATTTCATAAGATAAGCCTGAGCTCAAAATAATGGATAATGCACATTGATCCAACCTTGCAGTTTGCTAGTTGGAAGATTTAGATGTACCAAGAGAGAAATGAGCAGGAGACACAATTGTTAAGTGGAAAGACATTGTGAGAGGAATGTACAGTGGAGGAGTTGGGGAGCTCCTGAAAATTATGAGAGGACCACGTAACAGTAACACGAATAAGAATCATGAGAATCATACTGAAAGTAAGATACTTGGTATGACCCAATATTGAAGGCTAAATCATAAAGAGAATGTGAGGAGACAGGAAATGTGATGCAGATAATGCTAACGTACTCGGTGGTTTTGATAAAATATTTTCCTCCTGTAGATGACCTATAAAGATAGTTTAATTCTTTGTCTTTAAATTTTGTCTTAGCAGGGACCTTGTGTGTCACAGTGAGTAAATGTTACAAGAAGATCAGAAAGCAAATAAGGAAAAGATCCCTACTGTTGCTTGCAGAGCAGTAATTCTACAAAGTATAACAAATCATAGGGTATAGAAAGCACCTTGCTGTACAAATTTTCTGTAAAACTCCAGAATTAATCTGCTGAAGATGTTTTTAAAAAGTTAACTTTACATCAGTAAGTTGAAAAAAAGAACCATAAACAAGTAATGCATTTTCATGTAGAGGTGCAAAAAGAGAAAAAATTCCTTGTTGATGTGTTATCTTGAATCAACACTGTCTTTTTTATTATCTATGTGCAAACCCTAGCTCAACAGGACCTGATTTCTATGGGGGAAAAATCGCAACAAAAAGGTAAAATATCTTGGAAATATTTTGTTTGTTTGTTTAATTTTCAGTCAAACGCAGTGTTCTCACCTGAATCTGAATTATTCTTCTCCACACTCATTCTGTTTTCTGGAAAGATTCTTCTCTTTGGCCCTTTTTACACGTTCTCACTCTTGCTCAGTTGCATGTCAGCCAAGGCAGATGTTCTGGTTTCATTCAACAAACCCCAGCTATTTTCATTTTCTTTTCTGGATATCTTTGGAGATAAGAATTTGTTAAAATCCATGATGAACAAACAAAGAGGAACTGGTGGAGGACACTGAGGATGGGGGCAGCCTCGTCTGCAGTGACAATGAGAAGAGAGAATTCAGGATTAGGTGTAGTGGGCACAAAACGACAAGTAGGGTTGCAGCCTTGGACTTCAGGAGGGCTAACTTTGATCTCTTCAAGAAACTGCCTGGAGAAATCCCATGGGTCAGGGCTCTAGAGGGCAGGGGGACTCAAGGAAGCTGGTTGGTTTTCAAGTATCACTTCCTCCAAGCTCAGGATTGGTGCATACCTGAGAACAAGAAATCAGGCAGAGGAAGCAGGAGACCTGCATGGCTGAGCAGGGAGCTTCTGAAAAAGCTCAAGTGGAAGAAGGAAGTTTACAGTACGTGGAAGGAGGAACTGACCACTTGGGAAGTCTGCAAGAATGCAGTCAAAGTATGCAAGGATGAAATGAGGAAAGCCAAGGCCTCCTTGGAACTAAATCTGGCAAGGGATGTCAAGGTCAACAGGAAGGGTTTCCTCAAGTACATCAGAGGTAAAAGGAAAACTAGAGAAAATGTGGGCCTGCTGTTGAATGAGACAGGTGCCATGGTGACAGATGACGCCGAGAAGGCAGAATTACCGAATGCCTTCTTTGCATCAGTCTTCACTACTCAGGCCAGCCCTCAGGACCCCCAGACTTTACAGGTAACAGGGAAAGTCTGGAGCAGGGAAGACTCTCCCTTGATTGGGGAGGATCAAGTCAGAGACCCATTAAGTAAACTGGACATCCCCAAGTGCATGGGTCTTGATGGGATGCACCCATGAGTGTTGAGGGAGCTGGCAGAAGTTATTGCTGGTCTGCTCTCCACCATCTTTGAATAGTTGTGGAGTACAAGCGAGATGCCTGAGGACTGGAGGAAAGCTAATGTCACTCCAGCCTTCAAAAAGGGCAAGAAGGAAGACCCAGGAATCTACAGGCCAGTCAGTCTCAAATCCATCTCCGAAAAGATGATGGAACAGCTCGTTCTGGGGGTCATCTCCAAACATCTGGAGGAAAAGAGGGTTATCAGAAGTAGTCAAAATGGATTCACCAAGGGGAAGTCATGTCTGACTAATCTGATAGCTTTCTACGATGGCATGACTGGATGGATAGATGAGGGGAGGGCAGTGGATGTTCTCTACCTTGACTTCAGCAAGGCCTTTGCAACCATCTCCCACACCACCCTCATAGGCAAGCTTAGGAAGTGTGGGTTAGATGAATGGATAGTGAGGTGGATTGAAATCTGGCTGGCAGATAGAGCTCGGAGGGTTGTGATTAGCAGCAGAGTCTGGTTGGAGGTCTGTCACAAGTGGTGCTCCCCAGGGGTCAGTACTGAGTCCAACATTCAATGACCTGGATGAAGGGATGGTGTGTACCAAGTTTGCTGATGACACAAAATTGGGAAGGGTGGCTGACACACTGGAAGGCCAAGCTGCCATTCAGTGCAACCTGGACAGGCTGGAGAGTTGGGCAGAGAGAAAACTTATGAAATTCAACACAGCCAAGTGTAGGGTCCTGCACCTGGGAAGGATTAACGCCATGCTCCAGTAGAGATTAGGGGCTGACCTGCTGGAAAGCAGCTCTGTGGAGAAGGACCTGGGAGTCCTGGTGGACAACAGGATGACCATGAGCCAGCAATGTGCCCTTGTGGCCAAGAAGGCAGATGGTATCCTGGGGTGTATCAAGAGGTGTGTGGCCAGCAGGTCAAGGGAGGTCATCCTCCCCCTTTACTCTGCCCTGGTGAGACCACAACTCGAGTACTGTGTCCAATTCTGGGCTCCTCAGTTCAAGGACAGGGAACTGCTGGAGAGGGTACAGCAAAGGGCTACAAAGATGATTAGGGGACTGGAACATCTCTTTTATGAGGAAAGGCTAAGGGAGCTGGATCTTTTTAGTCTGGAGAAGACTGAAGGGGGAATCTTATCAATACCTATAAATACTTAAAGGGAGGGTGCCGGCAGAGTGCCAGGAGGATGGGACCAGTCTTTTTTCAGTGATGCCCAGTGACAGGACAAGAGGTAAAGGGTGCAAACTTGAATATAGGAAGTTCCACCTGATCATGAGGAAAAACTTCTTTACTTTGAGGATGGCAGAGCACTGGAACAGGTTGCTCAGAGAGGTGGTGGACTCTCAGATTCTTGAGACATTCAAAACCCGCCTGGACACCATCCTGTGCAACCTGCTGTAGGTGGACTAGGGGGGCTGGACTAGATGATCTCCAGAGGAGCCTTCCAACCACAGTGATTCTGCGATTCTGTTATTCTGTGAATTTTTATATTTGTTGTAACTTCATTCCAGGTAACACCTAGAATTTTCTTAAGCTTTGGTTTCAAAGACATTTAGATGCCTGTCTATGTCACTTCTGGATTTCAAGCTTTCACATCCATATATCCAGGTGAAAATAAAGTTTGAATGGAAGACTTGTATATAAACAGCATACTTTCAACAAAATCGGAACAAACAAGACTTCTTTGTATAGTATGAAGACAGCTAAAGTCAATATTTAGAACTCTGATTGCCAAAAAACTTTTCAGAGAGAAGAACAAACCAATGTACACAGTGCCTAAAAAAAGCAGCTCCAGAAATTATTTTATTATGTACACAAAGTCTCTCCTTAAAGAAAAAAACTAGGTTGGCAAGTAAGTTTTTAATAAAGATGGGTGACAAATTTGCCCCCACAATGTATTTAAGTCATCCTTAATATTTTTTTTATCACTTTGTCAGTTCTGTAATAAGTTTTCTTCTCAGTTTTCTCAATAGAAAATTAGTTAGTGCAGTTACATAAGCCTAAGGGGACTTAGATTCAGTTCCCTTTTCTATCTAAGGGAACTTGCACAAATAGCTCCCCAAAAAATATGCCTTAACTTTCAGCCTACAAGATATTGTGAAAGGCACATTCCTCCTCATCAATCTCTTCCACTTTTCATTAAATATCTAAGTATTTCCTTGATCTTTGTTTAATACATATTTGGTTAGTCAGTTGTTTTTAAAGTAGAACAGTATCAACAGATAAAAATGAGATCATTCTCTTCTGGAATACCTGATAATTTGGCGATTTAGCTCTTTTATAGGACGTATTTTTTGGATTTAGGTGCAGTTGGTCCTGCCTTAGGTTGAGAACATAGAAAAGAAGATCCCTCATCTTTCCACCCTTTTTGATAAGTGTTCATTTCCCCTCCAGGCAAAGGTACAAATTGAACCAAGCCCCCGTAACCTTAGTGAATGAGTCACTTACTGGACTGTGGTGAAATACCATGACTTATTTATGAATGAAACCCATCATTTTCATTTGTTTTCTTACAACTTGCCAGAAAGGAAGTATTTTGGTTTTAAATTAAATGTTTCTTTGGACAGGGAATAAATCCTTACATGACATCATTTCCAATCTTTATTTTTATTTTTTTTGTTTTCAACATCAACTATCACTTACTGAAAAATTGACTATTTCTACTGCCCTTCCCCTAAATATAGCAGAGGAAGATTTAAAAAATAAAAATAAAAATTCTAACAGCTGGAAGCTAAAGCTTGACAGATCAAAATCTAAAAGCATCACAAATTGTTACTGGTGAACATGATTAACTATGAACATGAACTGCCAAGAGGTTGTTTATCTGTTGATACTTCCCTATTAGGACTGGATGCCACTCTGCAAGACATATCAATTAAAGATAACTTTGTACAGTCTAGATAATACAGGAGATGACAATACATGATCTAATGAATTCTTTGGCCTTATTATATGTAATGATATGTAACTGAGAAGATTTATTAGTCAGAATTGAGACCTTTGTTCTTAAAACAGCCATCCAAAATATTTCCATAGAAAAGAGTTTTGTGCATATTTGAATCTTTTCCAGTCAGGAACAATCTCACTGAAACTCAGATTGGTCCCAATGTCACTCCTGTCCTTTGAAACCAAAGAGCTCAATTGAAAACTCTCTTTTCTTTAGGTGTGTTAAGACCATGTTACCATGTTATCAACCCAGGCTACTCGAAGAACAGAGGAAATGGTTCCATTTCAAAGCCTCTCTGTGCCAAAGGCCACTTCTAATCACTCTCAGATTCAGTACGTCAGTCTCAGAATACCCAGAAGTCTTCTTCATATCATCTCAGTGTCAAACAATTTCTATTTTGCTGCTTTGTAACATGTAAGTAAGTGATAATTGGGTGACACAAAAGGACAATATATGATGTATTTTTATAATAAATTATCTTTTCATAGTATAATCCAATTACAAGGTTATTTATCCAGCTATTTCCTCCAAACAGAACTTGACCTTCCGAGGGACTTTGATTGCTTGGAAAAATGTCAGAAATCAATTATTTTGAAATTTGAAATATAGAACAGAACAGCAGCTCTTAGGTATTTCCATATGTAGTGCTATGGCTTAGCATTTCCTATATAATATGGGATAATACACAAATGCAGCAAGTCTAAAGCAGGAATGTTCATATACAGAAAAGAGAAGTATCATTGTTCACTGTTTTGATTGTTCAGTTTTATTATTTTCTGTTTGCATACTTCTAGATATTAGATTTTCAGCACAAAAATATTTAAGATTTATCTACATATTAAGGCATTTGTATTTACTTCATCAATAGCAATGTTAACTTTTACGCTCTCAATTTCAATGTTCTAGTTTCACTTCAAAGTCCTGAATATTTAGTCCTAATCTTAACACTTGTGAGCACCTCCCATATATTTAATTGTCTACTTTAGGGACAGTCTAACACCAGTACTCACGGAAGGTTAGAATTTCACACAGAGTTAGGGTTTTTTTTCTATTAGCACTAGATTTTTACTAGATTACATTCATGTTGCATTGGAATAGGACATCTATTTATTCTCAGTTTTTTGTACTTTGAAATTAAAGGCATAGAAGAGCCAAATGTTTTAAATCTTTGACTATTGGCTGCAATAATTACAGTTGCCTATTTCAATTTATGATGAAAACCTACAGAATTTTGCAAAGAGGAAAATGGCTTCCAGATCGCACAACAGTTCTGTTCTGTGTAGTTAGTATATACATGCACGCACATAACTTCTGTTTAGTTTAATATAAACACAGTTTATCTTTCCAAGAAATTAAGTCAAGCTGAGTTGTTATGATCATAGCAACCATCCCTGGAACTGCAAGGAAAACAACAGGTTTGTTTTCCTTCCCAGGCCATTTTTACACTGTACAGCCATTTTTACGCTGTACAGGACTTTACATGTCCTGTTTTTTTCAAAAGAAAAGTTGAAGTGGAAGTGGACCTCTTTCTAGACATATGAACTCAGTAATTTCAGCACGGAGTTGACATCCTTTTAAAAACAAAATGTATATCCACAGAAATGGAATACAATTTATATGTTGACATAATTGTCACTGCTATAAACTCAAATGCTCAGTTAAGAAGCAGACATTGGGAGTACTAGGTAATCTGCCGTGCTACCATCACCAAAATACCAGCACTGTCAGGGCAGGTGATTTTCCAGGTGGGCTGTCCTCTCAATATATTTCTTCTGTTGTTCTAAACTAACTTCTTGTTGTCATCCGACCAGTTGTCAGTCATAGGTCTGACTTTTCTCTGGAGATGTTGTTCCCTATTTCGAAGAAGAGGCAGTTCCCAAATCTCCACCACTCTGTCTAAGTAGTCTCAAAGAAGTGCCAGGCATCATCCTCAAGGACCAAGAGCTGAAATCTAACTAGCTTGCTGAAGAGCACCTGCAGCACTGCCACCTCCTGTGGGGCGATGGCTTAGTGCTGGGTCAGTCTCCCCTTCGCTCTCCCTCTTCAGCAGAGGTTGGCAGCACCTGCACAGAGTCAGAAAGGAGAGGCCCAAAGGATCCCCTGCAGGTACCTCACCTCTTTTGCTGTGTCCATGCTGATGACCCCATCTGTCTGCGGCATGCACTCACTTGTATGAGGAGCTGAGCAAGCAGGGGAAAGCATAACGCTACTCGGACAAGGTGACAAACACATGCATGTTGCAAGCAGAAAAACTCTGTGTGTAATCTTCCAGTTCCTACGATTACATTCAAATATTCAACAAGACTATCATTTGATTTAGACTGTTTTATAAGAAATGTTCAGTTCTCTTAAATGACCGAGGAATGCGAACACCGCAAATAGAAGTATTGTAATTTATACAGAGCAAACCTCACAAAAATCCTTCCGCTCAGGTCTAGAAAAATCATCTAAATGTATCACAGGTTGTTTCAATCTTTCCGCAGTTATTCACCCTTGGCTTCTTCATCTAATGTACTAGCAAAGATACCTGATACTGTCAGTGGGGCAATGATGTGATGATATTTGTCCAGGGGAATCTGGACAGACCCCAACTGCTTGCTCAATATAGCTTTCTCCACTGCCACCAAGTACTAGTAACTCTTATTCCTGGCTGACCTTGGCTGATTTCAAACTACTAATGTAAAAGTGCATTTTACAAGTGTTTAATAGTCTTACTCCTAGTTCAGCCTACAATACAGCAACTTCCTTAAATAAACCAATATCTGATTTGCTGGGTTTTAATAAATAACAGGTATAAATGGTTACTATAAATAATAACACTGATTATCCTGTGCAATCAAACTCTTCACCTGCTGTGAGACGCACCACATTTATGCAGATCAGCTGTAGGCTTTTCATCCATGAAATTATAGAATGTATAATGTGATGGGCCATGATATATTTAGTGTACTGTAATTGCTTATTTATAAAAGAGCTATCAACAGCCCACTTTAAATAAATTCAGAAATCACCGTAGGGCATTTCAAAATGAATATTTTATATGACATTTCTAAAAGATTATGAGCATTTCTTTGAACAGTAAAATTAATGGCTGTTTTGCTGTTTAAAGTCATCCTGTGTAGATTCAGGATAATGGCATATAAACTGTAATTACTGTATTTGTGTTTTAATTAGGAATATAATCATCCACCTCTCATGATGCAGTTTTCTAAAATTAATATGGGGGGGGATTTAAAATGATCTATTTACTAATAGAATTGTTATAAGAAAGTGAATGAATTAAGCAGTAAGATATATACCTGCAGCTCACTTCTAACGAGAGAAATTCTGCAGTCTCATCTTGCCTATTGCATTTTGACACACCCTGGTTGATCTTCACCCTTTTCTGTAAATAAGGTCTAATGACAACTGAATATGTCAGCTTTGCCTGCCTCCTTACATACATCACCAGCCTGAAGCCCACCTATCCAAAGATAACCAAGTTTTGCCTTGTAAGAAGCAATGCTGCTCTTGGAAGAGGAAGTGATGAAAGGGGACGAAACAGACACTAACAGAGAAATCTAAAACTTGCAAAACCCTTACTGATGTGAAGGCCAGTTAGGCTTCTATTCACTTTGACAGACTGAGAGATTAATAGATAGATGGAAAAGCAATTTCATACTTTTAGTGACTGTCAACACCTATTCTGCAGCTTCCAGAATAGTGCTGTTAATAAACATGTTGATCCGTGGAACAATATATCAAAAAAGCCCTTCGGGGCCATCATTTTGTTTTTACCTGCTCCTGTGTTTATACGATTTAAAAACAAAGTTTGAAGGAAAGAAATGCCCAGAGCCTATAACGGCTGTGCTTTCTTTACCTGCAATTGAAAATTAAACTGATTATGTGTTCAGCTAACATGTCGTCAGCTGGATCTTAGTGTAATACAAAAATTTATGTTTATGAAACTAGCCTTTATATTTCATAATGAAGAATTCCAGGTTTGGACAACTAATGACACCTGATTTCCAATGACTTTCATGGCTTGATCTTCTAGTGGCAAATTGGTGCTCCGATAAGGTTTTCCACGGATGGGGTATTTATTGAGTCTCTCGCAGTTGTGGATTCTCTGGTTATCCAAGAAGAGATTAGTTCATGTGGCAGCATTTCTCTTCGAATGGACACCTCATGTCTCCTAAGTCACATATTTCAATGAAAGTGAGAGATATCACTGACAGTAAGATCCTAGAGCCCATCTGTCAAATTTGGTTAAAACTTGCAGATTTAGCTGAAACTGTAGATACAAAAGTTTCTAGGGGTAGAAAGATACAGATAGGAATCACAAAACAATCCCTTACTTTCCTCAGCTAAAATAAGGTTTTTCATTAAATGTTGGCATTCTGTTTCCCTACTCAGCCTGAACCAATTTGTACAAAGCAGGGAAGAATGGTAAATTATCAGAAACTTTTCAAACAAGGTCCAATTGAGGTTTGGCTCAAGAGCCAAGTAGAGGCATAAAGTGATTTTTATTTTACCAAAACTGGCTCATGTGTCCATATGATTTTTATTCATGACCCTTTCAGATGCTTTTCCTGCCTGTGTTTACATGCTGTCTGTATGGCTTCATTAATGCATGTAAAATGTATTTCTCTCCCTTCTAACATTAAATGGAATTATACCCTTACAGTACAGGCAAGAAAAAACAGCTGAGATGTACAGGTGCCAGAAGGAATACTCTTTATTGGTGTGTCTTGAACCAATTTCCCATTGTTTCTGGCTTTACAGTGCAGGGAAATCTGCAGTCACTAGACCATCATGAATGATGTATATTTTCACAGTGAACTGGATCAAAGATGTTTTGCACAGATGTTTCTGTAATTGTGATGCATTGGGGAAATTTACTCTTCGGTGTCCCAGAAATACATATTTCCACCTGTGCAGTGGTTTAGTAGGGAAGTTGAGCCTATAGCATAAAACATGTAGTTAAGATGGCTGGCACAAAACCAGCTAAAGATAATTTCATATAATTGTCTGTGTATGTATTTCTGTAACCATATTCCTTTGTTTCTGCAACTGGATTTCCAGCTTTTCTTCCAAACAGAAAGAAAAAAAAATTGGAAGCCTAATGGAAAGGTTTTATTTAGTTATATAAAAGGGGGAAAACATGCATTTAAGCCTATTATTTTATGGATTTATTTATTTATTCTTTATTTTGTCTTGAGAATAGGAAGTCAACATAAACCTCAGTATAGACAGCACCCTTATTCTGACACACATATCCTAAGTTTGTTAAAAAGTCTTAGGTTAAATATATATGTGTGGCACAAGGAGTGTCGGCATGAATGAGATGAGATGCCTTTCTAAAAGGCACCTGAAACACTTCTGTGAGGAAAGTATCTTGAGGAAGTATTTTTAGTCCTGGTTGTTTTCATTAATTCTGAGTCTCTGACTCCTCACAGAATAATCATCTTCCAGAACTTTTCTTAGTCATGACAAAAATCTAGTCAGTATTTATTTTCTTCAAAGTGTTTTTTCCAGTTCAAATGATGTGCACCTTTGAGCACTAAAGCAAGAAGTGTTCAGCAACCACAATACTATACAAGAGATATATTTGATTGGGGTAAGGAAAATAATGTGGAAGAGTCAGGATTTACCCTCTCACTTTGATCAAGAAACAGCCGGTTCTTCTGCAGCTCTAATTGCAATTGACTTAAGGGCTTATTTGTGGTCTTAAACATATAGTAGAAAGGCACAAAATAATAAAACCACACTTCCAGTGCACACTAAACCATAATGTTGCTGTGGCAAGCTGCAAAGGGAAGTTGAAAAGGCACAGAGCTAGAGTTATCCTGGCAACCTCAGAGCAGTGATACTTTATGTCTGAAACTATTCATCCTTCCCCTGGCAAATGATGTACAGGGAATCTGCACTAACATCAGAAAAATGAGGCTTTTTAACATTCAGAGTTGATAAAATAATTGTTTATTTGTTTTGGTGTTTTTTAACTGTCTGCTCAACTCTTCTTTTTAAACACATTACCTTAATGTCATTCTGACAGCCCTTGTGTCTTAACCTTGTAAATCTTATTAATGTCCCTGAATCATTATTCAAAGGCTAAATTTTTATCATCGGTCCATTGTAAATATTAGGATCTCTGATTCTCCCAATTGAATCTGTTTTACAGTAGTGTCACTCCACTGACTCCAAAGGAATTACTTATGATTTACAGTGGTATAGGTGCTGAAAAAAAAATAATCATGCTTTAATAAAGTGGTGAGCTCTACATAAAGGTTAAATGGAATATAGTGACATGTATAGTCCAAGAGACCATGGAAACAACTGACTGATGTAGAAAGAAAAAGAGAAGTTAATAAATATATAATAATGAGGACAGCATAAAGAACAAAGGAGGAAAAGGAGAAGGAAAGGAAACAGAAATGTTGTTGATTTGTAATTGCTTTAAAAGGATGATAAAGTGCAGGAGGTGAGAAGAAGAATTTGGTTTTAGGATCTGTCTCTTCATTACTGCCATCTTGGGGATTACTTTTATTCTGCTTTTATGGTTCTTGTAAATCAGCACTAACATTGCTGAGGCACTACTATGCTGGCTGCCAAGAAGATGTACAATCAACAGCTCCCAAGTTATAGTCCTGAGCAGCAGACAGTGGTATTTTTCTGGGGTGGATTATCCAGGGAATCCCTGCCACCCCACAATTTCCCTTGGTTGCCCAGGTGACTGGCCACTCTCCACTGTGGTGAAAGGGGGTATACTGCTGCACAGATTCTCCCTGTTAATGTCATGGCTAAACTCCCACATTTTAAGCTGCCACTACTCAAGGTCATCCCTCCTGGGTGGCAGCTGAACCATCTACCTTGTACTTCAGTAAGGCTTTTGACACTCTCTCCCATAAGATCTTCATAGAGTGGAGGACACAGTGAGGTGGATTGAAAACTGGCTGAATGTCCGGGCCCAGAAGGCAGTGATTGTTGGCATGGTCTAGTTGGAGGCCAGTGACTAGGTCAATATTGGGTCCAATCCTGTTTTACATCTTCATTTATGATCTGGCTGATGAATCAGAGAGCATTCTCAGCAAGTTTGCTGATTACACAAAACTGTGAGAGGTGGCTGATGTATCAGTGAGTCATGCTGCCATCCAGAGGTACCTTCACAGGCTGGAGAAATGGATTGACAGGAGCCTTCTGAAGTTCAACAAGATGAAGTCTGCACCTGGGGAAGAACAATACCATGCACCAGAACATGCTGGGGGCCAAACAGCTGGAAAGCAGCTGGTTGAAAAGTACCTGGAGGTCCTGGTGGACACCAAGTTGAACATGAGCCAGTAGTGTGTCCTTACTGCAAAGAAGGCTAATGGTATCCTAATCCGCATTAGGAAGAGTGCTGCCAGCAGGTTGAAAAGTCCCCTCTAATCAGCACTGGTAAGACCACATCTGGAGTACTGTGTTCAGTTCTGGGTTTCTCAGAACAAGAGGGACATGAACATCCTGGGAAGACTCCAGCGACGGACCACAAAGATGATTAAGGGACTGTAGGCATACGAGGAGAGACTCAGAGAGCTGTGACTGTTCAGCTTGGAGAAGAGAAGGCTCAGGGGAATCTCACCAATATAGAAAAATAACTGAAGGGGGGCGTGTAAAGAAGACAGAGACAGGCTCTTTTCAGTAGTGTCCGGTGAAAGGACCAGAGGCAATGGGCAGAAAGCGAAAGATAGGAAGTCCTCTCAGAACATCAGGAAGCACTTTTTTACTCTGAGGGTGACCAACCACTGGCACAGGTTGGCCAGAGAGGTTGTAGAGTCTCCCTCCTCAGAGATATTAAAAGTCATCTGGACATAGTCCTGAGCATCCAGCTTTAGGTGACCCTACTTGAGCAGGGGGATTGTACCAGATGACTTTCAGAAATCCCTTCAAGCCTCAACTATTCTGTGATTCTGTGATTCTGTGATCCCCAACACAATCTCAGTAGTGTCTCACTAAAATATTTTTGCAACTTGGAAGGGAAACATATGCACTAAGTTCACACATTTAAAAAATATTCCTTGAAAGACCCTCTTTTGACCTTGATTTCCTAGTCACCCATCTCAGAAAGGATTAACGTAACATTTGCTATGAAACATATACATCTTTTTCTTTAAAAAATATTAATTTGCCAAGTGATATGGCATTACTAGATCTGAGAAAATAAACTAATCTGCCCCATACTTACTCTCTCCTCCCTAAAATTCTCCTTTCTGACAAGGAAATTGAACCCTGTGCTGAAGAAAACACAAAAGCCATGTATCTTTTTTTTTTTTTTTAATTCACTTCTTATTTCAAAATTGCAAATTAGTTATAACGTTGCACTGGTTTTTGCATAGTTCTCTGCCTTACATCTTCCTGTATGCATGTATCTGCTGTCTGGAGCTGGTTAGACACAGGAAATACAGGCAATCCCCTTTTTATTGTATCGACAGAAAATCAATTTGTTGTTGCCAACTTTAGCAACATCTTTGTAACTCAGAATGATTAAAAACTTAAGAAGTTTCTCTGACACAAACAATAATGTCAGTTAATTATGTCACATACATTACAAAGCAGCAATTTTGCTTTCTGACAATGGCATAATGATTTGAAAATAAAAAAGGAAATCAAACAAGTGGTTTGTGAAAATGATAATGAATAAAATCAATTGAATACTGTGAGCAGCATTTTTTGAGTGCTATAAGTGTTTTCCCACCCTCTTTTTCTTCTTCATATACATGCAACCTATTTGTAAGAAAAGCAGGCAGTGTTCTTAGACTGTTAAAGACACGATCAATCATTGTCTTGCTTGGTAATGCTTCAATTACTCTGGAAAAATACTGTCATTTTCATGGGTACAATCTGATGCATGGAAAATCCCACCCACTCCCTCCCCAAAAAATAATGTTTGCATATGAGAAACGTAGGCAGTGTTGGCAGGATGATGAACCATTAATAAACCCTTCTCTGTGCCTCCCTAGTATTTGGAAAGTGTATTGCGTGACAGTCAAGATCTTTGTAGGATTAAGCTTAATGCTTTGTCACTATATACTTTTCTGCAGTCCTTTTTCCTCCTACAGCTTTTGTACATTGCATATTATGCTTGACACCACAGTAAGTATCCTTGTAGTTTTTCTACTGTAAGTTGCACAAGGCATAAGTAGTGGAGCCATTTGGGAAGACATGGGACTCATACTTGTGACCAGCCTATGTGAAAATTATTTCCAGTGTGTTACTGTCAAGGATTATCAGAACTCATAACACTACTGAGAGTTTTATGTAATGCAAAGTCACTTCCATACACGAGAGGAGAAAAGAGAGCATTTTGACGTAAAGGAAAAAACCAGCATATTAATTCCAAAGAAAAATGGAGCCAACAGATCTTCCAGTCTTGTAAGTATATTAAAAAACATAGAATGGAGAAGTGGAAAGGGAAGGGGAATGGCTGAGGGGAAAGAGGAAGGGAGAAGGAGTAGGGAGAAAAAGATAAGGAGAGGGAGAGGGAGAGAAAGGGGAAAAAGAAAGACAAAAGTTTAATAATAGGTAACATCTTGGTGAGAAATGTTAGTAGAACACAGTTATGGATAATATTATAGAGCTGCATTCTGTATGTTCTGTCTTTAAATGTTCTTTTTTTACAGGCTGTGTAGTTTCACGTTGTTTTTATCTTCCTTCTGTATGTTCAGTACTTCCCTCTATTATATCTTTGTTTTAGGTCGGTCTTAAGCCCTTTGCAGCAATAACCATTGCATATTAGTGCAGTATGTAATTGAATGAAGTCCTGATTCTCAGTGAGAACCTTAGATGCCACCTTCCCTCAATAAATAATCATGAAGCATTATTTACACTAGTGCGTTCCCGCACCATTTCCTGTAAGATATTTCTTCCTTATCTGTCCGTACTGCAATTAGCAGTTCTTTGACCATTTCTTTACTCGTTCTAGATACCAGTCGTGCCAGAGTGCTACTTGCATTCCTAAGCTGAAATTCATAACTTTGGTGTTTTGGTATTTTACAATAGCGAAGAAATTCTCTTTGCTATCGAATTTCCAAACTGGCCTATTCGTCTGATACTTTCAAATGTTAGTCTGAATCTTCAGTGTCTTTCTGCGCCCCCATGTGACCCCGGAATAGACAGTCCCTCTTCTTGTGACATATAAACACCATTTTTTCTATCAGCAGGTGTATACTATTAACTTACTGTAGCCCCTCTTCCTACAGTGGCCTGGAACTAGAGATTCACTTCTCCCACTTCTCCACAGCATGTAGAGGGTATCCAACAGCATAACTCCATACATCACAAGTATTTCATCTGTGCAGCTTTGCAGGCTTTGCAGGCAAACGTTTGCAGGCAGCAAAACAGGACAGTGGGAAGTATATCAAATATGAGCCAAAGAAAAGTAGCATGCTAAGAACTATACTCTCCAATTATCAAAGAATAAATGATAAGCAGAAAAGTCAAAGATTCAGCTATTATGATATAATTACTTCAAATATATTTTAGAAGGCAACCTATTGGGAAGAAATGCTAAAATCGCTTGCAAAAGCTCTCTCCTTTTCTCCCTTTGCTCTCTTTGTCTTCTTGTAACATGCTTAACTCTATTCTGCCACTTTCATACTAGTACAGACACAGTCTGGATCTGTTTTCTACCTTCCATTTTAATTCAGGAAGAATAACCACCCTGATTACTTCATGCACGTTGTTGTTCATCTTTACTGGACTTAAAAATTAAAAAAAAAAAAACCCAAACCATAAGACAGAGCATACTTGTCGCTACCTGGAAATCATGAGGAAATAAGCATCATTATGCTTATTTGTACAGCCACGTTACAGTCACATCGTGAACATCTCAACAAAGGCAATAGAATAGATTATTACTGTATATGTGATAGACTACTTCATATAAGAAGATTTCTCAGTTAATTTTATGTACATTTATATGAGTAATTCAGTACTACACCTTTTCTATTTACAGCACTGTATCATATGCAAATATCATTATGGAAAACAAAAACCTGCATCCATTTGTTAATAGAAACAATCCATCAATACATCTAGTTTACATGCTACCAAACGCTGTGCAAGTTGTCTTTGACTCATCTGTATTGAAATCAGCCTACGTAATTTACTAAATCTAAACAACCTAGGTAAATCTATATTCAAATTCAATTTATGTAAACTTTTTTACTGAATCATATTTTCTCACTTGACCAGATTCTTGGCACAATTCATTAGCTTGTTGCTTCCTGCATATTCTCTGTTGAACACAACAGAAATATTTAGAGAGGAGAGTTTTATTCTTTAATTGAAAGGCTGGCCAATGGTCACCCCATGGAAGAACTGTTTTGTGTCCTGTACTAGTGTGAGCTGAGTTGTATAACATCATTATTTCTAGGAAGTATCTCCAGTCAAATATCTGATACTTGTTCATTATGCATACTGCCAGATGAGCACTACCGTTATTGCTTTACCTTCCCATTTTTGTCTTCATCAATAAGACCACTCATCTACTCATGAGGTTTTCCAGGTTTCTAGGGCTTCAGCTATAACAAAGACATTAAAAACAGGCAAACAGGGAGGGAGCATGGAAAAATTTATGATTTTTTTCTTCTAGAGATGCACATACTGCACAAGACTAAAAAGAGCACAGATAAGGAACTTGACAGATTGTTCATTTCTGCTGATTTATAGCAAGATGAGGTAGCGATGGTGCCAAAATGCTGTCATTTTGTTTAAATGCAAGATGGAAGTAGAGGGAATTTGTTTCAGTATTTAAATCATTGCAAATTGAGTTAGCCTATGTAAAAGCATTTTACAGAAAAGGTTTCATGGTTGTTATTGTCATTTGGGCATGACAAAACAGTGTAATGATTTCACATTCAAGTTTTTATAGGCTCCCCTTAGGGTGTTAGACAATATATTTAAAAAGTCACAGCTAGTCTCGCTGACGAAGCTCACATGGCTTCTTATCCCAATTCGCATCTCCCACACTGCAGAGGGGCGACAGGAGTGGAAGCTAAAAGTTAGGTTGCAGTTATTCATTGCACTCTAATAACATTTCAGTTAGTTAAATATTTACTAAACATTCTGGTCCCAAATCCCTTTTACACACAAGCTATAGCAGGGACAGGCAGCTCGAAGGAGCTGACTACAGCTCATCAATTGAAACTCTTTTAGCCCAAGCACACAGTCGCTGAAATCAGTGGCAAAGCTTCATTCTGGGTAGGTTTCTACCCACCCCAACACGTACAATTCCTAAAATCTACACTGTGCCCTAGTGTACCAAAATGCAGCAGACACCACCAATGGCTCTACCTTCCCCTCCGCCTCTCTGTGCAGTCTGTGTAAGTAAGCTTCTGAATATATAATATACATAATGGCAGTTAGAGGTGTCCAGGTTTATATGTTAGAAGTTCAGTAGTAGTGTGGTGCAAAATGTGGTGGGAAAATAATGGCTGCATTAGTCACACACAGGGAGTCACAACTGGGTTATGCAGGACCTCTAACCCAACACAAGGTTTATTAACTTGAGCAGAGCACCTTGCTTATGCTGCTGTCCTGCCCATAGCACTGGGACTAGCCTGACCTCTCTTAGCACTGGTAGCAGTCAGCTAGTGCAGTCACGTGGCATGGACATGCACGTAGTGTAGAAAATCTTTTGTAAAGAAACTGCAGGTAATTTTTTGCACACAAAAGACAGACACACAATTTTACATCCAAACACACCTACCCTCCCTTCAACTCAGCCAGACATGTCACCTTACAGTGCCATGTGACTACCTTTTGGATAGGGGAATGAACTGAGAACAGCCAGTGTTAAACATATAAGAGATTGTAATAAATGGCCATGAATTTCAGTTGAGTTTTAGCCCTATGTCACACAGACTTCAAGGGAGAAAATTGCACACTTATTTTCCAGTGAAATACAATGACTTAAAACACAGGTAAAAGAACAGACCAAATAGCAGCTCTTTAATGGTGACCAGAGATTTGCACTATTAAAGATATGAATGATGCCTAATAAATTATACTTATTGCATAGGCCACAAGCTTACCAGATAAGGATAGTAATTACCTAGGAGTGCATTTAGCATATAAATGATAGTTACAAACAATAAATGTAACTGAAAACACATAATTTCCATAACATTTCTTTCTCTCACCCTTTTAAAGACATTGTTTCAATCTTTGCCTATGTTTGAGTGTTTCCACTGTTCCCATAACAAACTGAGGGGAATATACTCTCTTCCCATGCTAACTGAAATTTTGGTAATAAAAAATTAACAACAAAACAGATCTCCACCATTTCCTCTTTTTTTTTTTTCATTCTCCTGAAATAGATTCCTTTTAAAATTTCAGAATTCCCATTTCCATCCAGAATTGTGATTTTGATTAAAACTATTAAGTGTGAAAAGTTTAAAATACTGGGAATCCCTACCCCTTTTCCAGGAACAAATAAAATGTGTATTAGTTTTACATCCCCAGTGGGCAGGCTGTACTAGTGGCTGGGTAGAAGGCAACAATATGATGATCAGTGTGACCTGTCAAATTAGTGGGACTTAGTCTAATGCCTAGTGGAAAGGCATTTTCTCCAAAACCTTATCATTATTATTACCAGAGATGGACACTCTTTCCTGTATAATGAGAAGAAATGTCCAGGCTCTAAGTGGGAACAGACAATGTGCTGCCACCTGAGAGAGTGTTCGACATCTTTGGTTTGCTGGTGAGGAGGAGCAGCAAAGAATATAAAATAGTAAAATAGGTGCCTTTTCTGCAAAGAAACAGGACACCCAAGTCCTTGGGTTTAGCCACCTCACCTTTGTTACAGGATAAAAAAGAAAAGGGTTTTCAATAAATTGTGTCTAAGTCAAAGCCTTTCAAGCGTCTCCATGAGTTGTAGGTATGTATACAATATGGATACATTTTGTGTATTAAAATGCACAGTTTGCACAACAGTTTGAATACACAATAGGCACAGTATTGCATGTGAAACATACACATTCAAATCATAAATTTCTCCAGACTTAAACCCACTTCTTCTCTTAGTTCATTCTTGTATCATACTATTCACTCAAACCTCCTACCTACAGCAGCATATAAAGCAGACTGGGACAGAAAATGTGGAAATCACTGACCATAAGCTTTTATAAGCTAAAACCAAGGAAAGCACATAGGAAAACCAAGCACCTACCATTAACAGCAATTGTCCTCCATTTTCATCTCAAGATGGCTGTGTTTTACAGTAGAAAGAAAGAAAAGGAGTTTGAGGTAACTGTAATTGCATAAGATAGGAGTTTGAAGATAAAACACCTTTAATACTACCTAAGAATTGGTTAACTGAAAATCCTCCACCCATTGACACATCACACACTCCATCTGTGACCATTGCTGAGGCCTACAGCCCTGCCTAGGCTAGGTGAAAACTATTCTTTTGCTTGTTTGTTTAAGGTCATAAGACAGTCTAGAGCCTTTTGAAGTAATTCAACCTGCAAATGACTTGGACTTCAAAAATGTTGAAAGGGAAAGGTCACAGCTTTCTTACCAGGCAAAACTTGTCAGAACTATTGAAGAATATTTCTGCCCAGTCAGCACATCTGGACACACAGAAAGATTCCCAGACTACCAACAAAGTTAATAAATGGTACGTCTTCTCATTGAATTTCAGTTTTATCCCATTATTATCCAAGCTAGGTCTCAGAATGTGTGTTTCTTAATCCAAAGCACCTCTGAGTAAGTCTGAACTGTTCAGACACAAACAAAAGAAGTCAGATGAGAAGGAAATACAGGAATGCAAATCCTGTGATATATTCCAAAAATACTTTCTGCTATTCCTATGCAACTCAACTTCCGAGTGATTGAGAACAGTCTCCCCTGTTGATAGCCAAATGTAGTTGCATTATCTGTCTTCAAGCAGAACAGCAGAACTGACCTTGTAGCCTGGCCACACAGCATGCAGTTCTTGCTGATGTAGAACAGTCTCCTTGAATGTGTCATGAGCCCACACTCATGGCACATGTCCTGTAGACTAGTCTGTACTGCAAATCAAATGAGCGGCAAATATGCACTTCACCTGGTGCAGTCAGCATTGGCTACCGTACATCAGCTGGAGGAGACCTTTCAAACTGAGGACCTATGCCTTTCTTACCTTGCACTCCTCACCCATCTGTCAGTGGTGACTGTGTCTTTAAACACCTTCAAGCTTTTCTGGCTGGCAGCACTAAAGAAAAGCCTCAGCTGTTTTGCTGTGATCTTGTCAACAGTGCTACAGGAATGAGAATTCTGAACTGGGTGCAAACTACTGATTAACCAAGCACTTCATTTTCAGGAAGGGTCATCCTTTTACAGATGTTATGATGGACATGAAGAGACCCTTCCATGCTGTAGACAGACTACAAAATCATCTATTGCTTTACCTGACTTCAAATGAAAAAGTTATTCTTTGACTTTGAATCATGTTCTCTTCTAAGTCCTCTGAACATATTCGTGGCTTGAAAGTAAAGCTGAAGAAAACGATCCAGGATAAATTTTAAAAAGATAATACCTTGTAAAATCATAGAAATTCAGTTAAGTATTGGCATATTGGCATGTCAGTATTTTTCCACATCGCCCAGTGTTTGCCAATGGCTTCCCTACATTCCTTCCTTCCTTCCTTTGAAATACTTGTCTTTTAACATGGCAGCTGCAAATAACTACAGCATAGTACAGGGAGACTTTATATCTTAAATACATGACAAAATATTTATATGTTCAATAAACAATAGAGAAGTCTCACTACTGCGTGATGAATCATTTCTTAAATACACTCCTTAGTAAACCACGTTTACAAAAATATGATTTCTTAAAGACAGTTCAGTGAAAAATGCAGCTTATATAATAAGAACTTTAAATAGTAAAAAAATGAGTCATTGAAAATAATCCATTGTGTTATGAAATATGATTTGTTTTAGTATGCAAAAGTCGTATTCATTGAATGGAGTTTTAAATAGGCTACATTCTACTGTATTTTACCTTCAGGGACCCTGGGAGTTTATTCTTTCTAATGACCTGTGTACTATTCACTTAGAAGCTTCATTTTTATTATTATGTATAAGGCTTTTTTTTCTCCTTTAGCAAACACGGTTTTTAAACAAATTCATTCTTTTCCTAGGCATTTTATTAACTGCATGGGATAATATCTGAAATGCTTACAGTGTTTCTAACAGTTTGAAAAAAGATACAAAATGTTTTCAAGCAGACTATTTACATTAGTGATATCCTCCACTAGAATAGCATTGTCCCTTCTGGGTCCATTTTTTGTTGTTGTTGCTATCCAAGTAGAGTATATTTAATGACACCAAAGAAAAAAAGATAATCCCGTTAACAATAATGAGTCCTTATTTAGTCAAGTTCAAATGGGACCAAAAAGAAAAGAGGGGGGGGATTCATCTTGGGTATCTTTTCCTCTAATGAAAAGTATTTTCAAAAGTTAGAATACTGTAATTTAATTCTTGCAAACCACTCACAGAATGAAACTAAGATACCTTAAACCACTTTTCTACAGTAAGCTTATTTAGGATTTCATGGATTGCAAAGAGTTTGGTAAACTTCGGTAGCCTTTAGTTCCCATCTTATCTATACAGAACTATGTGTGGCAATATTTGTCAGGATGGAAGATTAAGGTGTTCTGAAAGACAGGGGTTAGATTTATTTGGAGCCACCTTCAAGGTTATCTTGTAATGGCAAAGTCCATCACAGTTCGGATATATACAGTTCAGATGTGCACAGATATACAGAGCATATACACAGTTAAGACACATAAAAGTATAAAATCCTCTTCCACCAGTCGAAGCCCTCAGATCATTATCTTTTGCTTACTCTTTGCTATAGAGTTCACCACAGACATGACTTACATCATGACATTTTTATCTCTTCTGCTGCAAAAACCAGGAGGCATCAAATAAATACCTCCCTGCATTTAGCAGGCTCAGACAAACAGGAAGCATTGTTTTGTCCCATAGCACATACCGAAGCCTTGGACCTGCTTGCAATGTTGTGGATTCAAACAGTTACATGGATTTGGAAATCATCTGGAGAATATCATGGAAGAATACTCAGTCTGGGGCTAATAAATAGAAAACCATCACCTCTTACTTAAAAATTTCCTGAGCCACAGATGGATTGAGACTAGGATCATTGAGAGAGAATGATCACTATTTGCTTACCCTGAGCTGACACTGAGGCTCTTGCTCTAGATGGGCTTTTTTTCAGACTCAGTATTCACAGTATCTCCATTCTCACATTATGGCTACTAAAAAGGAAAAAAAAAAAAGGAAAGAAATAAAAAAGAAGCATGAAATTCTGACTGACAGTAATGCTTCACTGTTTGAAACTAATGAAGAGCAAATGTGCAGCATTTTGGATCCTCTCAAACCTTATTGTTAAATCAAAAATTAGGAACAGACTGTAATCTGTGGAAGTGTGAATTCCTGAGTACTCCCGCTAAATGCTCATTGCTTTCCCCTGCTGCCTGCAGTGCCCTAAAACACAGACTGCTCTGAGGCTGGGACTCCTCCACAGTTGTACAGGAGAGAAGGAAAAAAAAGTCCTTCAGATCTGGATAGCAGGAGACAAGAGAGTCCTTCCCACGGCCCTCTCTTGCGCACATCCTATGGACAGAAAAGAAGTGAGAGCAGTGACACACAGGGATCCCACTTAGCCCAGCAAGCTGGGCAGAACCTATGCCTGAAGAAACAGGCCAGGGAGGTGGAATGGAGAGGCAGTTGGCTGGATGTAGCAGTGCAGAAGAGGAGTGACAGCCAGGAAGTAAAGACCGTAACAAACTTTCAGGGAGGGAGAGCATACCGTGCTTCACATGTGGTGGGAGAGCAGACAGTGTCTTCCTGGGACTGTTTCTTGAAATCTGGAGAGGAAACACAGGATCTCATTTGCTCCTGTAGAGCAAATTTCCTTGCCTTGCCTTGCCTTGCCTTGCCTTGCCTTGCCCTTTCCTTTCCTTTCCTTTCCTTTCCTTTCCTTTCCTTTCCTTTCCTTTCCTTTCCTTTCCTTTCCTTTCCTTTCCTTTCCTTTCCTTTCCTTTCCTTTCCTTTCCTTTCCTTTCCTTTCCTTTCCTTTCCTTTCCTTTCCTTTCCTTTCCTTTCCTTTCCTTTCCTTTCCTTTCCTTTCCTTTCCTTTCCTTTCCTTTCCTTTCCTTTCCTTTCCTTTCCTTTCCTTTCCTTTCCTTTCCTTTCCTTTCCTTTCCCCATTGTTTTCCCAATGCAATGAGAAGCAGTAGGATATAAAATGCAAACTCTCATTCCCAAATCCTTAAGATAATCATGTACCTTCTGCTGTTGCTGCTGTTCATGCTGCCAGCACTGTCAGCAGCTCCAGTGCTTCTATAGCAACAACTACTTCCAACTGTGCAATACTTGCAAGTAATTTAGGTGCATAAGACAAAAACATTTTACTGAGAACTGCATGTTATACACTTGTAACATAACATCTTTCAATAAGCCTGAACCTGCCTCCAATTATAATTCTTCTGTATCTTTCCCAGCCCCCTCACCGCACTTTCCTGGGCAATATAATTTTGCAAGTAAATTTTAGAGGCAAAAAAATCCTTACCCTAACACCAAATATAAACAAAACAAAATACACAGAAATTTAGCAGCCAAAAAAGCATCCCAGAGAGATACTCACAGGCAAGCATAGATATCAAGGTAGGGTGACCATTTTAAGCAAAACCAAAGCAGCTGGAGAATTTCTCCTTTGTTCAGGAATCTGCCCTTTGTCTTGGATTATGCAGGGGGCATGTTTCATCTCCTTGAATTCTTAAAGACATTTCTCAAGCTGCTAGAGCAATAATCTAAATCCCAAAACTCTCTCAGCTAATCCAGGATTTTTGGTGGCTGTCTGTCATCCAGAAAAGAAGTATAGACAGGTACAGATAGAGACACACTTGAACCAACCTTTTCCCACTGCTAAAGATTACCTCAAATCATGAGAGAAACAGAGAATCATCTAGGCTGCAAGGGATCTTTAAGGTCATGGAGTCCAACCATCAACCAAACACTGCCAAAACCACCATTCAACCATGTTCCTAAGCACCATATATACCCATCTTTTCAATGGCTCCAGGGATGACGATTCCACCACTTCCCCGGGCAGCCTATTGAAACCCTCTTGCAATTTAAAACCCTCTTGCAGTTTAAAACCATTACCCCTTGTCTTATCTCTATGGTCCTTGATAAAGAAACCCTCTCCATCTTTCCTGTAGGCCTCCTTTAGGTACTGGAAGGCTGCTATAAAGCCTTCCTGGAGCTGAACAACCCCATCTACCTCAACCTGTCTTCAGTGGGGCATAATGGGATAATGTAGGTTCATTATGCCTTTGGACATGATAATGTGATTCATTTATTTACTCACTTCAGTCCCTGGGGTTTCCACCAGTATAACCTATTAAGATTTGAAGAGTGTACATTAAAGGAGCATAAAGCCGAATCAAACAATAATATTTACTAGACTCAAAACACATCACACACAAACACTTGAATTTAGCGCTTCTGCTTGCTTAGCAAGGCTCTGTAAACTCCTGTAAATTGTAGCTTCCTCCACAAAGATCAATAAATGTGAAGATTTTACACAGCACTTCCAGAAGTACCAGGTGCTGTGGCATTCAGTGGGGATGTCACCTAACACTGTCACCTAAAGTCTGGACTTAGCAGGAAGTTCTGCTCACATTGAGGCAATTTGAAATAATAAGTACAGTAAATTACTGAAATACAGTTCAGAGTACGAAAAGGGCCTGGTTCCTGATGTCCTCAGATTTGTTTTGTGCTCAGGTTTAGCCTCATTCTATATGTAATCACTACCAGCAGAGCTCATACACTTGTATACATTTAGTGGCCTAGCACAGTATTCATTCTCTAAGTCTTGCTCATGTTCCTGGATTCCTATCCACACTGATAAAATTAATACAGAAGTGCGTGGAATAGAAAATCCTCCTAAATGAAAATTCAAAGTCTTGTGTTTATTTATCTGTCTTGCAACAAGGCTGAAAAATCAGAGAAATATTTTAAACAGTGTGAAAGTGGCATCTTCATGTTTATTTATCTATTGCCAAATTTCATACCATGTCTCAATGTAGCAGCGTATAAAAAGACACTTATCTGCTTTTTCTGACAAAGAGACAATGTCAGATTCAAACATTTAATCCTTTGTCTACAGTAAGAAAGGAAAAGGGCCAAATTTCATCTTCTAGCCAATAGAGGGCAGCTTTCTTCCTTTCAAAAACAGACCCATTCCACATTTGTGGACCCATTTTGCCAGGCACTTGGGGAAAATCCTTTTATTGCCAATTTAGATTTCACCATCCCCACTCGTTCTCCTGAATCAGTTTGCAAGAGAATAAGACACAGCCTACCCACCACATCGCGTCTCATGCACCCAACAAGAAACAAAAGTGTAGCACCATGGCTAGAAAACACAGACCGGCTCAGTAAGCGAAAGATAGAGACCCAGCTGTCATCAGTTTGTAAAATGTCTGTGTTCCAGTATGCGGAGATTCTTGCTGTCAACAATCCTGTGCTTAGCCCTGGAAAACAGTGGGTAAAATCATAAAATTTCTGTATAACCTGAATAAAATTCAAGTGTGAATGAAACATGTATCTACCTCAGAGGTACCTGGGGACAAAACTTGAAAACTCTTAAATTCTCATTTACGACCTACAAATCGTATTGTGCCAAGCAACCAGGCAAGGCGGGGAAAACAAATCTTATTAACCCAGATATTAAGCAAGATAGGGCTTGAACTGAGGCTGACATTTGATAGAAGACATGAATCCTGTAGACAACTGACAACAAATGCAAGAAAGGATAAACCAAACTGTGTACCAGCATCAGTCTTTTGATGAAAACTTCTTGACTGAGGAGGTGGAAGTGCCAACTAGGAGAGTTGGACTACTGGACCTAATACTGACAAACAAAGAGTGTTTGGTGGGTGGAGGACATTAAGGTTGGGGGCAGCTTTGGCTGCAGTGAAGTGACCATGAGAAAATGTGGGCCTGCTGTTGAATGAGACAGGTGCCATGGTGATAGATGATGCCGAGAAGGCAGAATTACCGAATGCCTTCTTTGCTTCGGCCTTCACTACTCAGGCCAGCCCTCAGGACCCCCAGACTTTACAGGTAACAGGGAAAGTCTGGAGCAGGGAAGACTCTCCCTTGATTGGGGAGGATCAAGTCAGAGACCCATTAAGTAAACTGGACATCCCCAAGTGCACGGGTCCTGATGGGATGCACCCATGAGTGTTGAGGGAGCTGGCAGAAGTCATTGCTGGTCTGCACTCCATCATCTTTGAATAGTTGTGGAGAACAAGCGAGATGCCTGAGGACTGGAGGAAAGCTAATGTCACTCCAGCCTTCAAAAAGGGCAAGAAGGAGGGTCCAGGAAACTACAGACCAGTCAGTGTCACCTCTACCCCTGGAAAGATCATGGAACAGCTCATTCTGGGGGTCATCTCCAAACATCTGGAGGAAAAGAGGGTTATCAGAAGTAGTCAAAATGGATTCACCAAGGGGAAGTCATGTCTGACTAATCTGATAGCTTTCTACGATGGCATGACTGGATGGATAGATGAGGGGAGGGCAGTGGATGTTGTCTACCTTGACTTCAGCAAGGCTTTTGACACCGTCTCCCACTGCATACTCATAGGCAAGCTTAGGAAGCATGGGTTAGGAAGTGGGGTGGATTGAAAACTGGTAAGCAGGTAGGTCTCAGAGGGTTGTGATCAGAGGCATAGAGCCTAGTTGGAGGCCTGTAACTAGTTCCTCAGGGGTCAGTACTGGGTTCACTCCTGTTCAATGTGTTCATCAATGACCTGGATGAAGGGATGGAGTGTACCATCAGCAAGTTTGCTGATGACAAAAAACTGGGAGGGGTGGCTGACATACCAGAAGGCCGAACTGCCATTCAGCGTGACCTAGACAGGCTGGAGAGCTGAGTGGAGAGAAACCTTATGAAATTCAACACAGCCAAGTGTAGGGTCCTGCACCTGGGGAGGAATAACTCCATGCAGCAGCACCGGTTGGGGGCTGACCTGCTGGAAAGCAGCTCTGTGGAGAAGGACCTGGGAGTCCTGGTGGACAACAGGATGACCATGAGCCAGCAATGTGCCCTTGTGGCCAAGAAGGCCAATGGTATCCTGGGACGTATCAAGAAGAGTGTGGCCAGCAGGTCGAGGGAGGTCATCGTCCCCCTCTACTCTGCCCTGGTGAGGCCACATCTGGAGTACTGTGTCCAGTTCTGGGCTCCCCGGTTCAAGAAAGACAAAGAACTGCTGGAGAGGGTGCAGCGAAGGGCCATGAAGATGATCAAGGGACTGGAGCATCTTTCTTATGTGGAAAGGCTGAGGGAGTTGGGTCTTTTTAGTCTATAGAAGTGAAGGCAGAGGGGGGATCTCATCAATGTTTACAAATACTTTAAGGGAGGGTGGCAGGAGGAGGGGACCAGTCTTTTTTCAGTGGTACCCAGTGATAGGACAAGGGACAATGTAGGACAAGGGGCAATGGGTATAAACTCGAATATATGAAATTTCATCTGAACATGTGGAGGAACTTCTTTGCACTGAGGGTGGCAGAGCACTGGAACAGGCTGCCCAGAGAGGTGGTGAAGTCTCCAACACTGGAGACATTCAAAACCTGCCTGGACACCATCCTTTGCAACCTGCTGTAGGCGAACCTGGTCTGGCAGGGGGGTTGGACCAGATGATCTCTGGAGGTCCCTTCCAACCCTTAACATTCTGTGATTCTGCGATTCTGTGTCTTTTGGGAAAGTCTAATGCAGACCATTGTTAACTTCGTCTCTGCCTTGGCACGGTTAACCCTTTTTGGCCCACATTCCTCTAGAGAGTCACTTGTGTTAGAGTCACTTGTCACTGTGTGTAAAGACACCACAGTTGGTAGATGGTTCCACCTGTATTAAAGTCTGAAATTTTTGCTCAGCTCTCAATTTTTTACCTTCTGTTCCTGGCACAGCTGAGTGCCTGCTTAAAATTTGTTTTCTACTACAACACTAGGCTTTTCTTCCCACTACTTCCCACTACTGTTCACAGCCCTTGGATTCTCATCCCCTTACATGCTCCTCTTCTTTCTTGTTAGAAGCCTCTACTGGCTAAATGTTCAGCTTCATCATTCTTCCTACCCTAAAACTGAAGGAAGACATGAAATGCACTTTCTTCCTCTGGGGAGCTCATCACTGCATTGTGTCCTGCTAAATCATTCACGTCAAGAACTGTTTATGTTTGTGCCTGAGAAAAGCATTTCTGCAGATCACATGCTATGTCTTTTTGGACTAGTACCCTCCAAACAGCCATGAAAGCAGACAGACATTTGTTCTGCTAACATGCTCCCTCACCCATTTCCAAGTATGCAAGTAAAACACTGTTCTACTCCTTCAATAAATTCAGCATCCTACTTTCTGAAACAAAGTTAAACCATTTCTCAGAAGGATCTCTTCATCCTTTTGTTTGTTTTGGTCAAATACCCTTCTCTGGCTTCTTGACTGTCAGGGAATATTTTTCTTCAAGAAAAAACCCATATATGTCATGTCTCAGTAGTACTCTTAGTGTGTGTACACATACACTAAGGCCTATTTTAGGAACAGAATACATCGCATCATCATTTTCAATAGTGATTTGAAGACATAAAGGCTCCCCAGACTATTGCAAACTATATGCAGAATATCAACATGATAGACAAAAGGAGAAATCTCAAAATGTTGAGAAAGCATACTTAATGGATTTTTTGGGGAAAAAAATTAATTACTTTAGTCTCTCACTGAATGATTTGGCCCTGAAAGTATTCCACACACTATTAGAGAAACACTGAGGAAATTCAAGAGACTGTAACAAAGAACGGAAACAAGAAGTATCATGCTTCATAAAAGACTAGACATTTGGTTCAAATAGAAGTTATTATAGCATCAACTAAGGCAATCCCAAATGTTCAGAAGTCATAGAACCAGTTACAAAAGAATAATAATATTTAGACTAGTCATGGAAATCTTTTTTAATGATAATGTATTATATTTCTTTTTCATTTGTGTGTGGCTTTTATATCTTTAGGGTACACTCTGCTTACATATTCATACTTCTCTGCAGACTGAAATGAAAAACAGAAACAGATTGATGATGCAGTCACCATGTGTCACCATGTTATACTGGCATACCTGGAAAAACAAGAGAAAAATAAGAATAGACTTGTTCATTTAATGACAGGATTCCATCAGCTGAGACTTTAATCAAGATACCAAAATAAAACTGCAGAAAGTAGCAAGCACTTAGTAGGTTGAACTGGATGTCTTATAAAAAGGGTACGACAAACATGGTACCATATGACTGATCGCAGAATCACAGAATGGTAGAAGGGTTGGAAGGGACCTTTGGAGATCATCTAGTCCAACCCCCCAGCCAAAGCAGGTTCACCTAGAGCAGGTTGCACAGGAACATATCCAGGCAGGGTTTGAATATCTCCAGAGAAGGAGACACCACAACCTCTCTGGGCAGCCTGTTCCAGTGCTCTGCCACCCTCAAAGTAATGAAATTTTTCTTCAGGTTGAGATGGAATTTCCTGTGTTCCAGTTTGTGCCTGTTGCCCCTTGTCCTGTCACTGGGCACTACTGAAAAGAGTCTGGCCTCACCCTCTTCACACCTACCCTTTAGATATTTATAAGCATTGATGAGATCCTCTCTCAGCCTTCTCTTCTCCAGGCTAAATAGACCCAGGTCTCCCAGCCTTTTCTCATAAGAGAGGTGCTCTGTTCCCTTGATCATCTTCATAGCATCTCTGTTGGATTCTCTCCAGCAGTTCTTTGTCTTTCTTGAGCTGGTGAGCCCAGAACTGGACACAGTACTCCAGATGTGGCCTCACCAGGGCAGAGTAGAGGGGGACGATGACCTCCCTCGACCTGCTGGCCACACTCTTCTTGATACGTCCCAGGATACCATTGGCCTTCTTGGCCACAAGGGCACATTGCTGGCTCATGGTCATCCTGTTGTCCACCAGGACTCCCAGGTCCTTCTCCACAGAGCTGCTTTCCAGCAGGTCAGCCCGAACCGGTACTGCTACATGGAGTTATTCCTCCCCAGGTGCAGGACCCTACACTTGGCTGTGTTGAATTTCATAAGGTTTCTTTCCACTCAGCTCTCCAGCCTGTCTAGGTCACGCTGAATGGCATGTTCAGCCTTCTGGTATGTCAGCCACCCCTCCCAGTTTTTTGTCATCAGCAAACTTGCTGATGGTACACTCTGTCCCCTTATCCAGGTTGTTGATGAATTAATTGAACAAGACTGGGCCAAGTACTGACCCCTGGAGAACACCACTTGTTACAGGCCTCCAACTAGGCTCTGTGCCTCTGATCACCACCCTCTGAGCTCTGCCATTCAGCCATTTCTAAGTCCACCTCACTGTTCACTCATCTAACCCACACTTCCTAAGCTGACCTACGAGAATGTTATGGGAGACAGTGTCAAAAGCCCTGATGAAGTTGAGGTAGGCAACGTCCACTGCTCCCCCTGATTGTCTGCCTGAGAGAGGGACAGATGCAGAGCTGGCCCATTGGGAGAGACTTTGTCCATAGAGAACAGCACCCTCCCAGCACCATACTGGTGCCAGGTCCCTGCGACAGCTGTGGCTTCAACCCGCATCTTGCTCTTTAAGTCATAGAGTGAGAAGCTGACTCAGGATGAACACCCAAAAACACACAGAGGCTCTCTATGGCTCATTTAACATGGATGATAAAAGTAACATATTTGCGTCCTCTCCAAACTCATTATTGATCTGAATTCTGGTTTGAATTTGATCTTAGCAATAAACCAAGTGTTTTCACCTTCTTACTATCCCCCTGCAGGGCAGTCAGCCAAAAAGTAAGCTAACGTCATCACCACAGGTTAATACTGTAACCCTGCCCAACATTTTTCTTCATGGCATTGCCACATGCGCATACAGAATAAAGATGTGCAGAGTGTACGCACACAGGTTGTATTCTGCACTAAGTGGAACAGTACTGCAGCAGTCCAGTTGTTCAAACGTCTCTGCTTTGAATGTATTTCCAATATTAACGACAACCTTGTCACAAGCAAACCTGAAATACTGAATGTGGTGAGGAACTGACATTGTTAAAAACGAATATGAAGACATTTCATTCAAATTCTGTTCTGTCCACTTCTTCCCCTGTTGCCAGGTTTGACAACGCTGACAATGAAGAGGTCGGTGCTGACAAGTGATGACAAAGGACTAGATCAAAAAAGAGAAATCTTCCAGATAGAAGTCTAGTAACATTACATGTTTTGTCTCTGTGAACCCAAGTGATTAGAACAAGGGAATAAATAAGCCCTGGTGTGAACAGTTGTTCCCATATCACAGACTCTGTATGAATATATTCAACAGAGGAGAGAACTGAGCGTCACACACAGGTTCAAGACTGACTCTCTGTATTTCTATAAGACGTTAATCTTGAAGACTTTGCCAGTTTGACCACAGGTCGGTTAGTTTCTGCTTTAAGGTAGCCACAAAACCAAAACTTAGGGACATAAGAATTCAGTCTTGCTTTCAGACTGCAAATAGAAATAAATTCCTCTAGGATTTGCTCATGATGAATGATACCTTAAGGGTAGTTTGCTTAATTACTGTAGAAAGAAAATCGGACACAGCACATTGCTATTGAAGCAGCGAAACAAGTATACTTATTCCTGTATAAATATGGCCTTGGATGTTTTGCTAACAAACTTTTTTTGCAGAGGTGCAGAAACAAGAAAAATGTCAAAAATCTGTCAATCTTAAATATATTCACAGTTAGTCTAGCTTGCAAAGAAACTGAGAGGAGGTGATTTCAAAAAGGTACTTGATACCTACAATTTCTACCTAGTAATTATGCCATCAGTTTGGTCTTATCAGAAAGCAGCATTAAAAAAATTAAGGAGAAAAGGAAATGCTAGGACAGAAGCAAGCATTTAAATAAAAAAAAAAGTGAATAATGACACTGTAGAGCTTCTAATTCTCATTCTTTTCACTAAATACCCTTCCCTGATCCAGCCCACTTTAAAATGAAGAAGTGGCATCCACTGTCTTTGTGAGTATATGCATAATTGTAGATAACCGGCTTACAGGTATTTCAGTCCGCATTATTAAATCCATCAGCTGAGAGCTGTTTGTGAGGCTTACTTGCTCACAAAGAATTGTCCATTTCTAATGACATTAATTAGTAATCTTTGACCACAACAGGCTTGAATACTTGAGCTAGCAGCAGCGTCTCGACCCTTGCCGTAAGTGACTTAAAGAGCTCAATCTGTGTAGCTTATCAAAAAGATTGAGAGGTGACTTGATTACAGCATGTAAGTACTTTCACAGGGAGAAAATACAAGGGCTTTCTAATCTAACAGAAGCATAACAAAAACTGGGAGCTGAAAACTGAAGTCAGGCAAATTAAGTGAGTAATAAAGCACATCATTTCTTAACTATAAGGAAGCAAACCACTAGAAAAAGCTCCAAAGGAATCAATGTATTCTTGAGCTCCTATGGTCTGAAGAACAACATCAGATGCCTTTCAGGAAGTTATGCTTTAGCCAAACAGTGTGCTTCAGCTGAAACGCAGGTTGTTGTGCTCAGCTACAAGGTATCTGGTGGAATTTAATGACCCGTGATATGCAACAGGTCAGACTTCAGTATCTATTACTGTGGGAGAGGTAGTTTTTTTTTTACTATGCCAGATGATGTTGCTGCACAACAGACAGAATTCCAAGCACACAAGCCTTTCTTCAGGTCTGACATAGACTGAAGAAGCAATTTACAAAGCTAAAAGTTGAAAACAATTGCACTAAGTTTGACTGTCGTTACCTATGTTCCACATCCTAGATTAACATGGCAGAGGGTAGAAGGGAGAGATAGTGACATGAAGCAGGGTATTTCATCCCATACCTTTTTAAAAGAGTACTAGTGATAAAGGAATAGACTAGAATTGCTTTTTAACCACGAAACATGGACAGAACAAATGCTGTCTCTTCTATTGCTGATCCCTAGTGTTTTGTCAGCTTTGTTAGAACCTGTAACAGGAATAGGGAGGTGTCTAGGCCTATTCAGTCCTTTTTCTTTTTTTTTTACTTGGAGGATAAGGAAACTCTGAAAGCTTTCTAATGAGAATTGCAGCACAAACTCATCAGCTCTTTCTTACTGTTCAATCAGATCTTGTCATGGCAGAAGGAGGACATATTTAAAGCAATATCAAAGGCTCCATTACCCATTATTATCTCCTGAACCATTTAGTTGTCTTCCCGCACAACAGATCATTGATTAGTGGTCAGATAAATCCTCAGCAGGAGGTTCATAAGCATTATTCCATTGTGTCAGTGAAACTATGTTAATATATGACAACTGAGAAAGTCCAGAAGTTTTAGCCTAGTCATAGTGAAACAGGATTTTCCCAAGATCCCATCTGTCGGCTTTGACTTTAAAGATTAAGCTATATAAATAGTATGGCAATAGTAAGGAAAAAATATTTGTCACTTTTACTATGACACTAACAATAGACACTACAATTGACAAAGCAGTTAAGCCACTTATAGGCAAGTCAAACTTTCAAACCCTCTTTATTTAAGCAGAGGAATTAAGAATAACTATGGTGTGGAAAATGCCAAAGAGGGTGCTACTTCACCTGCAGATTTCCAACAGCAAAATTTCACTGGCTTCAACATGCCTGTACCATAAATAAAGTACCATGTAGGCCTGTCTCATGATCTTGAGATGTTTACTCAACAAGCCTGTTATTTAAGGTGGTATTTATTGATTGTCAGGTGAAGTAAACTACTAGTTTGCTGCACTCACCTAATTAACTGGTCTCTCTTAAGCTCTGTAACTTAAGTACCCTTTTAGTAACGATGTTCCTAGAGTTTCTTAAGTGTAACCTGAAAGTTTTTAACCTGTCCTTTCTAACTAAACCTTCTACAGAGCTCCACTGATAACTAACAAACAAAATTTGGTAGAAGTACCAAAATCAGCAAACACAGAATGACAGAGCAGAGTTATGTACTTGCACTGCTGAACATCAGCACGGTACAGGCAAACTTTCTCCTGTCAATCACTCATTCACATTTTACTGCTATCTTGTACCCCAGTTTATGGGCAGGAAAAGAGGACAACGTTACAGACTGTTCCTACAGACAAAGAGTTATCAGAAGCACAGTGAACTTCAGCTCCCCTTGATCCTGACACAGACCATCCAATTAATATCAGCAGTGCAATTAAAGCACATTTTATGAATTGAAAGAGTACACCAATCCATAGCTGTTCTCCAGACAACAATCAGTACAGGTACTGATAACTCAGAATTGAATGGACCAGGGTAACAATGTAATAGTAACTTGGTAACAATAAGCTACTGTGCAAGCCACTGTGACTCACTGTAATAGCAGCCCATAATAGTAGGGGCCTACAGACAGTGGCTTTGATTTAGCAAAGACGTTTAATTGGAACTTAAAACACTTGCTTTACAGAGTGCTACAGAATAATGTAGCAAGGATGGTTTATGAAAAAAGCTGGCACTAGATGTATTTTAACCAGCAAAGGTAGGGCAAAACTCCCTCAGCTTGCAAAATTCTTCTGTGGTCTCTTCATAACCTCTTTGTACTTAGACCAGAATTCTGTAAGCAGGTAATCTCACCTTGATACTCAGCAATCATATTCAGCTGCTGAAAGCACATGCTTGTGAATACATGCGATTTTACCTTTCTTACTACAGTGTGTATGGCTACTACCTTCTAACAGGTGGGATACGCTTGCAGAGAATGCTAAACCCTGTGCTGATTTAGTGCCTTAAAATAGTTCAAAATATAACTCTACTGAAATCTGTTAGGAAATAATCCATGTCCCAAATTATCATAGTTCAAGATAAACTGAGCCCTCAAATAAGAGAACACACATTTTAGTAGCAGCAGTGGCAACTCAGTGTAGCAAATGAGTGAGTAAAAGTTATTATCCTCACAGAGGTGAAGAAGCTATCTCATTGGTCAAATCTATCCGGTAAGTATTATGGACAGATGACTAAAAAGGATAACTTCCACTGGAATTCATGTCCACCTGGGAGGAAGTGTCCTGGGTCTAGCTGGGATGGAGTTAATTTTCTTCATAGCAGCTTTTATGGTGGATTTGTGACTAAAGAGGTGTTCGTAACATACCAGTGTTTTGGCAATTGCTGAACAATGCTTGAACAGCATCAAGGCTTTCTCTTTCTCCAGCAAGTACACGGGGGATGCACTAGAGGTTGGCAGGGTACACAGCTGGGACAGTTGACCTCAGCTGACCAAAGGGATATCCCATACCACAGAACATCTTGGCAGCCATAAAAGCTCAGGGAAAGGAGGAAGAGGAGAGTGGTAGGCTGGAGGGGCACTCAAGTTGTGGTGTTTGTCTTCCCCAGCAACTCTTAGGTGTGCTGAGGCCCAGCTTTGATGGAAATGGTTGGAACTTGCCCATCTGTGGGAAGTAGTGAATTCATTTCATTTTTTGGTTTGCTTATGTAGGCAGGGGTTTTTTTACTTCTTCAAACTGTCCTTATCTTGATGCATGAGGTTTTCACTTCTGCTCTTCTGATTCTCTCCTCATCCCACCAAGGAGCAGGTGAGTGAGAGACTGGTAGGTACTTAGTTGATAGCTGGGGTCAACCAAACACAAGAAGGAAAAAATTTCAAATACAGAAATCATAGGCATAGAAAAAGAAGGAGGTGAGAATGACTGACAGAAGAGATTTACGGAGCGTCCAGTTCTTGAGTTCACTGAATTCCATTCTACCTGAGGCAGAGAGGGACTGGCTCCAGGATGGCAGACAAAAAACATCCAGAACATTTCCTTTCAGATGCCAAGAACAGAAAAGGACAACAAGCCATTCAGGACACATTAAAAACACTTCGGATAGTGGATGGAGACTTAAAATCTAAACTCAAAATGTCATCAAAACCAGAATGATTTGACTGTTTCTAACCTGAGGAGAACATAGGGAGTGTGACTAAAGAAGACAGTAGCTGAGCTGAATGAAGGGGTCAGTTAAGTGTACACCATATAGAGGCATTCCCCCCACTTATTCCTGCAGGAAGGGAAAGATAGAAACATACACATCAACTATGCTTTTTTTTTTTTTTTTTTTTGTAACAGCTTAAAGCAAATCTTACTTTATGTAAGAATGGAAAGAATTTAAATCAATTCCTTTGCACTTCAAGCTCTTGTGACTTAGCTGAAAAGTCCATGCTGCATTCCCAAGCCTCCATGTGCCAGACTCACAGGATGGGAGAGGGATGGTTTCCCTTGGCTCTGCACCACTTCTCAGGAGCTGCAGAAGTTTGGGGAAGGCAGAATCAAGAGTAAGGACAATTTTCTTAAAAAATGCTAATAAGCTTTGTTTGACAATATCATTCACCAGCTCCCAGGAGCTGTATTGGATATTGTAGTAGTCATGTTACAAATTCCCATGTCTTTCAGTACTTTGGGATGCACTAGGTATGGCTGCAAGAAATTGTCCCTCATCAAACACAAAGCAAGGTGGCAATTAGAGATGCACAGCACCATTTCTGATGTCATCCGTTTATCCCTCCTGGAAGATAAAGGCTCTAGGGTTCTGCAGTACAGTGATATTTTAGAAAGAAAAATGAGCAGCAGATCTTTCTTTGGGACCACTCAAAACAGAGTTAAACATAATTTCCATAGCCTAAATCACATCTTTATTCTGGTACCCACTGTTCTCCAGAGAAAATTAGAAACTAGGTTACATAGGAGGAACTGTTTGCTGTTCTGTCTTACCATCTCTAAAAATAATAAATTTGCTCACCTTCAAACTTGTATTACTTCCTGCACTTAAAATATATTCCACGTCTCAGAACCACATGTGACAGAAAGTTAAAAAGTTTTGCTGAAGGCTTAGTTCTCCTCTTTATTCACAAAAAGAAAATACTGGCATTTTTTCCCTCCTAAAGTACCAAAGACCAAATGGAAATAACTAGTCCCAGACTTGTCTTGGTTTTGGTAATCAGTGCTTCACCTCTTCATACTTCAGTGCCCAGCTTGTTTTTATAACTATATGATCACTTGAGAAGATCACCTGTGATAAGATGACAGGACCACAAAATAAAGCCTTCAGGAAGTAATATAGACATAAAAGTATTTGCAAACCAGCTGTGAGGGCAGACGCTTTATTCTAAAGAGATGGGGGTTAACAATAACCAAATTGATTAGAAATATGTACAATCCTCTTAAAAATGCCATTTAAAAACAAACAAAAAAAATTGTAGGAATTTGTAGGAATATACATGTCAATGGAACTTTCCAGGATTAAACTTCTGCGTAAGATGACATAGTGTAGAACATTCACCTGCATATGAGACCCCTTACTTCAAATCCTGACTGACTTAATGCAGGAATGTAATTCTAGGTTTAGCAGTTCCCAAGCAAGTGTCAAGCTGGTAAGATACAGACCCCATATTTTATACGCACTGCAGCTAAAGGTATTGCATATGCATAAAGAAATTATCAGACAGTGGATGAAAAGAGAAATATACATAGGCACCATTCAAGTAGGAAAACAGGAGCACAGTTCACCTGACTTTAAAACAGACATTGAAAAGAGACCAGATTCTTACTTTCCCCTGGTGAATGTAAAGAGAGCCTTAGTTCACCAGTTCAAATACAGTATGTACTACAGAAAGGTAAATGCAGGTGATGTCTTTCCACACTTTAGCTTTACCATCTGTCGCTTAGATCCAGCTGAATCTATCCAGATCGTTAGAACCTGAGATGAGTCCTGCACATGAGATTTTTATTTTTTTTTTGCAGGGAGGATTTTGAAAAATTAATGTCTCAAATTTGCTTAGCATAGGAACAAAAAGAAATATAAGATCTCGATAATTTGGTGAGGAAAGACCTCAGCTGTTACATTTCAGCCAGCCTTGCTAAAGCTGAGCAGAGAGTGCTGAAGAAATCTGCAGGATTTGAATTAATATTCATTATACAACAGCAGTAAGAGTACACAGGTGCCAGAGACTTGATGACTGAGGAGGCAAACCAGCGATGCCTAAAGCATATTTAGGTTGCAGAATCCCTCAAAATCAGGTCTAGCTGCAGGCAGGAAAGGTGAGGAACCCTTCCCATTTTTCTCAACTGCAGAGAAGGAAATACAGCTTTTGCAACCTCATATATGTATGTCATCCAGATCCTCAGACAGTCAAGAGTACCAGACTGATAATGAATTCCTGGTGAATCTAAGCAGAATATTGTGAGACAAAGTAATAAAAATATTTTAAGCCAGTTGCTCCTAACTTTCTTTCAGAAGCACAAAAATAGCTCTTATTCTTACCTGCACAGTGTTTTTGTGAATACACAGAGCAGACAATAATTAATTTCTTGGTATAAAATTTTCAAAATTTGAAGTGTCTGAAATGTTTTAAAACTTGTGTAAGGACACTCTGAACATATTATTATATTTTGCATTATGTAGTTGTCGGTATGAAGGTGAGGACTTCATACTGCGCTGGTGCATTGTCTTCATATCACTGGTATCTGAGAGCGCTGTTAGTGCAGGGATGTTTTCCAGAACTCACACATCATATCCAGCAGACAAGAGTAAGTTTGCAGAGAGTATGTGTTTGTGAACAAGCACATAAAGAATTGTGCATTCTTATTCTTCTGTCTGAGGTGAGAGTATTTTTGACCACAGCTTCTTAAAATCAATTCAACAGTTGCTAAACAAGATTAATAATATATTTCCTGTATGATTAGGTTTTTGGTAATATTTAACAAGAAAAAAAAAAACCTAATGCCTTTTTGGCATCTCACACTGACACATTTCCTGGAATAAGTGGAAATTATGAAAATGAAAAAGCCATGTTTAATATATTCCAAAGGCAGTCTGCAGTTGCTTGCTATATTAAGAGATGTATTCCCAAGATAAACCTTTGTTTTTCTGTTGAGCAATAGAAAGTTTCAAGTAATTATTATTATTTTCATGGCCTTTGACATTTGGGGCTCATGTACAATAGGAGATTAGGACAATGGCCCTTATCTAATTATTTTATAAAATCTGTCATTTATTCAAGACTTAAGTCCTCTTTCTCTAATTAAGAGTTTCAATAAGATTTGTTTACATAATTTGATAAAATAAAAAAAAAAAGAGACAAGTATTCTGCAATTCCAAATTTTGGTTTACTGAAGTCTTGCATAAATATAGAAAAAAAAAAAAAAAAAGCCAAAGAAAAAATAAAGAAAACCAAAACAAGATCATAAATTCTGCCAGGAAGTCCTGCACAAGCTTTACAGGTGGTACACAACTGAAGCAAAAAAAAAAAGAATTTATTACTTTGGCTCAGATTTATTTCTATCAGAACATATTTGAGCATGAAGACCAGAGAAGATTGGATCAGGACTAGAATCCTTCATAGAAACATTCAGCTCTATGATTAGAATAAATCTTTTCTAAATAGCAGACTTCTACTATCAGGCTTTCTCTAATTTTCAAAGCTTAATTCCTTGTCTTATATAAGAAAGTTAATATACTCTTAAGTAGGTCTACAATTGCCTACAACTGATTGACAAAAAGGCTTCCATTTAAAAAAAAAAGAGTAAATACTCAGGAAGATGGACTTCAAACTATGTAAAGTAAATCTGTAACGTTGGCATTGCTGTAGATCATCAGTTTTAATAGTAACACATGTCTTACAAGTGGAAAGTAATCTGTCATTTTCTGGACATATGGGAACCTCAGTCAATATTGCACATTTAAAAATCAGTAGTGCTTGTCCCTCTGGGACAATAGTGAATTTACTTTTTCATCTCTACAGTGGCTGGAAAATCTGCATGCCATGCCTGCAAGGAAGCTACTATCAGAAAGAATACAAATTCCAAACATACAATTTCTGTGTGGTTTAGAGCCTTTATAATTTAAGAAGAAACATCTGTATTGCCTAGCTGCCAATATAGGAGGAAGACACATCACCAGTGGAAGCACATCTTACACTTACAGAACTGTAAGCTTACACACAATTTGTAAAATTTACAGTTTATAGAATTTACCTATTTTCAGCTGGCCAGGATTAAAATGCTGAGACGTAGCTAACGAACAGGAAGAAATGTAGATGTGAATTTTATTAGCTCATTTTCGAGAGACAAGGAATCCCCAGAAGACATGTCAGCCTATCAACAGAATGAACAGACAGCAAATACCAGAAAAGATGGGCACCATACAAATATATATTACATTATGCATCCTTTCCCCAACAGGGAAGCAGTAAACAGCATCTCTCTTCAGAAGTGGGCCTCCCAGAGCCCACTTCCACTCATATGCAGAACAGTCCAATCCCAGGAAATTCAGAGTAACTCAGGATGAAAATGAATGATACAATTTCCCCTCACCTTTACCACATAAGTTTCTCTCAGCCCTTTTATGGCAGACAGTCTGAATTAGGGTTTTTTTAAGTTTAATTGGAGCATACATGTATATTTTTCTCTAAACAGTATAGGACAGGATATTTACTTGCTTACTAGTCAGATCTGACAGTTTCTGTCATTCCTTTCTCCTCACTGAATTTATCTGCTTTCCTATCCCTCCACCTCATAGATGTAGCCAAGCTGAAACCAAGCCAGCTTTCATGATTATTCCCAAGGAGTTCACTCTTCTTTTTACCCAAATTTAGATTAGTCCACTCTCTCTTTTTTCACTCCTTAGCACCATTTCTATATTGCACAGAACATTTGAAAGGGGACGGAATTTAGGAAACAAGGTCTATAACTTATCCCTTTTCACCACATGATTAGTTATTTTCCAAGTTTGTCAGAATAATGAAGGAATTTAATGATCACAGAATGGCAGGGGTTGGAAGGGACCTTCGGAGATCATCTAGTCCAACCCCCCGGCCAAAGCAGGTTCACCTAGAGCAGGTTGCACAGGAACACATCCAGGCAGGGTTTGAATATCTCCAGAGAAGGAGACACCACAATTTCTCTGAACAGCCTGTTCCAGTGCTCTGCCACCCTCAAAGTAATGAAATTTTTCTTCAAGTTGAGATGGAATTTCCTGTGTTCCAGTTTGTGCCCATTGGCCCTTGTCCTGTCACTGAAAAGGGTCTGGCCCCACCCTCTTGACACCCATCCTTTGGATATTTATCAGCATTGATGAGATCCCCTCTTAGGCTACAATTCTTACTAAAACAAATTGCATCAAAGCAACAGCTATCCTCTTTGAAAGTTATTAATTTAAACTGGACAAGATTAAATTCAAATTCCTGACAGAGTTGATTGTTTTGTGTTAGATCATGCTTGCATAGTCTGTATTTTCTCCATGCCTTCTAATGAGAGATAGCTATTTCTCTAGTGGAAGAAAAAGTGTTTTGATATCAGGTGAATCAGTTAAAAATGCACTCCTTTAAACAAAGCAGTAAATAAAACCTGCACTCTTGTTCTCTGAGGTTTTTTTTTTTTTCACACATTTTCAGTTGAATAAGAGCAGGGAATGTAAATATTGCCTGCTGTGTTCTTTCTCCAGCTATAGATATCCACAAGTTCAGCTACTGGAAGAGAAGTCATGCGGCCATTCCAGCTCATGTCATTATACTATAAATAGATATCCACAGGCATAGGAAGAAACCTTGTTGTGCTGCTGTTCATAGTGATGACTGACTGTACTAATGTTTTCCCTTTTGGTAATATAATCTTAGTTAATGACTGCTTCCCTCAGTACTCTATTTTTGGAAATGATATTTAATTATATTCCTGGTTTATCATTTCTTATATTAATTACATTTAGAGGTCATGTGCTAGCACTTTTAATAGTTAATGTTTTGAAAATAAATTAAAATACATAATTTCAGGATAACTAATTTCCAGATATTACAAAAGGATTACAGAAACAATTATGCTCTATGTTGTAAATCTAGATGACTCAAACGATGGCTAAATGGAGGCTGGGTCTTTCCTTTTTAGGCTACCGGTTCAAATTCATTTGGTTTACTAGAGACAGAAAGCCAGTATCAAATGTGGGTGGTTGAGTCATTTGCTGGAACAATGGAACTGACTTAGGCTGGGATTTTCAAGGTGTCCGAGAAGTCCCTATCTCCTTAGGTGCATTTGAAAATCATAGTCTCAGCTTTTTTTTTACTTCACAAAGTCATTCACAAAGTACAAAATCCTCACTCCATTGAAATCAATGAGAATTCTGCCCTTGGCTTTGGCAAGGCCAGAATTCAAACTGTTCAGGCCAAGTCTTACTTTGTTCATGTCTTTTTTAGAGCAGTCAGTTTCCAAGGAGGGGACTAACTGTGTTTGAAGTGCTGTTTCCAAACTCTTCAGGAATTTTTTATTGCACCCCAACCTATGTATTATTACTTGCTTTGTGACTTGGAGAACAGTGGGAAGCAACCTTAACAAGAAAAGGCTGAAAACGAGAATGATCTGTGTGTGAATAACTCTGGATATATTCATTTGTCGAAAGACGTTGTCCAAACTATTAGTCATGCTGTGATACATTTTAGAAATCCCAGCACTGCTCAGGGTCCTAAATTCTGGCAATGCCTGTAATGAAAGTTGCAGCCCAATAGGACTTGTAATTAAGCTAGTTAGAAAAAGACAAGCGAAAACTGAGCAACATAGCTCCTTTTTACAGATGGAGAGCTAAGGCACAAAAGTCTGAAATGATTTTTCAGACATCATATAAGAAGAAAGCAACCAACCCAAGAGCTGCATTAGGTCTTCAAAATCCTCATCAAGTATAGCCATTTAACCTATCTAGCTATAGGCACATTTTCGTTCAAATATTTGCATGTAAAATATTAAAATTTTCAAACAATACATATAAGCATAAGGAGCAAACAAGTCATTCTCAGAGTTTAAAGGGATGTATTTTGATTCTGTTGTAACTCACCTCTCCTGAGCACAAAAAGCTCAGCAGCACCCTGCTGATGACACCAAACTGAGTGGTGAGGTGAACACTTCAAAAGAGATCTTACAGAGAAAACTGAACAGGCTAGAAGAGTAACTACCAAGAACAGTATGGAGTTTAATAAAGTGCAAAATCCTGTACCTGGGTCAGAATAACCAAAGAGCCCAGTATAGGCTAGGATCTGTGTTGCTGGGGAACAGTCTTGCTGAAAGGGACCTGGGGGTCCTGGTGGACAAAAAGCTGAACATGAGTCAGCAATGTGCTGTTGCAGGTACAAGGTAAATCAGATCCTGGGCTGTATCCACAGGGGCATTACAAGCTATATCCCACTCTACTCATAGCCTGTCAGGCTTCATCTGGATTACTGTGCCCATTTCTGGTCCCCATAATTCAAGAAAGACATGGACAGACTGAAGAGGCTCCAAAGGACAGTGACAAAGATGTTCAAACGGTTGGAGAACCTGCCCTGTGAGGAAAGACTGAAGGAGTTAGGTCTTTTGTCCCTCAAGAAAAGAAGGCTTAGTGGGGACCACGTCACAGTATTCCAGTACTTAAAGGGTAGCTTCAAAGAAGACAGGCTCTCTCTTCACAAGGAGTCACATAGAGAAGACAAGTGAGTGCATTGGGAGTGGTTTCATCTTGATGTAAGAAATCATTTTTATACAGTAAGAACAACCATTCACTGGAACAAACTCCCCAGGGGTGTGGTAGAGTCCCCATTGCTGAAGGTTTTCAAGATGCAATTGGACAGATTGCTAGACAATCTCATCTAGGCTGCTTTTCTCAAAAAAGCTTGAACCAGATAATCTTTTGAGGTCCCTTCCAACCTGGGCTATTCTGTGATTGTATGATAAGTCAGTAAAGCACAGTTATCAGGAATTTGTAGTGCTGAGATAATTGTCAAGGATTCTAATATTTATATATCTGAATACAAAGTAATTCAATAAAGACTGTAAGCCTAAAAGCAACTTCTTCAGTATGTCCAAACTCTTCTGATTTGCACTGAGATAATTTTAAAGTGTTATTTCTCATCCCCTCATCCTCTTCACACTTACTCACCCATTTGTAATGTTTTTAGGAGGTGCTCTGGCAAACTGTTACACTTCTGGCCTTGCAGGAGATGATCATATCCCCAAACCCCCATATTTTGTTCTGTTTTTGGCAATGGCAAGCAATTTCACTCCAGCCACTTGCAATCCACTCATTTCTCTTTAGGGCACGATTATATTTTCTGCTCATCCCTGCTGGAACATGGAAACAAGAAAACAACTGTAATGCCAAAAAAAAAAAAAAAAAAGGTGATTTGACTCCGTAAGAAAGAAACTCCCCAGAAACACATGGCCAGCACCCTCCTCCATCCTGGTATATCTCTATCCAAGTCCATTAGACAAGCAGTGTTTTCCAATCCTTCAACTTTTGGGTTGACAACCAGATTGGACTGCTTATTCTGTGACAGCAGGTAGTGAATGCCCAATTGGTAAAGCAACAAGCCAGGCAAATGCTTTAAAGTACAAAAAGATTGTGTGTGAGGGAATAAGAAGAGACAGAGTAAGAGCACAGGTGAGAAAGTAATTGCAGCTTCTCCACTGAGGTCTTTAAGGGGAAGGTGGAGATTTTTGCCTTGAGGGAATTTGCAGAGACTTCATTTTGCTTTCTGGGACAGAAAGTGGTTCAGTTACCAGAATAGATCTCAGGCACTGGGAACTATTTTGCTGGAATTATTTGCAACCCAGAAAAGTTACCAAAATCAGACTTTTACATCCATCTCTCACAACAAAGCTGGGTGAACGAGCACCATTGAGAGGGGTAACATTTGCTGATACAAACAAACTGGGACCACAGTATCTGAGGAGAACTATTCATGCAATTTTTCCTGATAGCCTGACAGCTTCACGCACTTTCTCAGATGGAAATGCTGAAAATACCTACCTACAAAGTATTGACCACAGCAGTGATTTGTCAGAGGTAGTCAATCTAGGATAAGAAGAAATCCACTCTGATTTCTTGTATTGGGGCCATTAGGTTGCTAATTTTCCAGTGAGTAGTGAGTCATCCAGTTTCTGGTTGAATTCAAATCTAGTGAATGCAAGTATTTTGGTTTCGGCAGATTGTGAGGAGCTTTGACCTGCTTACAGTGATTGTTTTTTATTTCACAGTCAAAAAGTTCTAGTTCTTTGGAGTCTCTGAGTTTGTTCTGCAGCTCTCTACAATGAAAATAATTTCTTGGAATATTTTTTCTGCCTTTAGGAGTGCCTTATATAAGGTCCCTGCCTGGAAAGAAGGCTCTGAACTCTGTCTACCCGTGAATGGTTCACCAGACAGGAGTGAACATCTACTTCATTTAGCATGCTGTGTTGTCCAAGCCCCTATCATGACAGTCCCTTGACTATGTTGACCTTTGGTGTACGGAGTACCAGATATTTTTGTGGCTCATGAACTAATTACTGAGCATGTACTGTAGAAACACAAAGGGAAAAATCAATTCAGGAAAGTGTTGTCTGGAAGCAAAAGGTAAGATTTGGGCTGAAAACTTTAAGATAATACAGAAATCTATTTTAATTCTGGAAGGAGAGTCAGAGGGAAATGCTGCTGACACCATCTGGCCTTCAGCACTCAGATTCTGCGAATAAAGCATTGTGTTAAATTCCTACCTCATTAAATCAGCTCTTTAGCTATCTTGTATTCTGCTACTGCAGCTCTGATCTGCATTTACAGTGTTGCGTGTAATACCTTGTAAGGCAAACAGAATGCCTGAACTATGAGGTATAATGTAATGCAAAAGTCGGGGCAGCTACATTCTTGTCTAGTTAAGTACATTTTTACATTCTTTACTGAATACTTTTTGAGCAGTATATTTTTTCAATGTAATGCTGGGGTTGCAAGGAGCAATCAGCTTTCCCAAAAATTCAGAACAACAGTCAAACTACCTCTGGAGTTTCACAAGAAAAACTGGATGGGTTCTGTCACAGACCCATTTAATCCCCTTTAAAAGGACAGGATGCTTGGCAGTGACTAGGTTCTCCAGAAAAAATGTGAAAAGAACTGTTCTCTTCTCAAACTTTTCCTTTAAATGTGTCTCCTGATGCCTGCAATGAACTTGGTTAACTAAGCAGCTGTGATATTGTGCACTTTGCTTATTATACTGATAGCTAACATTTCAGCCCTCATTGTGGAGATCCAAGTTTTGTATCTCATATTACACTTTGAATTTAAATATAGCAGGGTATTTTTGTTCTGTTCTTGCAGTACATGGCAAAATAGTGGGACGTCTGTGTGCAGAAAGAAATGAACAAGAGCACATGAATAACATTATTTTATACAAACTACCAAAACACTAAGTCCATTGCACTGTTCATATAAAATTGTCAAGAAAGTGATAAGACAGGAACAGTTCTGTTCTCTCTGAAATATTGATCTTTCTGTGTTTACAGAATTTTGCCTAAAACCTTTGGTTTACGATAGAGTGTTAGGAGACAAAAGACAGTTTGAAGAGTGTGACACAGAGGGGAAAGAGGATAAACTTGCTATTGCATGCCTCTAAAGCATTCATTATATGCCTGTCTATCGCTGTGGAAAGAAACCGGATGCAGTGACCCAGCTGATCCTGCCAGTACTTTGTTACTGCTTCCAAAATTTAGAGTCACTACATAGATATGAAGGTCTGTATGCACTCAGGAATGCCCTTTGGACACCAATGTCAAAATTAAAAGGAGAGCAGAGGTTACTTTTTCCACTTTCTTTGTATTTCACTGCCCTTGTAGTTATTCCTAAATCAGAATTGTCAGGCTGATTTTTATTCATGGAGCTCATATATACAGTTGTTTCTTAAAATATCTTCAACTTCTTTCTCAATCAAGTGATACAAATAGAATACAATGCAAAACAGAAACACACTTACTAGGAGTTTTTCAAGAGGTGTTGTCTCTTTGGTTATTAAAGTGCATTTTTGTTTGCTTGCAAAAACAAAGGAATACGTTTGCCAGTCCCTTGACACTTCTCTGCAAGTGTATGTGCCTGATATGAATTCTGTCACAAACCAGTGGGAAAAAATTTTTGTTGGTGCCCATTGTGAAAAGATTGGCAGCACATCAGTGTTTATATCCCATTACGGGTCTCCTGAGCTGCTTATCTTTCTCACTGCTAGCAGTCGTCTTAGGCAAATCCTACATTGTGCCACAAACCTACTGCCTAACTTCGGTCAAGTCACTTGGGGCCAGACCTAGGCAGAGTGTGGCAATGCTGAGCACAGTGGTCATGCTATGTGGTTATATTTAATCCACTATCCTCTCTCTGACCACTGCTACTAGGAGAGTGAGGTGCAAAATCCCATGCTGTAAGTGGGATTCGCCTTTCTCTTCCACACCCTTCCCTGGTAAGAGGAATAATATGAGAAGACATGGAGAAAGATAAAGGGAAGTGAGAAGAATAGAAAAATAAGTAAATAAATAAATAGGTTCTGGAGACACAGAAATCCACCCAAGACATTTCAGTAGAAGTGAGGATGAAGAAAGAAAACAGAAGGGAAAATTATAGAAGCAAGTAGCAGAGAGGAAGCATTAAAGAATGATGATGCTTACAGCATTCTCTGTTGTAGATATCTTTTAAAAATGAATCGGTTTGAATGAAGGTGTCTCAAAACCATATAGTCAGACATAGTCAAGGTATCTATTTACTCTGCATCTGTAATCGCATTCCTCAGCCTGGGCCTTGGCCCAACCATATTCTGGACCCACTATTTTATCCAAATTAAGACACAGGATATATGTCTGCATGGCTAGCTATCATGAGTGCTATAAGCATGAAGTTCTTATATTTTCACCTGAAGACAAATAAATTGAAACCTAGATGATGTTATCTCCATTGTTTGAACTCAAACAGATCAACAAAATTGCTCACTTGGTTCGTATCAGTTTTAGAGGTAGGTCAACAAATAACAGTTCTGTAAACTCATCTTTTGTAGTCTGTTCACACAGCATGAGGATCTGAGCTCCCTCCCATGTTGTCTCCTTGGCCATTCTAGAAGGTGGCTGAAGAGGGGGTAATGACAGATCCACAAATATTAGTCAGGTTTTGTATTTAAAGTAGGGGAACGGTGAGCTCAGAGACAGTCACCAGACTTTATGTCATACCCAGGATAAATATTCAGTAGAGATACAATTACTGACACCAAGAATAATGTTTTACGAGCCTCAAAAAGCAGTTTACGGATCCTCAGCATAAAAGAGAAAACCTCACAAAGAGAATTAAGGTTGTAATTTAGTATGGATTTCCTCATTGTGAAAATGTCCTTGCTGTCATAGAACCACATCAGATCTTGAACATTCCTTCCATTTAGTTCATTTTTATTGTATTAATAAAATTATGACTTTCTAAAGTAAAATCAGATTTGATAACTCCCACACAGAGAAGAATAAACTGAAAGGCATGTTAAAAGTGTTATAATTTGCATTCATATAGTGCCTTTTATCAAAGAATCTCAAAATATTTTTAAAACGGCTATTATTCAGTTTTTCAGAGGAGAAAGCAAAAAAGGGACACAATCATGAAGATTAACACTTTTCAACTTGGATATAAATATTAGATATGAAAAACATGGCCCAGCATTCAGAATTTCTGAATATCTAACAGCTGCTAGTACTTCTGAAAATCAGGCCATAACTGGCTTTCAGGTCAACAAAAGATATTGACTAAAATTAACTGCTTTCTATTTAGACTAGTTGTTATTAAAGATTTTAATTGCTTAGGATTACAGCTGGTTGAAAAATGAAAATTATTTTCATGCAGTATTTTGAAGTCTCAAGTTTGAGTTCATTCCTAAGGATTTGAAACAAATTGATTTTCATTTCACTTCTATTTATTCACCAATAGTTTACCAGTCAGTGCATTGATATTATTTCTCATTTGGCTTTCAGAGAAACCAAAAAGATTATTAGAATTATTAGGAGACTTATTTTTAAAATTATAAAACATTCAGAGCCTTTCCCTTCCCTCATTATTTGCAGTTACATACTGACCAGAGACAAGTCAACCTACTTTCCTACTTACAGCAGGTTTTTAGGCAAGAAAAAGCATAACTCATTGGCAGCTTCCAGACCCTTCTATAAACCGTCATTGGCATCTATAATTACACACCTAGCTGTGCTCAGAAATTCTGCAGTGGTTCTTGAGGTTTAGGCTCAAGCAGAGAATACCACCTGTTCTGCTCCGGCCTCCCAGGAAAGGCCAAAGGTCTGCAAGCCATGCAAGCACCTAATCAGAAAGCAAATCGTTGGTCAGGATGGGGAGCCCACTCTCCGATCCAAGAACAGGTGTTGGAGCAGGAGATCTACCCTCTCCCAGCAGATGGTGGGATGCCCTTTTATTAGGCTGATACTCCTCTCCAGCTCAAGTTCAAGGGTGAGAGGGAGAACATGACTTCAGACTTCCAAAATGTCTTAAAGTCCGTGAGGTTTTGAACAATCTAGAAATGCAGATTCAAATGAATTTAAGCCTTGGTCGCATCTCATGGACAAAGTGTCTAAAAAATGGGAATACTGAGCAAAAAGACACAGAGCACAGTTACTGGCATCTTTTTTAAGAAAAGGCCACGCAGCTCTTTTCAGTGTTTTGCCACATGAAAAACCTATGCAGATGTGGGCAGATCTCATTTCTGTTCATTCCTCTTGTGGTTTAACCCCAGCAGGCAGCTCAACCCCACTCATCAGCTTGATGACTCCCCCCAGTGGGATGGGGGAAGAGAATTAGAAGGGTAAAAGTGAGAAAACTTGTGGGTTGAGGGAAAGACTCAGCTTTTAATAGATAAAGCAAAAGCTGCACATGCAAGCAAAGCAAAATAGGGAATTCATTCACTGCTTCCCATTGGCAGGTAGGTGCTCAGCCATCTCCAGGAAAGCAGAGCTCCATCATGTGTAATGGTTATTTAGGAAGACAAATGCCATAACCCTGAGTGTCTCCCCTTCATCCTTCTTATCTAAGCTTTTATTGCTGAACAAAATGTCACATGGTCTGGGATATCTCTTTGGTCAGCTGGGGTCAGCTGTCCTGGTTGAGGTCCCTCCCACCCTCTGGTTCACTGCAGTCTACTCACTGGGAGATCAGCATGAGAAACTGAGAAGTCCTTGAGGCAGTGTAAGTACTGCTCTGCAATAGCTAAAATGGGGAATTGTTATCACCACCCTTTTGGACAGAAATCCAAAACATAGCACCATATGAGCTTCTACAAAGAAGTCTGTCCCAGCCAAAACCAGTACAGTTCCCCACACAGACAGACAGACAGAGGCGTGGCTATGCCTCTCAGGTCACCCACCTATGTATTTACCTTTACAGGGATTTTTGGTCCGTCTTTTAGGAAGTCCTATGCTACTTTCTTTCTCCCTAGCTGCAGAAAAAAACCTTTGCATTTCAAGTACATCTTCACCCAAGTTAGTGTGATTATCTTTCTATTCAAAATCCCAGATAAACCTTTCATGTCTTTTAGCACTTGTTTATTCACCATCCATTTCTGTTGCCATAATTCTTTCTCATAGCCTACTTGCCAAACTGCATCTATTAAACTGTCAGTTTGGGGTGAAGGAGTTCAAGGAGGAGGAAAACAGTCTTCAAACTGAGAGTGCAGCCTGAAGTGTAGATGGCCAAGATGTTAAAAAGGAGCCTTGTCATTAAAAGTGGCAGCAAGGTATTGAAAAGAAGTCTATTCAGAGTGCATGTTGGTAAAACCCATGTTGATGGAAAAAATGGAAACGTATAGCATCTGTTATCCACCTAGTTTGAAAGGACCTTTGCAGTTTGCAGCATTTGAAGAAACTATCAATTTTCAAGAATGCTGTCTTGATTCATCTCTAATTTTACTGCACCTGACCATGAAGTTTTGAATTTCCTGTCCAATGCACAGGGCCCAGGGGAAAAAAAAAAATAAAATCCCTTCTTGTTTTATTTTCTTGCTTTAACACTTCATTACCTTATCATCTTGGAAACACAGAGTTTACCGCCAGCCAATTCCCATCTGGTTCCTCAACAGGTTTTTTGCAAGCAGTAAGTGCATTATTGCTACTAGGGTTGTTTGGCTTTTCTTTTTTCCTATTGTCAGTCATTTCTACTACTCTTAACTGAAATGTTCCAGCTGAGAAACAACTCCCAGTAGGCAATTTTTGCCCAGGCATGACCTCAGAACTGAGTGCTGTCATCATTGAAGGGATGCAAACACTGAAGCTCTCTGGCACCAGTACTTCAGAAAGAAACATGCCTTGTATATGGGACTGTGGCAAAGAAGCTAATAACAGTTTGATTTCTGCCTGAAGGTTCTCAGTCATTCTCAGATGCCAGCATCTTCATCTTCTGCTTCAGTGTAATTACACATGATTCTTATGGAATGGAAATATTTCAGCTATGGTCAGAGCAAACTCAATGGCAATATCAAGTCAAGTGATTGATCAATTTATCAAGACTGATAAAGACATTAAGGTGTCACTAGTGCTATCTGTCTGAAAAAATATTCAACAGCAATGCTGACAAACGAATTTGCAAGTCTGCTACCCAGATATTAAATAGTCTGTATAGCGTAGGAAAGTCTTGTCACAAAGATCTTTACTTGCTGCTCAGTCAGTTCAGCTTCTTCCTCCTCCAGGTGTTCATCAGAAATTGAAACTGTGGCTATCAAATACAGAAAGTTGTCTCAAGGCAAACTGGCCAGGTTTATGATAAAAGGCTAATGAAAAGGTTAGTAATCTATGCTGAGGACTGCGGGAAAGTTCACCCTGGAGACAAAACTGTGACCAGCTCAAATGTGCAAGCTATCTTCTTGGTAATGTTGAATGTTAAAAACATAGGATGAAGAAATTTGCAAAAGTGGAAAGAAATGTTTGTGTCCAGATTTCACTGAAATCACTTCTTCTCATGCATACTAATGGAACTCTGGCAGCCCTTGTGTAACAATAGCATGAGTGTTTCTTACCAGCTGAAATGAAGGGTAAGGACAGAATGAGGCATCTGTAATAAGTAGAAAAGCATTTGCTAAGACACTTCTATACAAAATTAGTTTCACTGATTTAAATCACACTTTAATGTTTTACTGAAACCTAAAGGCTGCTGTGACCTGTTTACCACCTATATGCTGTACAAACACCAGACAGCTGAAGAAGAACCTACTTTTTATACTTAAAAGGCAACTTCTGCTGATTTTATTCTTTAGCCCTGGCTTGGCCCAGCTCAGTTTTCATTGTTTTCTCACAGACTTTTTGTTCAACCACAGACACCTCCTTTTTTTGTTAGGCTACTCCCCATCTGCAGAGGAATGACATTCTTCCTCCCTCAGAGCAGTGATGAGGAGACTACCCAGGGTGCTGCCTTGTCAAACTGACTTTTTTTCAGTTCTTTTTTCTTTCCATTTCTCTATGTATTTGTGGCAATGCCACCATGCCAGAGCTGTAGGTGAGCACCATCTCAGATTCAATTTTCAGATTCTCATAGCAGTCAACAGCTTTCTAGAAATCTTACACTGATTATCATTTGTCAGCTACTGATTACCAAATCCTTAAAGCAGAAGGCTTGCTCTTAACACTAATGTTGAAAAACTGACTTAAAATAAAGTAGAAAAATAAAAATTGTTATCATGCGCTGTTTTATTTTATTCAATACAAGGACTACCAATTATGTTGCTGTGTTTAAATAGCCATGATGTTATTTATGGGAAAAGAAGACCCTCTGGAAGCCGAAAATTAATGAAAAACACGTAAAATAAATTTTAAAAGAGCATTCAAACTATAAAAATATAACTATGGAAAGGGTTCAAAGAGTGCTAAAAGAAACTTCAATTTGCCTGTAGAATGAGACACTTGAGGAAACAGGGGAAAAAATTTAAACTAAACTATGAAAGAAAAAAAGGACACGAAGTATGTAATCAAACCATAAAGAGAAAAACATTTGCAAAACTTTCTTATCATTTAGTATACTAAAAACATCAATGAACTTTAGCCAGCTTTGGAACCCCTTATTTACATCAGTAAATCAGTACAGTAAATTTACATCAGTAGCAGTTCCATTGTTTTCAGAGATGTGACATGAATAACTATTTATCTCTTTATATATGCTTTATCTTTCAGAGTTTTCACTTGATACTTGCTCATTGTAAAGGGTGAAGAAAGATTAATGCTATGAGGTTTACAGCATTTAGAATGACAATGAAACCAACAAATGCCTAATCTACCATATAATGGCTTTACTCTAGTAAACTTGCTTTCCTGTTAAGATATATCTAATTGCAAAAAAAGGCTAGAGAAATTAATTTGGCCGATGCTTTTCAATGTATGACTGCATGACTTGCTTTAGTATTTCAAACACAACTTCTGAAAAAAAACCCAAAACCAAAAGGTGTGTATCCTGTGCTTGTCCTTCTGGAAGAATGCAGTTTTACTTTAATATTGCGTATATTTCATTTGGTGTTTTCGTCAGAATCAAATAGGACCCAGCTGTTGACAGCAAACCTAGCCAGCCAGCCTCCAGTAGACAGATAGGATCAATCAACAGATAAAAGTCCCTTCAGCAGACAAACCCGAAGATACTGTTTCTCTCTATTGACTGTGTCCTGTGTCCTGACAAATGACCCAGCAATAATTTTTAGTCTGAAACAGACATGACGACAAGACCACATTTCTGTCAAATTAGTCAAAGAGAATAAAGCACAGAGTCAGTGTTATTCTGGACTCAGGAGGATCCACGACACATTGTCCACATAGCCTTCCTTACAGTTAAACTGTTTTGTATTTTAAATAAATTTGGACCAATGGAGAAAGTTTTTACAAGATAAATACCTGCTTGCTGCAGTACTGGTGTTTCTTGTTCACTTCTATAAGGTTCAAAGACAGATCTAAAATATTGTGAAGACACAACGAAATTCAGGTCAGGCAGTGTGACATATACTTCCCCAGAATGAAATATTTTTGTATTTACAAAAGGGTTTGTGTTCTTACACACTTTCTGGAGTTCTTTATCCATATTTTACTATAATTTTTATTAAGCTTTGTATGTCCAAACGAGGTATTATAAGGTCAACAGTAGCAGAGTAGCCATTCAATACTTAAAGGTTGTCTCTAGATTATAAGTGTCTAAGAAGTTCCATTCACCAAATTGTTGGATAATGGGACTTTCATTACACTTTAGAAACCTTCTAGCTTAATGTAATTGCTGCAGATTCTGGGGTAGAAAGAGACTTGTATAAACATTTTAACTAGCTTCCAAAAGTTGGCTTGCTTCCTCAGTTGGTGTCTTGCACAGCTACATGTGTTATACACTTGTCTAGTGAACAAGCTTCATTAAGTTCCACATCCCATACTTCATCTACTGTATTACATGCGTTAACAGTTCCATAACACTTTGCATATTTTATTTGGCAATGCTTTAAGTTGAGGTTATGTTACACATTAAAAATTCTGCAAGTCAGAATGAGGCTTTATAAAACTCACTCAAGATTTTGTAGTGTCCAATTGTCTCTCAAATGCAGGACATCAACTGTTCAAACTATCTGGACACTTTTGAAAATTACCTTTTTTGATATGCTTACTTGCTGCTCAGAAGGAGGTTTATACTGATTTGTGTTTTCAGCATTTCCTGGAATAAGATGTTGCATTTCTTTAGGAGTGACACCTAGGCATTTGCCACTTCCTTCAGATTTGTGAGATCCAGTGGCATAGACTAGGGAGACATTTGTTTTGTTTATTATGTGGCAGCAAATAGACAAGGGAGAACAAACTAACGCTTTCTTGAAATGCCACTGAATGCCATTCACTGTTTGCTGAGTTGTTGGAGGAGGTCCTCCACATATAAAAATCAACTGATGGCTTACCAGAACAAGTTGCCTGGCCCCTTCCCTATCACCTTTTTTTCAAGGAAACATCTCAGAAATTAGGTGGTCTGATGAATTGCTCTGAATTGCTCCCTTTCTTTGACACATTTTCACAGCCCCTGCATAGTAAGGGGATAAGTGATGTCACCTGGCAAAATGTAGTCAGTGTCAAACCACCGCTTGTAAATTTGGTCCTGTCCTGGACCTCCTGCACAGGTCATGTCCTGAAGCCCGCTTGCCTCCTCTTCTGCATGACTAGATGTGTGGCCAGTTCTGTGGTGAAAGTATAAGTACGTGTGTTTGCATCTGTGTCTCCCTGCATGTATGATCCCTGCACAGCACCATGTATCTTTAGCGACTTTACCTTTAGATCAGGTAGCAGCTATACCATGGATGCCTCCACTGTGGTAGACTAAGCTTCTCAAGCTAGCAAGTTGTATACCCCTGATGAAGGGGATGGTTTGATTTGCTCAGAGTTCATGACTGGAACTCTACACATGCAGTGCAGCTTTCGGATCTGGACACACACAGACTATTTTAATCTATATATAAATCAAATACACAACTACAGTTTTCTATAAATTAAAATACTGTCTCCTTGAAATCGGAGGGAGATTTGTCTTTGTTTTTAATGAATATTTGGAATGAAATCTTGGCCTGTAGTGCTTTGTTGCAGGCTTAAACTCATGCTTAAGTATTTTGTTGAGTCAAAGCCACACATTAGGTACACAAAGAATGCTTTAAACCACAGTTAATATGGTTTCAGTGATCAGCTTATATGCAAATAAAATAAAATTAAGTACTATTCATTTTAATCCTTTAATGGCTAAGTCTTTATAGAAAGTATAAAGAAATTAACAGGAGAGTTTTACAACATGAGATTTAAATTTTAACCAGTCAGACATTAAACAACAACTGACTTATGCTGTGAACCTGTGCATAAACATAATTATCCTTATCCCTCTTTTAAAAACATTTTACTGTTAAGTTTTAGCTATTAAATATCTAGAGTTATTAAACAATATGAAAATGAACTGTATACATAAGTTAGATATCAAGGGATAGACCTATGCAGTTTGATTGTGGCACATAGTATTATATTATTTCTGAAAGCAACACAGTCAGAACAACACATTAAAAAGGTATCTAATTGTTGGTATATTAAGTTGTTTCATAGATAAAATATAAGGAAGAGAACACAAAGTAACTCAGCATTTAAATGAAAGTTAAGGGGACACAGACAGATGACCTCAGGGAAGAAGCAGCACTTTGTTTAAAGCAGGTATTTGGTTTCCAAACAGACTTCAGCTCACTTATAGTAGTTTTTCTTCCTGGTATTTGTAAAGAGCAGCAAAACAGAAATACCATTTCCTAGCCCTAGAAACTTTGCCTTACAACTTTTAAAATCATTTATATTTTTCCGGCAAACTCATGATGCCTTTAACCATTAACTTATCCAGATAGCAAATACCTGACCTCCTAGTTTGTAAGTAATTAGCAGGTCAAATCAACTGCCAGAATTAAGAATATTTAATACTCAAGACTGCAAATCAGCATTGTCCATACCAGTGGTGATAATCTCCTTATGTAACACCTACCTCGATATTTCACCAGTAATGGCTGAATAGCCTCATTTATGTATCGACTGTTTTAGAAAATGTGCCCTAACATGTCCCAAGGTGCATATACAAAATGCAATAACTTGCACAGAAATAATGCCCTACAGTATAATAATATACGTGCATAGGAAAAAATGTATGGTATGTAAAAATAATTTCAACAGTAAAATGGATACCGACACAGACATTTTTTCAAGTATGGGTTTATACACTAGAGATTTACTCCCCTGATGCTAGTAAGAATTAAGGATACACCCTTTAGGGTGTGTTCTAAAGACAACAGTTCTTAAATCAGATAGACCAATGGAAAAAAAGTTCTTTCCCACAGATAGACCAATGGAAAAAAAGTTCTTTCCCACTTCTGTTTTCCATGCATACTTGTTAGGAATTCTGTGACAGACTAGCAGGGAATAATCCATAGGGCCTAGTATTTTGCCTACGCAGATATTTGATATACACAGAATGATCAGTGGAATAATTCTTCCACAGAGAAATGTCTTACTGGTTGCCAATTTTTATTTCTTATACCATTCCTTATCTTCAATTTTCTTCACTTAATGGCTTAGAAATTTTGTATGGTTCACTTCAGTGATATGCATCTTACTACAATGAGATCCAAAAGAATTATTTTGTTTTCATAATAATTCATAATAAAAACACCCTAAATACTCCAACGTCACTCACTACACATACTGATATAATTTTCCATCACAACTCTATTTTGCTTTGTACTTATAAGGTAAAATTCCCATATTTTACAGTTACATTTTACACTAATGTAAAAGGAAGAAAAAAATTTGCTTAATGCCATAAATATCAGGGAAGAATCAAAATATTTTCATTTCTGGAAAAAAACTTAGGATCACTACAATGGGGAAAATTGAAAATGCAGTAGTTCATTTTCAATCCCCGGTAGCGTTTGAAGGTCAGACGTCCTGGCAATGCTCACCCAGCAGTTAAAATTAAAAATATCACTTTTGGCTATCATGTGTTTTGTTGCCACTTTCACAGGAGAAGCATAAGGCACTAAGATAGGTTACTGTACCATCACTGCAAGAGTACGAAGTTTCATTTCAGACATATATCAATCATATAATAATATAAATTAAATTAAAACCACACTTGTTCCCAACTAAAAGCCTTTCTAGACTTCCTACCTATCATATGATTACATTTCCATTTTGCCAATCAATAGTGAGTTATAGCCCATGCCCTCTCCTCTCAACACTGTAGATGTTACATCAGAAAACTCATTCCTGTTTCTTGATGTCTCAATATTTTTTTAAACAATTCTCACTAAATTCTGTATACTTTGGAATGTCATGTCAAACTCTTATTTGGACAGATAAATGAAAATATCTGTGTCACACAAGTGACTTCAATTCTAGTCTAATTTCCAAAGACATTTTCACAGAAGCCCTCAAGTTTTCCACCTATGTTTCAGAAAAATTATGCTGTTTCTCTTCTTAAGTTTTTCTTTATTGACTTTAATAATAGTTTGAAAAGAAAGAAGGAAAGTGTAAGTTAAAAAATGGTAAATTTTAAAAATACTAAAGAGCAATTCTGAGTGGATTAATAGAGATAGGTGATAATTATCTCAATATTATATGCATGTATGTGATTTAAGCCATTTAACCTTTATGTGCATGATATATAAAAATGTTCCTTGGAAGAAAATCTGAAGTTAATAGTTTTTCTTTTTTTTCTTAACAAATACAGACATGTTAGTTCTGGGCTGTACTGACAGAGGATTATCTTGATTGTGTAGGACCCTGGAGGAGTAAGGTATCTGGTGCAAGGTTTTTAAATTCATCAGAGTCCAGCAGCTAATCTTCTACAAAGAGGTATTTCATTCTTCCTATACACCTCTAGATTGAGTCTTCTGTTTTGGTACTACAAGTAGTATGGCATTAGATTATTCTAACATTACAGACAGCAATTTCAAGTGACCTACCTGTCAACTGGTACTTAATTATTTTCACACCTTGGTAGAATTGGGCTCATAGGTTCTTAAATTTTCTGAAGCTATGGGACCCCCTGGGTTTGGCTGCAAGACTAGAGGGATCAAGAGCTTTTAGTGCAAGTGATAACCCAACAGAAGTAAACATCTATTGATTTCCAAAGTAAATAGTGCCTAGGGGCAGTATGGAGAGTCTTCAAATACATTGAATTTCAAATGGTCTCCAGATTGTGCTAGTACACAACTCTGAGTGAAGCGTATGGACTCTGACCTTTCCAGGGTGATAGTAAAATTTTCGAGACCTGTCTTTTAACAAGTGAGAATAAAGTCAATACTTGGATGACTCCATCTGAGAACCAGTTAGGATGCTAACCTCAAGAAACCAAGGGACCAGTTCCCTGAAGTTTCAACAGTATTTGAATGAACTGAGCACCCCTGTTTTAGCAGCAAGTTTAAGAAGTTGGGTCTGCAGAGTCTCCAACTACTTAACCATAGTAGAAGATTTTAGTGGGATTCAAAAAAACTATACCTTCAACGGTCTTGTGTTTGGAGGGTGTACATAGTAAAGGCTGTGGGGCACCCTCACTGAAGTGAATAGGACCCTACAAATTCCATATAATGTGATTGACTCACTCAGGGCTTAAAAATTGTGAAAAGGTGAAAGTCGTCATCTGTTTTTTTTAATTCATTAAGTCAACCAAGCCATATATTTATTTGAAAACAATCAAACCACACTGAGTAAAAAAAAAAAAAAAAAAATCCATATTGTAAGTATTAAGCGAAAACAAATTAACCCAAAGAGCTAGCGATTCCTCACTAGAAATCCCTTGCCATCTCAATTCCTTGGTTCTTGCCATATTTTCCTTTCTCTAGTTCTCATGATTTTTTTCTCACCACAAACAAGGTCTTACTTCTCAATGTAAAAACAGACTTTCACACAGGAAAATTGCATCCTTATGTCAAAAAATAATTATAATTTTCCAACAACTTTTTCAGATATACTTTCAGATATGTGTTGTGAAAAAGAAACCTCACAAGGGGCAAGAACAACTCCAGTTCCTCCCATTTTCTGGTCACCTCTGAAAGGCAACTTCCTCTATACAGGTGGCTAGATGCCCTCAACATATTGCATCTGTTATCTTTGATATGCTTAGCAGAGACTCCTGTGGAGACATTTTCTTAATTGTGAGTCAGAGAAGATCTTGGAATCCTGACTGTGTCTCTTCCTTTATCTAATGTGACAGGCTCATTTGTCCTAAATACTTCACTTTGCAACCCTCAGAGTCATCCTCTAGTGGTATCCTATAACATGTGTCACTCTTTCCCTACTAATATCCAATTAGGCAGTCATCCATCTTTTGCTATTACCTTCTTTAATCAGAAAGTCATATGCAGAGATGGAAAAGATCTATTTTACCCATCTCCCTGTCAATGCAGATTTATTCCCTAGAGTATATTTTCTAACATTATGTTTATTTAACTTAGATTACTACAGATTTTCAAAATAAAGTTCAAGCCAAATAATATGAACAGCTTGGATTACACCATTTGGGAGTTATATGATCAGTAACCAATGCCAAGAGAATCAACAGACAGGAAATGACATTTTAAATGTGAGCAGGGAAATAAACGTGCCTGTTGCTCTACAAGCAAATACAATTCATAGGACTAAATATTAGCTAAATAGGTTCTAGTGGAACTCTAATAGTTCTTTAGAAAAATTGGATCTATCTACTCTTGGCAACCAAATGGGAGGCAAAAGAGAGATGGTCATCAAGGGCCAGAGATTTTATGTTATCTGTAAATTTCCACCACTAAATATTTTACTTTTTTTTTTAAGGGGAAAAAAAAGGATCAGTGATAGTGTGAAATAGCTGAACTTTTCAACAAAAGAGCCCAGCCTTGTCCAGGGAAAGTGCATAGGCCCAATGTCAACCTGTCAGTGGGTGTGATCTAATTCAGAAGCCTGTTCAGTGCAAGGGCGGCCCGCAGAGACTTCCAGTAATGTTAATTAGTGCCAGCTACAATAGTAGTTATCGTGATATAGTCACTTGCCCACAAGGATTCGGGCTGAGACCACTAAACTTACTTCATGTAAGTCACTGAGCAGTTGTCGGATGACAACATTAGGTTGTCACTGGCTCTCAGTGACAGACCTTCATGCTCTCCTGATGCCACTGAGCCTGTCTTCCCCTGTTATTCCTGCTCTATCTTCTCTCATCTTCTGTGCACAAGGTATATATCACTGCACACAAACAAACACAAGAGGGAGAAGAAACAGCAGGAAACCAGGTCAGATCATCTCATATCAGGGGACACCAACAGCCCTGTCAATATCATCTCTGTTGGTGTAGAGGAGGTCACAGCTTATTAGAAGTGAGAAGAATTGCTGTTCAGAGAAGTGAAAGAGTATTGGGAGAAATGAATAAACAAATTGGGGGTGATGACACAGACAGATCTTCAGCTTTCTAAGTGCCTTAACACAAAGATGTGGCTACACCAAAACACAGACATTTGCTGGACAAACTCTAGACATGACATAGGTGGATTTAGTATTAATTCGGCCTGTAAATTAACATACAAGTTGATGGCATTTCCACTTAGCCTTGTCTGTAGAAATAAAAGCCCTAATTAAATAATAAAATTTGATATACTAGAAGTTTAATTAAAAAAATCATAGTAACTCCAGCACTTTCTACTTAGCTTTTTTATAGAAGCAATGAAATAAATATGACATAAACCCCTTAAAGAGAAACAGTTTTCTGCTGATGAATGTCAGCAGCTTCATACACTATCTTCATTATAAGAAGGTCAGGTTGCAACAAACTGGTAAAAAAGTTTTCTTACAAAAGGGAATAGGCAAAGCCAACAACCCATGTGTAAGGAATAGTCACTCTCACAACCACTCTCCATCTCAGTGAACATATCTACACCAGTAAGCGAAACAACTCAAGGGACTCTCCCCAGGCACTGGGATACTGTTGGTTAAATTGTAAGCACTGGCACTGACATGGTTTTGTTGCAGGCCAGTGATCCTCTCTCTTGATCAGTTTTCAGGCAAGGCTCAGGCATTACTAGGGATTCAGAACAGGTAGGTATTCTCTTTGGGGGACCAGGAAAGCGAGTTAGTGCAGATGTGGGCTGCTCCTTTCAAGTTGGCTTCAGAGAACAGTCCCAGACATATTTAATTTACTGTCACAGATTGGGCATCTGGAACCACAGTTCACCCCAGAAAAAGAGAAGTGAAAGTCCCTACTCTTTGTTTTCCCTGTGTCTGCATTAAGAAGTAATATGGTTAGCAGATATACTGCCATACAGGTACTAGTATCTCAGTTTTCCCATGAAGACTGACCTCATAGTGAGCCACTGTATGAAAAGATACACTGTGGGGAGGACGCGCACTACTGTTCCTACCCCACTGAATTCCTTGCTGCCACCGGGGACTATTTTTGCTGTGAACTGTGTGATACCTTTGTGACTTCTAAGAGCTTATGAGAATTTGAAGGTGAATTGTTCTTGTTTCAGTCACTAATTGTCTTTCTTCACCCTTTCTTCAGGGTTAGCTTCTCCCTCCCTACCAGATTTGAGGCTGCTGGCATGGCTTGTATCTGGAGAAGAGATAGCACATTTAGTTATCAGGAACTTGAATACCACAATAGCAGAGAAAAAATGAGAGTGTTAGAATGACAGACAGTAAATAGAAAATGATGGGTGCTGAGGGTATTCACTGACCATCTGTATATGGCAGAATGGTCATTCTGGGCTGAGGAAATAACAATTAAATCTGAATTATAATGCAAAGCTGGGATGACTTACTGACTTCAGACAGGGAAGGCCACATTTTTGGTATTGCGTGATAAGCTTGTCACATCCCTATAGTAGTGCCACACTAAAATCAGAACTACTTTGAAGCAGAAGAACTCAGAGAGTTTTATCTGTGGGGTCCATAAAAGTAGGAGTTATCCTGGTTAATTTTTAAGCTGCACATGCTATTTCCTCTCTTATGTAAAGCCATTAACCGGGTCCTGCAAAACAGTACCCTTTAAATCCTCTTCTGAATAGAAGAATAATTTAACAGGCTGCCCATGTTCTAATACTGTTACTTAGTCCTCAGATTTGCCTTTGCCTGTCAGTACCTTCATCGTCAAGGAAGTCTCACAGAAGTTAATGTAAGTGGTCAAAAGGTAGTGATGGTGTCTGCAGTGGAAGGAATGTAACCAGGGTAGGAGTACAGTTACGATGCCACCAGTGAATATCAGCATCCTCTGAGCTACTCTTGCCCGCAAAGCTGTAAAAGAGGCTCTAGAACTGTGATATGAAGAAAGCCTGCAATCTTGGAGCCAACACAGACTGCTTTCAAAACTACAGTTCGGCATACTGAAGGCATTCAGGACAAGCACTGCAAGAAGGCTCAATCTCAGCATTTCAAGTGTCCCTGTTATTGCTGAATTTTGTGACTACCTATAAAAAAAGAGGGGAAGTGAATGAGACACAGACGGCGTGCCTGTTAATTTTGAGTAGTTAGCTACAAAGTCAGTTTGAAAACCACATGATGGGATGAGTTCATTGAAGACAGCCTTAAGAGTATATTGACTGTCCTGTTTTATTGGGTTTTGGTTTTGATTTTAAGTAATCAATAAGACACTGCATCGCTTTATGAGAGAAACATCATTCTCATCGAAAAATGAATAAGTATTCTGTGAAGAAAAGCCAAGTATTAACTTCTGAAAAGTTCATACATAGGACATTGTAAAACAAGCAACAAAAATGCCTCAAACGAGAACCATTTAAATTGGTAAGTTCCGATAACTCCTGCTGACTAGCACATCTGTAAGTATTATACCTGTGGTGCTTTTTTTCCCTCTGGGGCAGAATGGAATAGCTTTCTTGTTATGGTACACCTGAAACTAAGTTGGGGACAGCAAAGGAGCTGTGCACTTTTATTGATATTGTGTATTGGCTTGTGGGATACAAATCTTTGCATCTCTTTTTCTATGTGATCCTTTTTGCCATCTGCTTTCTCTGGCACATGAGCTACATGCTGTCTTGAGGCACTTTCTTATACGTCTTTTGGTGCCTTTCATTCATTCCCTCCCATGTAGCAAGGGTCACAGGCTCATAACACATTTGGGCATTTGATAGACACCTCCCTCCTTCTGCTTTTCTTCTTCTGAAATAAAATTGGTCATTCACTCCTTGTGGAGAGTATGCCTCTTACAGATATCCCTAATGAGGCCAATGGTGAAAATAGGTTAAGAAAGATATTTTTAGGGGTTTATCAAATAGAAGAAGATTGGTGAGAAAAATTCTTAAAATTTTCTGTACAAAACTTCACAGAAATATTGAACTGAAACAAGTATCATGGTGGCTTTTCTAATAACAATTTAGCATCAGCAGGGTGAGTGCAGGTGTAATTTTTTCGGCTTCAGATGACGATGGAAGATTGTGGGGTATGCCAAGCATTAAGTGTAAAGTAAATAGAATGTAAATAAGAATTAATATTGCTAAGCCTATTCTAGTAAAGACTGATCTTAGCTGATGTGTTTTTCATGAAGATGTTAAAGGCTCAAAGAAAGCTGCTGACTGACATTGGTAAAGACTAAAGACCTAGAAATGCTACTCTCTGAGCTGACTATAGAGGGTTGCAGAAAGCTGTTCTACCAATCTACGGACAAAGGGCAGCCTACAGAGAGCACATCCACATGGATGCAGATGGTCCCTGGCAGTCTCTGCCTACATCCCCAGACAGCCAGGCATACTCCATTTCTGTTTCAAAAGCTGTGTTACCAGGATCGAGGGACTCTTTTCTCAACACCTACTACCTCTAATTGGCATTAATGTAGACAAACACCAGGGCAGGTTTCCATCCCCCTCTCAGAGCAGAAGTCTGTCCATGCACATCCAAAGTAGATATGACCTCAGGAATATACAAGCATGATTTAAATTGCTTGAAAATATTTCCAAGATTATGCTGGGAAACAAAGGATTCCTGTGCCAAGAAAAATCCAAAGCTCTGCAAATAAGGAAGGATGGCCAGGCTGGCCTCATTTTGTGAGCCAATTCAAAGCTTCTTCCTCTGACCCAGCAGAAAAATATCTCTCTGTCCACCTCAGAATTCAGACACAGCATGCAAACAATTTGTTTTGGACTCTACAGCTGGAAAGTTAGGGCATTTTGGATTGGATATTTACATTGTAGGTTTGCTTTACAATTTTATTCATAAAAACCCTGCAGTCCAAATAACTGGTTACTGGATAGCTTGCGAGGACAATTTTAAATTGTCTATGTATTTTATTTGAATGCTTAAGCAAGATTTTCAGAAATGTATTGGTTTATGTTGCTAGAAGTTCCAACTGCTTGCACTGCCAAAACCATGCATTTGGGAATAATTGGGAGTTGCTAATAATGTTATCTTCCTTTTTTCTTCTTTTTTGCTTTTGATTGCCCATGCAAGTTGTACTTGTAAATTGGCAAGATCCAAAGAAGCTTTTATTTGCTCCCTGCTGTCAAGCACTGGGAAGGGGGAGCAGGGAGGATACAGTCATGCAAATAGCAACTTTATTTCAAGAAAAACCATGCTTTAATCTGATACCTTAAGTCAGTTATTGTTTTATCCAGTCCTGTTTTATCTGAATCTTGAAGAGCACCTGGGATGTGCAGTATCTTTGATCCTTGTCCAACACTGTTCTGTGGGCTAGGTACATTTCAGACCCTCTTTGCCTCAGGCCATGCAAGATGGCAATTGTCACAAGGTTCTCATGCACATCCTAGCACAGATGGCACACAATCCTCCGCAACACAAACAAATGTGAGGCAGCCTCAGATATTTCATTGGGTTCCTTTGCAGTCTGCTGGTACTGTCCCTCTCTGACCTTGCTCCATGTTCTGTCATTTTCCAAGTCCTGCACTTTTTTTTTGGCATCCCAAACTGCTTATATTCCCAAAGATTAAAATGCATTTGTCCCTCTTCTCTCTGGCTGAAGTGCATAGTCCTTCTCATAGCCTCAACAGCAATAAAAGTGGAGCCACACTCACACATGCAAAACTAAACTCATGAGATATCTTCTAATCACATCAAAAACAAGGGTGAAGGCAGTGAAATGGGACAAGGAGCTCTTTACTCATAATAATTACCTCATAAAAAAGTTTAAAACTTTGTCTAACATAATTGCTAGTATTGGTGAAAAAACAGAGGACTACTGGTAATAGCACATGCTGTGTAACTCTACATAAACTCAGTAGCTATAGCTACAGGGATGGGCTATAAAACACACATAAAATATTCCTGTGTGCCCAGGAAGGGCTGGACTGTTAAGGGAATCGACCTTTCAAGCAAACAACATTTCCCTGTTCCAGGCAGGTCTCACCCCACCCATCTGTGTTTGAGTCTGCTCCAGTTCCTTGAGATACCGCTGCTTACAATTAGGGATACCACTGATTTCCATTCCGAGTTATCTGCCAGCAAGCGTAAGGGCAGCCTGCAGCTAACGAGAAATTGCTGGAACAGGAAGGATGTTTTGTTTATCCACAGGCCCATAATGGCTTTTAACCATCACTAGCACTATGAGGTTTGGAGAGTTGGTTCAGTCTGGCAATGGCTTTGATGAGCAAATCTCAAAGCTGGGTATGAAAGCAAATGAGATGGCAAAATTTAGTGGTAGATCAGGTTGTGACCTGTCAGATTTTGGCAGGAGTTGAATGCTGACATGACTAGGCTTCTTCTGCAAAAGAACAAACTAATTTCAGAAATAATTGCCCTAAAGTCAGAAAAATTAAGCCAAGAGCGATTAACATGATGGGGTGTCTCCCACTATTTCAGCAGGTGATATAGAAATCAGTCCTATTCTGTTTAAATCTGCCACTGTCATAAATGGTGTCTATAGCGATAGAGAAAAGATTTAACCAATGTTAAACTACGTTTTTAAAGAGTGTTGAGGGTTGATGCTGTCTGGATGCCAGGTGCGCACCAAAGCCACTGTATCACTTCCCCTCCTCAAAGGGAGTGAAAAGATCAATGGATTTAGGGATGGACAAGGAGAGATCATTCAGCACTTACTATCACAGGCAAAAAAATCTGTTACAGCAGATTTGAATTGGGAAAATTTAATTTAATTTAATTTATTACATATAAAATCAGAGTATGGTAATAAGAAAATAAAAACTAAATCTTAAGACACCTCCCCCCACCATTCCCTTCTTCCTGGGCTTAAGTTTACTCCCCAGTTCTCTCCCTTCTCCCTCTGAGCAGCAGAAGGGCACAAGGAATGGGGGTCGCAGTAAGTTCATCACACATTGTCTCAGCTGCTCCTTCCTCCTCAAGGGGACGACTTCTCACACTCTTTCCTTGCTCTTGCATGGAGTCCCTCCCACAGGAGACAGTCCTCCATGAAATTCTCCAATGTGAGTTCTTCCCACTGGCTGCAGTTCTTCATGAACTGCTCCAGTGTGGGGCCCTCCCACAGCGTGCAGTCCTTCAGAAACAGACTGCTCCAGCATGGGTGCCCTACTGGGCCACAAGTCCTGCCAGAAAATCTATTCTAGCTTGGGCTCCTCTCTCCACAGGTCCTGCCAGGAACCTGCTCCGGTGCGGAGCCTTCAGACAGCTTCCTTCAGACATCCACCAGGATTCTCCACAGGCTGCATGTGGATATCTGCTCCGCCATAGACCTCCATGGGCTGCAGGACAAGAGCTTGCTTCACCATGGTCTTCAGCAGAGGTTGCAGGGGAATTTCTGGTCCAGTGCCTGGAGCACCTCCTCCCCCTCTTTCTTCACTGACCTTGGTGTCTGCAGAGTTGTTTCTCTCCCATATTCTCACTCCGCTCTCCAATAGCCGTTGCTGTTGTGCAGCAACTTTTTCCCCTTCTTAAATATGTTATCACAGAGGTTCTACCACCTTGACTAATGGGCTTGGCATTAGCCCGTGGCAGGTCTGTCTTGGAGCCAGCTGGCATTGGCTGTGTTGGACACAGGGGAAACTTCTAACAGCTTCTCGCAGAAGCCACCCCCTGCTACTAAAACTTTGCCAAGCAAACTCAATACAGAGAGAAACAGAAAATTAGATTAAAACCAGGAATTAAGTGGATTTGTTTAAAAAACCCCACAGTTTATGGTTTGGGGAATGAGGAAGGGCTTCTGGACATTTGAGCTTTGCAACAGTATAAGCCGGTACATACCTCTGCATACCTGAGTTGCTGGCAATAGGCTGGTTGATATACTCATAAACACTTATATTTATACATTACTTTGATTTTATAGCTATCAGAGTTTTATGTGTCTATTTGTGTTATGTTAGTGACCAGTACTCCTCCAGGGCATATAACCTGTCCTACAGGGTTTTCGTCATAATAAGTCAATAAAAGAAACCTTATAGATTTTATGGTGATGCTGTAATTCAAATATTAGATGGTTTAGTAAAGATGTTTTAAAAGAAAGAAATTGCTCACCAAGTATATCTACACAGTAGAACCATTCTCTCTGGACTCACAGTGGCATTTTTTAAACCTCATGAGGGAATTCATCTTACGGACTATTAGTAGTGTTTGCTCTATAGCACATACAGCCACTTCTCTGTAGGATGCATGGTTATCTAGTCATTTCCTTTGGAGTGTCACAAAACTGTAGTAAACATTTTACAGACATAGAAACTTACAGATCTCTGTTCTGGTGAATTTATCAGATCTTGTTTCATGCGCATCTAGCTTCTCTGTGAACTTCATAGACTTGCTCAGAAGTGTAGAAAGAAGCACAGATGCTTTCTTAGCTGTGCAACTAGCTACAAATCCTGCAATTGCATCTGGTCCAGCTGATCCCAGATAGCACAGGGAATGCTGCAAAGTCCAGCAGACTTAGTCTTAATACCTATAAACCATTTATTTTAATACATTCCAGTATTCCTTAGTCAATCAGGACATTCTGACAGAGAAACTGCAAAACTGATTAACAGAAAATATGCAAAGAACAGTAACAGCAAGAAGGGAAATAGACATACGAATTTTTCAGTTCTTTTCCCAGTTATTTCTGTAGAAGTTATAAACCCTTTTGCTTTCTGCTTTTTGTGTGGGTTGATTTATTTAGAATAACATCAGATTTCCCTTGTTCTTCTTTCAGTCTTTCATACTTCCCTTCCTTCATTCAAATCTATGGCTGTTCACTGTTTTCAAACATAACCCATACCTCAGACAACACCGTGTGTGTTTGAGAAGACTGATGCTTCAAAATGAACCATCAATAATATATTAAAGTATTAAAACATGGAGGACCTTCTTTTAACAGATGACCTGTTAATTGTATGGACACAAAAATATGAGATTTCTTTTTTATTAGTACACTGAAAATTATATCCTTTCTTTCTATATTTTGTTGTGTTGCTCTTTGAATGAATAATTTCCTTCTTCCCTTCTCTTGTCCAATCCCTGGTCTTGCCAGCAGACATTCCTCTGCAGCAGTTGTGGCTCCAGTGAAATGGATGCAGCTCTGCTTGGTAAGTGGGAAGACCTATTCAGACAGATCTTCTTCTTGCAGGTCTGAGGCCCACATGATTTGTCTGCTATAGCAGAATAAAAGAAGTGGGTGTAGCTGTGCAAGAAATACACTTGCATAGGACTGTGAAGCTAGAGATTGAGCCCCCACCTTTTGGCTGGAGGATGCAAACCCTTTTGTAGTTCTTTTGCAACACAGCAACAAGGTCATTCCCTCAGTTGTTAGCATGAAAATGGAATAAACAGCTCCTTTTTAATTCTCTCTTTTATCCATCTTATTTTTGGGGTAATAACATATCTGGGTCAGCAAGGATGGGATTCTACTTTTGTGCTAGTTATCTTAGCTCTTTTTAGTCAGGAGTAAGAAACAGACCTTCTAGCAAGCAATTCATCTTATCTTAAATGAGATACCTAAACTAGGTTATCCCATTAGTACTCAAAAGCATCCATTTTTCTATATTACTATTAAGGTAATCTAAGGTGACTAGCATGACAGTAGAAAACTGTACAGTATATATCTATGTTTGATCACATTAATCCCAGTCCCCTTGTATTTTTGTGTGGCTGAGTGAACTAGAAAATAGACATCAAAATTTGATGCCAGTTTGTTCCCAAACGCAAACAGAAATTTACAAAACAGGAGTAAACAATCTCTCCTGAGCATTTCAATGTCTGACTATATATTCCAGGCTTGAGAACAACAAAGCTGTATGGAGTCTTGGGCTTTTGTTCAGTTGGCGTTATCTCCCAAGAGGTCTACACACTGTTCTGCTTCTACAGAAATGCAGAATCCCAGGATCACAACTCAGTTCAGGTCTCTAATCAAACCTCCTCAAAACAAGGTCAACTACGAGGTCAGACCATGTTGCTGAATCATGAATCACAGAGACCAACATTCTCTAATCAAATCCCCACACCCTTCTTTGTACTTCATAGAAAATAGTCCACTACCTTAAAACATAGACTTACATGCCTGGAGTTCATTACCTTCATTTTATGAATCTTGAAAAATGTGAGATCAATTTTTTCTTCTACAATCTTGAACAATAAATTTATTTATTTTTTCATTTTAGGTCTTCTTGGAGTCATAGGATTCCAACACCTGAGATTTTCAGAGAATCCCCTTACAGTGTGAGACTAAGGTAACAGCACTGGACTTGCTCCTTCATTAAGTACACCACAACTGCTGATTTCAGTGATGTCTGACCAGGTAGATCCATTTCAAGAAAATTATTTTTAATTGGTCAAGTTTTTCCTCAGGCATTTTTATGCATCTTATATGTGCTTCATACATTCTCTCACAAGAGCTCTGGTGACACAGCTAGTGCTATTAACCACACACATAAAATTATAATGGAAAAATACAAAGTAATTTATCCACAGGCACGGATAGGAAAACTACACTGAGCAAATCCTTAATGCATTTCCATTCACAGCCTCAACAGAAACTCCAGTCTTTCTTTTGTGCACGCAGTTTGGGGCTCTCTGAAAGGCTCTCTGAAAGGAGCCAACATTGACATGCATACACCCCTGTAGGAGGACCCCATGTAATCTCTCGAGGGCCTGATTGTTCCCACGTTTTGCTGGCAATTAGGTAGTGCTGTGGCATTGGTCACTAAAGGCTATACAGGACAAAGATATGATACCTGACTTCAAGTTGCTGAGTCACAAACTACTGTAAGGCAGAGGGAATCTTGGCCAAATAGCACTGTGTGCTTCGCCTTCTGTCAGTCTTCCCCATTAGCTGCCAAGAGACAGGAGTCTGGGCCCAGCTGATCTTTGATCTGAGCCAATACCACTTTTCTACATCTCCCTGCAAACCCTTCAGCTACATCCTAACCTCGTTCCTTCTTCACAGTATTTCTTTGGAAGTCTGGCTTCACAGTGCATAGTGAAAGGGATCTACTAAACTGTCCTTTCACTTCTGCACAGCTGCTCCATGTCCAGTTCCCAGTGACCCAAAGTGGGAGACAATGTGTGGCCAAAAATACCCTACAGGAATCCAGGTGGAGCTTAACACCTTGTCTTAAAACAAAAGACTCCTTAGCCTGAGTGTTACAGATCATCCTTTTCACGGCTCCCCTTTGCAGAGAAGTTACAGTTTAATGGCTATGAGATAGCTATATATAGTGACAGTTTTTAAGAAAAACCCTGTCATCTACTGCTCCATCTAAAAAAGACAAGAGATTCTGCAACTCTTCACATCAAAAGATACAGCCTGATGTTTCTTATGAGTCACGAGTCAATGAATTATGTAGCTTGCTTTCTCTTAAGCATGTAATTTGATCTCCAAGCATGAGCAACAGTTTTTGTATTTCAATCAGTAAACAATTGCTCTTTAAAAACATTCCAACTGATGTTTATTTGTACAATCTGTCCTTCAGCAGAGCCTTAGTTTGATGAAGTAAAAGATGTAACTAATAGCAAAGTGTCTAAAAACTGACAAAACATTACATTTGATCATGTGTGATGAGTGCACTAAGGAAATATGTAGTTTGGAAAGCTGATACAGCATCTCATTGAAATGACTGTGTCTTAAACAGTGCTTCTTTCTGAGCTAACCAGTTGCTATCACTGTAGTGAGAATTTTCTTTTTTAAATTACAGGGATCAGGTTTCCAACAACATGAGTACACTGAATGAGAGAAAAATAAAACATTTTTCTTCAGTCTTAAGTTAAAAGTGGTTACTGTGGATACCTCTTTCCCTTAGGAAAAATGCAATGGGTCCTTTATTTCGTTAGAGATGTCAAACATGGAATCAATATCAGTGCTGAGACCTTGATTGGTGGGCAGCCTGGGTGGGCGCTTCTAGAGTAAGCAAGCAAGATGTTCTTTCTTCATTAGAACAACTTTGTTGCAATTAGGTAAACTACAAAATAAAACAAAAAAATTACTGGGAAGATCGAAATGTAAGTGAAAACTTGACTGCATTTGTGTAACCCTAAAGGTAACAGCTGTGGTGCCAGACACTTTTGGACATACATTTTTCAGACAAGAATAAACAAGAAGTTCCCACTCACGCTTCCAGTGGACTGACACTGTCCATTATACAGCACTCAGGAATATCATTACAACACAGATATTTAAATACACAATAGAAATTTCTTATAATTTATGCCGTAAGTAATTTTTTTGAGCTTTCTTCACAGTGCTGCACATCACTTTGCAGAATTCATCCCAACCAAAGGAATATGCTATTGCAGTGTATCAGTTTAGACACTCTCTGCCGGAAACAGCACCTAAGGATTGCAGTGATCAGCAAGGTATCTCAAAGCAAACTATTTCAAAGCACTATGTCCTTCTGCAGATTTAGTTCCTTAAGTATAAGTCATTGTAAATCCCTGACTTTCGATAAAGGTTAAAAAAAAAAAAAAGTCCCCATCTCCATCTTCCATAATGAGAAAATAAGTTTTTGCCAACACTGCTATTTTTTCTCCCAGTTCCTGTTCATTTCCTTTCACTGACTAAAACTGGAAGGACTGTGCCTGGTTTTGTGCAAATATGGCAGGCATCCTTATTTTGGTAGTTTTTTCAAATTTTATCTCCTTGCTTATGGCTTTGTATGTTATTATGGTAGCTATTCCTAGTGACAGAACAGTGGTGGATTTAGTACATCTATATCTCGGTCTGAATGTCCACAGTACAGTACATTAACAACAACCTTATATATCATAGCTCCTTTAGTGCCACAGTCTTACAGACAAATCACCGCTATGACCACAGACCTTATGGATACAGCTGTGCAATTTTGACAAGTCCCTAAATCACCAGCTAGATTCTGATACACAGTGACAAATATTTCATCCCCTAAAAAGTTCCTTTATAATTAATTGGACAACTCATGAAAAAAAAGTTACTCAGACTCCATATTTATTCGTCAGCTACCTGTTCATTTTGTTTTCATTTTCTAGCCTCTCTTTATGTTTATTCCTATCTCTAATAGCAATTTCTTCTGCTTTTCATGTGATCTTTCTCCCACAGTCAGAATATCTCAGTAAAATAATAATATTTTCTCATTGATTACTAAGGAAGGGTTTTCACGGCTTTTTAATTCCTTCTGTCAAGTTGTCCTTTGAGACCTGTATGGTGCAAGAGACCTTTAAGCCAGCCACGGGACTCAGAGGCAAATTTTTCTGTCAGCTGAGAAAGACAAACCAAGGTTTGTACAGCCTGTAGCTAAAGGGGTCCCAACCTGCCTCAGACCTTTAATGGTTCTATTAAAAAAAAAAAAAAATAGTAATTAAGTAAAGAAAGTTTACATTAGTTGGAGACTAGTCAAGTGGATGTGGATGTAGCTTAAATACACAGTAACTCCGTAAATAAGTAATCAAGGAAGAAAAGATACATTGCCTTTCATCTCTAAATTGCTGTTTCAAATCCAGACCTGGTGTCTAAAATGTTAATTTGAGCCTATGACATCTATTCTGTGGCCAATGTGAAGTGAATTTCTGGTCCCTGGCCAGTTGCTAATGGACAGGTGGCAACTACCCAAGAAAAGATGACAACCACAATTGGCACCCCAGTGGGGAGTCATAGCAGTGGGACAAAGACTGAATCGGTCAAAAGAAGAAGTGATCTCCTCACCCCCTCCAGACAGTTCAGCTAAAGCAAGCCTGAAACAAACAGGCAAAGCACTGTGGGAGAAGATTGTATTATGATTGTCCTGCCATCCTTTTTCTTTGTGAATAAAACAGGAGACTTGTTTTTCCAAGGCTGTCAATCTCACACTTTTCACAATTTGAGAAATAAAAAGAGAAATGTTGCTCTGTCCCCCCTTACCAGGTCTCCCTGCTGTGACAGTGAGTGTTGCCAGTCACACGCTTGAGCTCTAGATCAAAACCAGGTGGCACAGCAAACTATATTTAAACTTTGACCCTCAGTTCCAATCTGTTGCACAGCTTTTGCTTGGGAGAAAANCAGGTTTTCGTTGGGAAAAAAAAAAAAAAAAAAAAAAAAGTTTTGCTAGCAACAAACGTTTTTCACTTGCCAGAGGACTCATTAAATAGATATTCTACCCCAACCTCATATATATCTGTAGTGTGACCCCCCCCTCAGAGCAGTGATTGTAAAAGGAATTTGGTAATGAATTTGTCTTCCAGATTCCAATATTGCATTGTCTTTCCTCTTTCCTTTTAGACCAACAACAGAAAAAAAATCATAAAGAACAAGGAAAAAGAAATTGATAAATCTGTCTAGCTACTATGAGGAAACAAAATGACTGCTGTGTAATGTCACAGCTAGTAATGCTTCAGATTCAACTGAAACAGCATTGAAAAATAGCCAAACAGGAACCTTTCATGTCTGACTTCATAGGTCACCCACCCCATGCTATGTGATCTTTCTGTGAATCTCTCAGCTAAGTACTTCCAGCTAAAGTAGTTCAAATACACAGAATGAGAAAAATCAACAAAGAACAAGACACAATGAGCAGTCTAGAAATACCACTTAGCTAGTGCTTTGTAACAGGCAGCACTGGGTTAATAGCAACATGGCAAACAACTCATTGCAATTTGAGAGTTTGTCTTATGGCTGGAGCACATTTCAGATTTATCATTCTAGTTTCAAATGTGCTATCAGATATTGTCCTGGTTTGAGGTAAAACAGGGCCAATTTTATTCAGTAACTCTACTTTCTAACCAGGCCTCTTCTAACTGCTGAAATTAACAACAGCATATTGTGCAGGAAACTGTTCACCCTCAGAGTGATAAGACCCATGTTTATAGCTGATGCCAAGGAATGGGATGCAGAGAGGCTCTTGCTTGTACTTATTGCTATAACGACCAAGGCCAGTCAACTTTGTTATTTACCCCGTTGGAGGGTCAGAAGCGGAAAAGTGTAGAGGGGTCACACTTGTGGGGAGGAGCAGACAGGACAGGTGACCCAAAACTCAGCAGGGGTATTCTATCCCATCTGCCTCATGCTCAGTATAAAAGCTGAGGGATCAAAGGGTCAGCCCTCTTTCTTCAATGGCCAGTGGCCGAGAAGGACTTTGTTCGTCTGCCTTTCATTCCTATCCATGTGTTCCTGAATCCAGATCCAGAATGCAGTTCCCGTCCATCACTGAGTCCAGTCTGGGTTTTTCCCAGTGCCTGCTGGTGATGTGATTGTCATCCTGGGAACTTCATACAGTTTTGTATATATTTCATCATTTTCTTTTCATTATTTTATTCTTTGTATTTCGTTGAAGTAGTTTAGTTCCTACTAAACTAGTCTCTCTTTTTCTCTCTCTCCTGCTCTGCACCTGCTCTGCAGGAGAGAGGGAACATCTGTCGCTCTGCCTGCTTGGGCCAATCCGGCCCAAACCACAAAAGATATGTACATGATCAGAGCACAGTGGATGTTCATTTGAGTTAAGAAGATCCCCTGACTCTGTACTTCCAGCAAAATGCTACTTTGAAGTAGCTTAATATCAACTAGAGACCATGAATAAGCACAAGACATTGGAAAATATATTCAATGAAAGGAACTGTATGAAGAACTTATTCTAAAATATAGAAAACAGAGGTATGGAAACTGGAAAGACTGGCTATCTTCCTCCACTAAAATAACAGCAACTGCTTAACTGGACAATATTTCCATTAAATATCTATATATACGTACACACGTGTATACTAAAAGTATCTACCACACCTAGAACTACTGATAGTGAAATGGAGTAAGGAAGAATATTTTCCTGTATTTTCCATATATGCACGTGCTTGTATACAGTTACACCTCCAAAACTGAAAAAGCTACACAGCAGGAATAATCAGCCCTACAGAAGCTTTGAAATAGTTGGGACTTTAAAAGTTTTCTGCATTAACAGAGGATTACTTCTTTTTAAAACACGTGACAACAGAAAACTATTTCAAGTTGACTAAGAGATTCCGAAAAAAGCAAAGGCTCTGATTTCATATTATTTTTGTACCGTTTAATCTCTTGTATTTTTGGTAGACTTCTAATGTTTTCTATTTACTTGATTTCTGTCATCTTTCTGGTTTTAGAAGAAACTACAGTAAAATACCAGCCTATAACTTTACAACCAGGATCAAGGAGAGATACTGGTGTAAGAAGTCCCCAGGCTGGATCCTTGTTTACACTGCAAATCCAAATAACTCCATGACTTCAGGGATCTTACTTATCCATGACAATAGTGTACTGTAAAAACTATCGGAATCTAGGCCACAAATCGTATTTGTTACAGTTGAAAGGCTGACCCAAGCACATGGGATTTAAAAAACTGTATCACTTCAGCAAAGCAGTGAAGAGCTCAGAACAATTCCTTCAGATCAGTGGCTTTATTGGGTTTTTTTATACTTAGCTGCATTGCATCTGGTTGTGTCTTTCTCATATTACCTTTGCTCATAAAGGTTAGTCGATGCTGGTTTAGCTTGTTCTTGTTTATCCTACTTGTTTTTCCTTGCTCAATTATATGCCATTCAGTCTCTGGCTCATTTGTACATGACCTGTACTACATTCCTAGGTAACAACGTGTCTTAATAACTTTTTTGCTCAGTAGTGGATATAGAAATCAATCATTCTCTGCTTTACTTCTCACTAGTTATATTTTCATTCTTTAGCCTGGTTTTCTAAGGAAAAAAGGCTTGCTTGATCATGCTTCTCAGTCTGTCAACCCCCTTCCGATAACTTTGCAATTGATCAGATCTGAAAGAGAGGCTGGAATCCAAAAGATAAGTTATTATGAAAATTGTGAGGAAAAGTTAGAAATCAGGTGGAAGAAAGTCCAGAATTATTGCTCCTGCCAAAGGGCCGGCAGAGAGACCTGCATAGCAGCAGGGAGCGAGCTGGACCAGGAGCACACCTGAAGCACCAGGTTACCCACCACAAATACTGTTGCTTGCTCAGGGGAGGGTACCACTAGGAAAAGAAGAGCAATTGTAAAGTTGGTAGTGTGTATTTAACAGAATTAGGGCACAAATTCATAGAAAACCAGGTTTCATTAGTTCTTCTCTTCAGGAACTACATGTTTTACAGTTTCAAATCTTTATAAACATATGTTGCCCAGAACCATACCATTCTGTCCCACTTGAGAAATAAAAACCCTGTTCTCTCTGCTTTTATGAGCAATCTTCTCTTTACAACACAAGCACTGCAAATTCACTCCTGTACATTTCTGTAAATAACCTGACCGTAAAAGAACTTTTCTTTATTAAAAAGTGTTTTTGTCAGATTTTTCTTGTTCATGCCGTTGGCCTATTTTACAAACACAGCTCAAGTAATCCACTTTCCAGTTTCCACATCAACACTGATTTGCAACTGAGAACATTATTTTTCAAAAGGGAGGATGAGATATTCTGAGGCATTCCAGACTAAGTCCCTATTTCCAAAGATCTGAGTGAAGCTGAGCTGCATTACACAGCATTTGTATTACAAAGAGAAAGATATCAGGCCTTCCTTTTTATTGAGACATCTCTACAGTTCATTTTTTTCTCTTTTAAGTATCGAGTGATACACAAGAAGGCACAGCACTGATTGCGTACCACAGCTCCAGGTGTGAGTCTCTTTGCTTCCTCTATCAGCTGTTGCATGCTTTTAAAAATTTTGAAGCAGTTTTCCAGTTCATCTTAGCCCTGAGCCTTGGATACTTGAATAAATCCTGGAGAGCAATTGATTATCTTTGGTGAGGCTACTGATTTGTGGTTAAACAGTTCCCTAAAAGCCTTTTTTGTCTTGCTGATTTTATTCCTGTTGATGTTGTCCCTATACTTGGCCTATATAACTTTCCAGATGAAGAATTAAAATTCACATATCCCAACCACTCTAAGTTAACGTAAATATAGATTATAAAATTCTCAAGCAGTAGCCATGTATTGTTACAAACATTTTGATTTTATTAAAGCAAATCAGAAGCGACATGATGTGCCATTTGACAACATAAAAAACTTTACTGTAACTCAAGTGTAGTTGTCAACCATGCAATTTCTGACACATGAAGTGGCCTCACATTAACCGAATATCCATTTTACCCACCCGTCTTTCTGAAATGGCACATAGAAGCAAAACAATTTTTTATGGCTCAATTTAGTTACTTGCTCCACCAGCCTGTACTACTAAAAAGCCACACATGGGTTTGGAAGGGGCGATGTTGGTTTTCTTGAGCAGAAATGTGAGAATTTTGCCTCTTGAATTAAGCTTATATTTCAGAATACAGAAGATAGAGGAATTAGTATTATCCTTATGCTTGACCATATGTGAGCTTTCTGTTACATCTATCTATATCTAAATATATCTTATCAGCAATATCCTGTTTTTGTTTTGATTTACAGCTACACAAAAGAACATCTGTCATATTGATGATGTTGTTACAAAGTCTTTAAAGACTCTAAGGATCCAGACCCAAACAGAATTATTTTGTGGATAGATGGAGAGAGGGAATACGAAGAAACTTTACATTAATTAGAGAGATGAGTATGCTCCATGCTTTTTTTGTTTTCTTTTGGGAAAAGGATCAGGAAGCTGATGTCAGTATCATACTGTTCCTGATATCACAATGTAACTGTGGCAGGTGGGCAATGCCATTTTTGAAACTCTTTGAACTTTTTTATAATACACTAGTGAAAGAGCTGCCCATTTACTAGAAAATAACTAATAACTCACTAGTTTGGAAATCAACCTGAGACTGGAAATATTCTGTTCTTTGTGTCCGTAAGCACATGTTTCTACACCACCTCTGTCAGCATTAACCTGAGCAGCAAAGGTACCTTATCAAGAGGGCTCCTAATACGCTCTCTGTGAAAGAACACACGTGTTCTAGCAACCCCCCAAACTGTGAATCTCTGGCTTAGATTTCAATCTGTAGGGATGAGTTTGTATTACTCCCTGAACGACTCACCAGCCCAGAGGAAAGTAGTCTCCATGATCATTTTAAAGTAGCACTTGGAACACTGTATATTACCATAAGCATTTATCTGTTTTGTTATTTATGTAAACTAGTGCCTTTGACAAATGAGTAAATTTGACACACGCTTGCAGGAAAAAAAACCAAATCAAACTTTAAATTGTCTCATTTAGGAAAGCATTTATATTCTGGGAAATGATCCCTATTTTTCTCTAGTAGAGACTTTCCATCATATCTTTTAGCAATTTTGTCATTAATACGCTCACTAATACATTAATAGAAGTCTATTGTTCACTGTGTTTCATCTTTTCATATTAATTCCGTATTGTATCATTTGTATTCACTTTGGTGAACAATCCTTTTGATCTGCATCTTATCACATTAATGATTTTGCTACAAACAACATTGTATTATGAGACTTCCATATTCTGTTAGCATATCTAAATGTTAATAATGAAAAGTTGATCAAACTACATGGCAAAAAGAAGGTCAATAAATGAGCAGTCATAATACAAGGTTGGCAAAGCTATTAGAAAAATATGGAACTCATTAATGACCATTGTATCAGATACTTTTAAAGATGAATAATGACAAGAGAATCTAGAAGTAGATAGTTAATTTACTATTAGTGCATAATATGTGGCTAAATATATTTCCAACAACAAATTATTAAATAGAGAGTGAAACTGACACTGCTTTTTTGACCTCATATTATTTATTATCATTTATATCTCTTTCACAATCTCTTATTTTAATTCACAGTGTGCCTGTATTACTTTGGCTCTCTGAGGATACGTTGTCCATATTTTTCAGGCCATTCTTCACATTCAGACATTCCTCCTCTTCCACATTTTTTCATTTCAAACATGGACTTGATTCTGTTGGTGTTTGGTAAATATGCAAAATCCAGAGAGCTGAGCTGAATTTGAAACTAGGCAAAAAGGTTTCTTTCATTCCTACCGTATGTAGTACTAGGATAATTACTTTTAGAGATCAGATTATACTGGTCACTTTATAATATCTCCACAATAATCTACTTTTCTTTTTTTTTATGCAGTATCAGATAAATGTAAACCAAAGAGATCGTGCTTCAGTTGGGACTGTTTAAATGTGGGCAGGTAAGGATTCTGAAAGTCTGCTTTATCCTGAGGATGAGCTTTTAAATTCCACTTTATTTTATTTATTTAAATGCAGTCTCTATGCTGATTTTGAGGTAAAGGTTTTGTAGGGAACTGAACAGTACAGCATTAATCATTGTTCAAATTACAGTGCATACAAACATGTTCTGGAGTTTTGGTAAGTAAATAAGTGGAGAAACAGAAATAATGTTCTTTCTTAAGAGAGTTAAGAGAGAGCTACAACCTTTCCAGGATCCAATGGTAAATAAATGTTCCTGTCGGGAAAACAAAGTGGAGGTTTGGTTGTTAGATTCACATCTGCTCAGTTCAGAATTGTCTCCGCAGAGACATGAGGTAGTGTTTGGTGATAAAGCAAACACAAAGTGATCCTTTCAACTTTAAAGCTGCTCTTGTTAATGTCATAGGACAGAATTTTAAGGAGTTAGAGCTACTCTGACTAATGGCTGCTCAAGCCTCAAGCTAGCTAATGTTAGACTGCCCCATGCAGAACATTAACCGTTTTTTGCTGGGTCTCATTTTGAAGTGAGTGCCTCTTGCACTCACAGGGAAATTTGGGTTTGTTCTAAGGTAAGAATGTTTGCAGCCAGGCCCCTGAACCTGCAAGCTGGTTTGTGCAGCTTGACCTTTCCATCTGCGCGCAGCCCTTCTGACTCCAGCAACAGCTGTCTCTGGTGTCAAGGGCTGCCTACACGCGGCAGCTTGCAAGATCAGAACCATTGTTGTGCAGGAGGTCCAAAAGTACATAAAAAGCACAAAAAAATCTGCAGGTGTGAAACCACCACTGGTTAGATGGACCCTCAGAAACAGAGGCACTGTCTGGTCTGGTTCATACTTTCCTGTAGCTCCAACTAAGGTTTCAACCTTGGAACTTGGCACTGACTATAAATCTTCACAGGAGTATGTTGTCTGCAAGGGAAGAAATTACCTTTGCTCAAAAAAAATAAAACTTTTCTGGAAGCATTTCTGAACGTGTTAAAAATGGTGCAGAATTTTCCATACTTGTTTAACACTTTCCATGGTACAAAAGAAAACTTAATTTTTCTTCCTGGGCCAGTTTCTGACTATTGTCGTTGATCCAAAACAGGATTATGAACAACTACAGCTAATTCACAAGTAGAAACTAATCTTCCACTTTGTGGCCACTATCTCTATATGAGTCAATAGATTCGAAATACAAGTGTACTGGAGGACAGTATTTTGAAGTTCCATAATTTCACTCTTGTCACCCTTATATATACATCGATCCAAAGGTGTCCATCACATACAAGGTTGATGACTTCACTGTCAAGCCTACTCATCGTGAGCCTCCATCTGTCTTTCATCTCTCATTTGGTCTCAGGAGATCAATTAACATCTGTCTACCCTAAAATATCATGTAATCATTGTATTTTCCAAGAAGAATATTTGTATTTTGTTTGGTGCTGGCTCACCTGCATTGGAGACAATTTCATCACCATCATCCATGAACTATCTCATCAGTCTTTAAGTCATTGCTTAATATTCTTCTGCCGCAATGGCTTCAAAATGAACAAACAAGCAAACACCCTTTGGCAGCAGGTACACAAGTACTCCTGCTTGCTAGTGTGAAGGATTTTATCTCACCAGATATGTCCAGAAGGGTGATTTGAGCCTGTGTAAATGTATTTAAATTTGCCTTAAACTGCCTTTAGACATACCATTGAATTCTTGGACACCCATTCCCTCTGTATCAAGTTTTCATCCTTTCTCATCCTTGTTAGAAATGCTTGAGGAACATGAACTATAACAACATAGTTTTCCATTTGTACAGCAGGTCCTACACACTGGAAACACAATGGGGTCCTTGATCCTGAGAGGTTTCTAGGTAGTGTTATCATTTAAATTACAGAAAGAAAAAAAAAACCAGAAAAACTAAAACTCTATAAACCAATTCTAAAATCTTCCTTGAGGCATCAGGAATCCAAATCAATCCAGCCCATTGAGATTGATGAGTTGTTGCATACAAGCAGGACTTGTCAATTTAGTCTGCTACTCTCACTCCACCAAAAAGTCCTGCAGACGTAATGGCCTTCTAGTAGTCTAAACTTGGTACAATCTTGTAACCCACTGCTGTCAAGCACAGCTTTTTTTTGCTTTTTTTTTCTCTTCCCATGGAAGAATGATGTCCAAAAGTTTCCTAATAATTGTCCTTAGTTCTTCCAGTTCTTCTTCAGCAGTGCTGGGAAATCAATTACTTCTAATAACATGACAAACCACAGTAGGACATGCAAACAAAACTTTTCATCCTACTCTCTGGTAAATTTTATGGAGAGTCTGGATGCTGAATCATCAGCACTTTTTCTTTCCTTTCCTTGCTTTACCTTTTTGTCAAAATATCATAATGCTCTTATTGCTGGGAACAGATGTACAAACATGCAAGAAAATGCAATCAAGGATTAAAATTTCACTCAGGCCTTTCCCAAATATATTTTATTTTCACAATTCACTTTCATTATTCCTACTGCTTATTCAGTCACCTCAGCTCTCATTCTAGTTTGAATGCATTTTCAGCTTAGCAGAATACTAAATGTTTCTGCTTGCATGTTTTTTGTGCCTTTCCAAAGATTTAATTGAACTCCCATTTTTTGATACCACATATTTGCCAGGTGTCTTGCATAGCACAAACATTTTAAAACTGTCCAATCAAGTTCACTTTTTACTTGAATCTAATTATTACTGTTGGACCTGGCCTTGTTTTGGTCCTTATTCGCTCTTTGAAGTTACTCATTTCAGAGCATTTAAAATTCATACAATTAACTTCTTCATGGACCTTAGATGCATGGTTATTATTAGGGGTTTTGGTGTGTTTTTTTCAGCCAACCCATGCAGGTACTCCAGCCCCATCTATTTGTATAATCTATTGAGTTGGACGATCTATTTATGACATAATGGGAAAGCAGGCAAGAGTGATGGGAGCCGTGTGCTTGGCAGTAGCTGTTGCAATCAATATTCCAGTCATGAACAAACTGTCAAAAATTAAGGATGCACAGAACTGTATTATTTTATCATGGGCTGGGTTATTTTCAAAGGAATCTGGGGGACTTACAGGCCCAGCGCTCATTAAATTCTAATGGGAACTGGGAGTCAAACTCTATTGAGCTGCCTTCAAAAAAATCACAGCAGTGGTGAATAATTTTATGAGGTCACCCAATCAAAATTAATTCCATCATGATCTCTACACACAGTTAAACAACTTCTTGGGCTTAATTCTTCTCTTTTAAAAGGATTAAGAAAACCAAAATAAATTGTATTTACATTTTTGTGGGATTTCAAATTATGTTTTCCTACCAATAGCCAGGCTTCTTTTTTCCTTTTAGAGGCAAATTATTTTTCATGTCGTACTTTGTCTTCACTGTGCCATAATCTCATGAGAAAGTGATGAAAAATGTAACTGCTGATACAGGGGCCAATGCGTGCAGGGGGTAAGAAGATGTGCAGTACATATTCTGAGAATTTCACATTCTACAGGTAATCTTGGTAAAACGAAGAAGTGTGATCAAATTTAATGTTAGCTTAAACAGCAGGGATCTCTGCGTATCACCCACCAAGTTTTTCTTCAATAATGTATTCATATATTTAATTTTGTGCAAATTTTTACCAGAGCTCTGACTACATGCTGGGCTTCTGTATAATTTAAATGGTGAAATAAGGAAACCGGGAGCAGCAAATTGACATGAAATTAAGCATTTTCCCCTGCTCTTGCAGCTGTCCTGTGAGTGATCGTCATCAAGGTGGCCTGCTATCCTCCCTCAGGATTTGCATTAATGTGTTTCCTCACATAGGCAGGAGCACTTCTTCCTAGCTTCTTCCTCTTACCTCATGACTCTACAGGAAAATATTACACAAATTCATATCTTCATTCTTGCCAAAAGGTCACTTTTACTGTGACCGTGGGCAAATTTATAAATTGTGTACCTGGGGGGGCAGGGATTCTATCTTTCCAGGTCAGATTTTTTTTATAGGGTAGGCAAACTGCTCATTCAGCCTAACCTGAAGGACCCTGTTCTTGTAAATACTTGCAAATAGACAATTCAGCAAATCCATGGGAGGACACTGCAAATCCAAGCTCAGTGGTGAGTTCTGTGATGCTGTTCTTGCTGAAATCATGTATCACTTGAGCTGATCCACCATCTATTAACATGCAACACTTTTGTGAAAAACTGGGTGTGTTTACAGGTCCACAGTCCTGCATCCTCCTTCATGACATGTCATAAAATGTTCAAATTTTTAAAATATGTGACTTGCCTGTGGACCAGACTATGCAGCTGAGATTTTTCTCCTGTCATTTGCTTTGTCTGACATCAAGGTATGTAAAACTGGAAAAAGACAATCAATGAGAAGCTGAGGACCTTAATTACCAGTAAGGGTTGATTAATAACAGTCTCTATGTCTTCTCTCTTTTCCCCTTCTCCACACACTCAATGGTGGTACCAGATAGAGTAATTAGAAAACTCGGTGCAAGTGAGGCAATTTTCTTTTACAATGAAACCTTTGCTTTTACTGCTCCATGAGAGCAAGACAGGTCTATTAAAATGACATTAAAAGATGAGCTGCCAGACTGAATTAGAAAATAGGGTTTAGACAATCCAAAGAAGAAAGTAGGGAATGAGATATAATTAAAATGTTGATATGAAGAATAAGGAGACAGAAAAATCAAATGAGCTGACTTTTAGTCAAACTAAGTTTTCCTCCACTCCTTTCATTTTTCCACCAGTTAAAAAGTTTTCAGTAAATCTATGAATATATTTGTAGACATATAACTATGCATGTATGCATATATGCATAGGTACACACATACATATGTCCTCAGCTAATGTGAAACAACCTTTATTCTAATATCTTTTTCCTGTGAAAACATAATGGCTACTGTTTAACTAAAAATGTGCATACAATCCTTCACTCAGAACCCAGATTTCTCGGAAAATGGTTTTATATGATGTTAATACAGCCAGCAGTTCCAAGAAAATATATCTGGTAACCCCTGCATGACTACTTTATGGTCTTGTTAGATTTCACTTTTATTATCAATATCATTCCACAATTTTCTTAATTTTATCACAATGTGTTTGTTTTCTTATGAGTGAATGTTTCTGTGGTTTATGACCCCATTACAATCAATACCAATAACTTGCAGCAATAAAGGCAACTGAATTCCAGAAAAAATACACAGAAAAATACATATTTTTTTAACCACTTAAAAATTTCCTTTTGTTCTTTTTTTTCCCCTCCACTCAGAACACTTTTAAAGGTTACTGGAGCTACTGTTTTTCACACAGTCTTTGAAACTCTTAGAGTACCTTCCATCAGCACCTCCAAGAGCCATACATTTTCAATCTGTTGAAAATAATTGTGTGGAAAAACCCATTCTGTTGCTTCCAGACACAATCCAATCAGTGTAATGGTTTTTGAGAAAGAAGGACCTATATTCACATTTCATTCATGTAAAGAATGAGATAATAGAAGACTTTCATGGTAGATGAGCACCCTGCAGGTACTGCAGTTTGCTGCAGCATACATAAGGCCTTGTTGGGTTCGTTGCATAAGGAAAAATCTCTCTTAAATTGTACTCTTCCCCCAGGCTTCAAATACCTCTTTTTTTTTTTAATGGACTGAAGCAGGAACTGGAGGGATTTTGCACCCCAGTGCAACTTTCCCTTTTGAATGGCAGCTCTGATTTCCAGGGAGAACTTGCCATAATTCTTGTCTTTCTTTAATGAGGTAAAATTTACCCAAATAGCAGATACCAGGGCCCTCACCATCAAACTTAGATCATTATTTCACAATCAGACAAAGAAAAGCCCTAAAACAAAAACAACCAAGGAAACGAACATCTTGTTTCTTTTTGGTATTTTCTGGTCCTGCTACCTTTGTGTGGTTTTCAGTTTTAATTGAAATTCAGTAACAGCAGAGTTCAAACGCAGAGTGGATGTCAGCCAGTGTACTGCAGCAGCAGCACCGCCGGAGAGGTGTGGTTGTTTGACAAAGAAGAATGTTCCTTTGCTTTTTATAGCACACCATTGTTATCAGTTTCCTTTCTATTGTAGTGGGAATGATAGCCGCCACTTTCGTGTTCAAACGCTGTGCCCACGACAATCCTTCCTCAGCTGCTTGTACCTCTTCAAATCACATTCCTCCTGAGCTGAAACTGCTCACCTTCACTCTGTGCACAGATGCAACTGATTTGAGAAAGAGCGCGTTAACAAAGATAGAGCAGTAAATTAAAAACTGGGGAAAAAATGTAGAGCCGTAGACATTCAAACATGTTAGAGAAGCAAGTTTTGAACAGCGATGACTAGAATTTGCTCTAACTTGACTCGTTTGACCTTACATGTGTTAGCTGATTGATTTTAATTCAAGAGATGCTAATGCTTAACTGATGTATAATCTATATACATATATAAATGAGCAAAAGAAAAATTATGCAGGAGAAAATGAGTTCTTGAGGAAAAGCCTTGCATGGTTCAACATTACTAAGAAGCATGAAAGCCTTCTTATCAAGAAGTTAACATGCAGTTCTTGTACTTCATTTTAAACTGTCTAGTCTCATATTTTGGTTCCGTTCTAAACAGCACTCAAGATAGATTATAGATATGCTGTATCTGCAAAACACCACTTTTATTACATAAATAAAGATTTGTATTATTTATTTGCTTTATTAATATAATGTTGTCACTGACAGAGTTTACATTAGTCCTCATCAATCCTTTCTAGAAAAATAAAATTTGTGGTACAACTGCATATCGAATATGGGATTTGTAAGTCTAGGATTGGCAGTCATCGATCATGCCTGTTCACATACCTGCGTGATATGGTCCAGATCAACACATATTTGCAATTTCATGTGGCCCAAGTGAGTTCACTTAGTGTCATCTCACGAAGATGAAAATTCCTGTATGATTTAGCAGAACTCACAAGTTCACTCATCCCTCCTCAAACCTAAAATATTCTGAAAGAAATATTAATGTTGTATGTAACTCTTGTACATATACATGACATGCTACTAGTTCATGAAAACTCTAATTCATGGAATGCTTATAATTTTTCGGTAATGCTAGTCTTACAGAGGTAATGTGATCTAAGTTTGTTTTACTTCATTAGATATGTTTTTGTGGAGGCTAGGTGCTAACTATGCAGTTGAATTTAGAATGGTAAACAAAAAAATTCACACTGAGGATGAATAATTCAGTTTTTAAGTTGCTAGCAAGATAAGAATAAGTGAATTGCTGTCAAATGATCTTTATCTTATTTGTCAAGATAAAGCACAGTCCCAAAGTCATAAACAGATTGTAAAGGAGACATTTCCTTCTTACCCTTTCTTTCACACTTTCAAAGATCTTTGCAAATCTGTCCAACTAAATTACAGCACTTTTTTTTTCTCTTTATAAGATGGTACTTTTTAATCATGAAAACCCTTAGTTCATACATCAATATGTTGAAAGGCTTTACATGTACTTCTTAAAATTGTATGTAACTACTGCATGCATACATCCATGTGCCCCAACATCAATTTTACAATGTATTTAAAACAAAGTCACAACAACAAAACAGCTGCACATTTTCGCATTTCTTACATATAAAGCTCCAGCCAATATATCCTACCCTTTAGATTTATCAGCTATTTAAGGTTAGGTAGCTTTATATCTGACCATAGCTACTAGACTATTGTTCTCATTAATGACAATAAGAAAAAAAAGTCTTTACTCTTTTCAGTCTCCCTTTACTTCCCAAAAGTTCCTCTTCCAGAACTGACACCCTGTTGAAATACAGTGCCATCAGCCTCTTCTTCCTCTCTACATATTATTTGAGCAGTTCCCCCTGGGGCAAGGGGGGCCCAGGGGGGAGTAGTATTCTGGCCAAATTGGGAACACATTTCTAAGCTGAGTAGTAGTTCCCACCAGCAACAACTTTGGACTCAGACCAGGACCTCAGCTCACATAAATCAGCAAAAAATGTCTTTGGAACTGCAATAATTTGCACTTGCAGAAGATCTGGCCCTCAGACCAGAAGCTCAGCACAAAAGAATTTATATCTCACTTCTTAATTATGCCAGACAAATGGTGTGTTTCTTTATTAAAGAGAGAAAAGCAGCTTCCAGAAGTGACCTGCATTTGGTGAGATGAAGTTCTACATACACACTGGCAAAATCATCTCACTGACNTTCCCTTCCCTTCCCTTCCCTTCCCTTCCCTTCCCTTTCCTTTCCTTGGCAAAAATAACCTAGACAGTATTTAGACTTAAGACCCTTCATTCCTTTTTTCATTTTGCCTTAAATCTATTCTTTCAGTCATCCACTTAAAATTATTTGTATTTTAAGGAATACTCTTCAAGTTCTCCTTTTCAAGTTTCATTTAAAAAAATGAAATGGGGAGCTTCTCCAATTACACAATTTCTCATGGAAAGTCTCATACCGATATAGGCAAAGCATGTGAGAATAAGCAATCATTTTCTGAATGAAAAAAATTTAAGAGTCTAATACTAAATTTACACAGGGACTATGTCAGCTAGCTACAATTTTGGGCAATATTGTCCAACACAGAGATTTAATGTCCTGAACAGCAGTGCAGTCCCTTAACACCTCAGTATCTGCCTATCAAGTTGTGCAGGCACCTCATTTTTCAATGACACTGGTGTGTTTCTTCTGGGATTGTATCACACCCCCAGGTGCCCCTTGGGGTACCTCCAGCAGGACGTTGAGCCACCCTTCATTGATCCTCCTTGGGGTCCAGGGCAGTCTGCTATTCACAAAGCACATCCTCCTGGACAGGGTCTCCTATGGTGAGACCCAAGGATGAGGCTGCCAGGTGACTGGAGTAGGAAGGAGCAGGAGGGAACTTGGGCCATGTCCCCACAGGGTGCATCAGAGAGTGGGGAACCCAGGGAGTGCAATGGCACTTACCCATTGCCCACTCCAGGGACAGCCTTTCCAGCCGCTGATCTTTCATCTGAAGGTTTGACCTTGTCCACGATACTGAGGGGCCTCTTTACCCCCTGTTAAGAATTTCTTAGCCTCTGAGGTAGCTAGCTGCTGGCCAAACTCATTGGCTCCCGTGAATGTCATCTTTAGGCACCCAGTATTTGCATTTTATAGGAAACTTGGATCTGAAAAGCTTCATATTTAAGAGGTCCTGGCATGGCTCAGGACCAGTCAGGAGAAGCTTGTTTTACTATGGTGTCATGAGACAACCCTTCCAATATCTTGCTTCTGAGTGACTACTGAACCCCTCTCTTGATCTTCAACGAAAGAGTCACCAGGCAAAGAAGATAACTAAAAATTCCCATTACTTATTTGGCCCTCAGAATCTGTCTTTGGGGGGAGGGTTTTAGAAAAAAGAAATTGTGCAGCATTATTCAAATACAAGGTGGGTCTTGTACATTTCCCAGGGAAAAATGTCCCATTCTGACAGTCCTGTTCTTCTCACGGAAGTAATATATGTAGCAAAACAACTATGACTGAGGAGCAAAACAAAAGTGCCTCACTTTTTTTCAATATTTTCCATGTTTCTACTTAAATAATAAAATGGCTGAATCAGTGCATCTTTTAGTAAATTTAAAGAATTATCATGTGCATAAAAGAGTGCCATGTATCTCTGTACTTACTGTTTCTGAGAGATAATCGCTTATCATTGGATTACAAGTTCCTTTGGGGTTTGTGAGAGGGAGGGAAATGAATTTTCTTAGTATTCAGCAGCTTAAACAGCATACAAAATTACAACTGTCTTTCCCATGGCAGTCTAGTACCTGAAGAGGGGGTATGTTTAGGAAGAAGCCACCCTGAATTTGTTGCCTCACCCATCTGATAGACCTAGATGTACTGGATTTCCAAGTACTGTCTGCTTACATATTGTGAAACATGCCCCTGTCCCAGCAGGATGCATATGGTAAGCACCAGTGAGTGGCTGGGGCCAGAACCAAGGATCTGCACAGTCAGCTGTATGAGCTCCAACAGCCTGCTCTATAGACCACACAGGAGCAAAGACGAGTAGCACAAACTCCTGATCTCGGCACCTCCTATTAGAATAACCAAATGCATTTGATGGTGACAGCACACTGACTTGTGTTTCTGCAAGGGTGAAATTCAAATGTTGGATTATCTGGAAGAGTTCTGAACTTTGTGTCAATTAATGCATAGGAGAATTTATTGCACCTAATTAATGCATTGATTAATATTTTGCCTGTGCTTAGAAACATGTACCTAGAGTGAAAAACAGGAAAACTTCATAAGAGATGAGGGAATTGTTCTACTGGAAGATGTGGGGTTCTGAAATGTATGGGTTTCAAAGAGCTATTGTTGCCTAAAAGAAAACAGTGAAAAACATTGCATTTGGATGTGTTCCACTTACTCATTTCTTCCCCTTACTTTGTACTAGTTGGGTTATTTACATGAAAACATCATCTTTGTTCCTTAAGAGTTCATCTGCTGCTTGTTCCCTGCCTGAAGTCAAAATAATGCTATGTTTGTGAGATTTTAATCACCTCTACTGCAAACAATTATGAAATTATAAACAGAAGATTATGACTTCAAGTGGGAACTAAGTGGCAGGAGCTGATGAACTCTTAAAAGCAAAGATCCTGTTATCATGCAAATGCTTCCAGTAATGAAGAAAATGAAGCAAAAATCATGTAAAAAATCTAAATATGAGCATCTGAATCATAGACAGCAGTGGGTCTTTCAGACAGGATAATGGTAGTTGAAATGATTTCATAATGAAATTGTAAAGCCACACTAACAATTATTATTTCATTATATATCCAATTTGGCCTCTGTAATATTTCTTTTTCATTAGCAAGATTTTGTTTTGAAAAACAGAGTCCTACCAGAGCTTACCATTTTTTAAACAGAATCTCATCATTTTCTGTAGATAGCACGTGCTTTTCACACCTCTTATTTATTTATGGCAGTTACATCCAGTAAAAGCATGGCGTGCATGGTTTATATTACAGCTTTCTTCTCCTCCCAGTTCAACAGTGCTGAGGAAGTCAGGAATAAGCCTGAAATATTTGGCTTCAAGGATACCAACAGAAGAAGCCATTCAGCCTACAGGTGTGCCATTGCCTGCGCAGCAGCAGCATCACAGGCTCCCTCCAACCAACCCCTTTGCCTGAGCTGCGTACATTACCAGCAGAGGGAAAGGCTCTCCCCCGGACTTGCTTTTTTATCTCCAAGGCAGGATATACGGAGAAAAGCATTTGACACCAACCTACCTTCTCCAAGGTTTGCAGAGATGCAAATGATCAAATATACAACCAGTCTTCTGTATTTCATTGCTTTTCCTTGCAGGGGTTGATTGCAAGTGTTCTGCTTAGCGTACATGTGCAGGTTTCACTGATACCACTCCCTCCTGATCAACGTCGGCTTAGCAGTGCTGGTCAGTTGAGCAACAGGACTGTTCAGAGAGACCTGCTGTTCTCATGTGGGTTGTGGATTTGGATTGCACTGAGAATCTCTGGCAAATCCTGATACATCCATTTCAAAAGCTGTTTGTTCCCAGTATGCTCTTTGAACTGCAGTCAGCCTCTGTAATAAGTAGATGGATGTTTATGGCTATCGCTGAATTACATGTACTGTTTACAGTATGGGATGTCTACACAAGATTCTTCTAAACCTGCTTTATGTATTTTTGGAGTGTGTTTTATTTCTGGCAGCCAGGCGGGTGGCCTGGAAGACCATTTCAGAGATTATAGTCACTGCTGGGATAAGAATGGGAGGACACTAACAGCTGAAGACTCCTTCAAGGCCACTAAGGCTGATAAAAGTGACCAGCAAAGGTGTTTCACCTGAGGACTGAAATGTAGCCCAGTTTCCAGAGGGCAGAACTTGTCGTAGCAAAGGTGAAGGCACCAAGAGAAATCTAAGTTAATATCAACTCTTTATGTAAGCAGACAGAGTTTTGACCACTGAAGTCCCGGTATACGTATAACTGCCTGAAAGTTAAAGCAGGATGGAGGTGAGATTAAGGATATGGCAGACATTACTCATGTCATGATTTTTTATGATGGCATGGTAATCAGGTGAAAATGGAGGTTTCTCCAGAATTGCACTTTGAGAAAATAGCTGATATTTGTTAGATGACAGGGTTTCAGTATACTTGTTTTGCTAACTGAAGCTTCAGTTACTCTAAACACATAATTACCTGCCATGTGATAAGAGCAACACACGCCACAAAAACAGCTTCCAAATGCTAAAAACAGACATTGAGTGAAATTTGTCACCTCAAAGGACTAGCATGAGATTCAATAAGACTTGCTTTGGTAACGTTTGCTGCCTTGCTTGAAGTCTCATCCTGCAGGAAGAATAAATGCATAAAAAAAACAGGTTTTATTTTTTAAGTAAATTTCTAGCTTTGTGTTGCAGAGAAAATCTTGAATATATAACTCAGGTGCACTTTGCAAGTGCCTAAATCAGAAATCTAATAAAATAAAATTACTTTTCGAAGTCTTATGGAAAGGAAGACATTTATCTCCGAAGTGTTTTCAATGCTAGGTTGCTGAGACTGAAAAATGTGGAACCTTAGTCAAGTTTACACAATAATTTGGAGATATTTGTGGAATTTCACCATGCTCTTTCCTACATAAAACTTTCCTTTAATTTAATACATTAATAGATCTTAACTAATCCAAACCACAAGCTTCAAAGGGAAAGCACATGTAATTGTGTCATGTAAAGCCTTAGTTCAGCTGTAGAAGCATTTAGACTTCTGTATCTTATTGTGCTTTCTCTGAAGACTATATGCCAACAAGAAATTTCACGCTGTCATGTACACCTTATATATTCTTCCTGTAAAGCTTCTTTGCAAAACTTACAGAGCTGAATGAAGAAACTATTCCAGTTTGGTCAGTCGAGACGATGGTTTTTATATTTTTGTTGCTCAGCCTTGTAATTTAATAGTAAGTCTCACAGGTTTGGATTGTTTAAGTCAATAGATCATATTAGAAAATCAGCTTTAAAAGAAAAAAGATCTCCTGAGCACCATTGCTCAATACAAAAAATTGTACTCTGAGGGTACAGAAATCAGAAAGTTACATAAAATATAATATTCTTTAATAGCCTAACCATTTTTTAAGTCAGCAGCATAAATTTAAGGACCTAACTCAATGTGAAACTTTAATTTTGCACTTAACAATACTGTTTAGGTACATGGTTTTTTCTGTTTAAATATAGTGTTAGAGTTTTATTAAAGACCAGCAAAAATACTCCTATTCTTCCTGAGACAGAAGTGTAAAACACATGCACACATATTACCTACTGTCAAAGTTTTTCTTCCTAGTGCTCTCTGTAGAAATAATTGAAGGTAGAATCTATATGCCTTCTATGTAGAAATACATTGGTGCTTTCAATCATTTCTTTATTTAAGATTCTAAAAGAGATAAAAAATAGACAACAACTAAATGCAGTGATTGTGGCACCTTTGGGATACTAGCATTTCCTAACCATTCTCAGCCTTTTTTACCATCTCTGCTTTATTTTCTCTTCTAAAGCCATGCAGTGTACAAGCTGTACTTTTAATAATTTTGCTAGGTTTGTAATACCAGTGTGATGTTTTGATGAAGATTCAAGGAGTAAAGTGGCACTGGGCCAACCGTTTTCACTGAGACACTTCTCAAGGTGAGATATACCACAATGGAAATTTGCTTTTTTTTCTTCTCAGTCTTTGTTGGATGCTATTGTAACCTGCAAATGCTACACTGTAATCGTACCGCAGTAGACTTCTATCATTCTCTGCTGCAGGAAACAACCAGTGCACTGTAACAGACATACTTCTCTATTATCCATGTTTAGTGTCTCCAGCCAAAAAGAAACAACAGCAGTTCATCCTTGGTCAAGTCCCAGTTGGGACTATGTAATTACCATTGCAGGGGATCAGAGGCAATTAATTTCATTCCTCTTTATTCCTCTTGCTTTAAAAAGCAGCAATCAAAAGAGGGGGATGGTGAGGCTTGTAATGCCAGAAAGCAGTCCAACACAGAGGTTACACACTTAAAATAAGAAAATGTCAAGCAACAGAAAAGTCAAAACAGCGCTACCTCAGCTGGCTTACAGTGGCAGAGTGCTATGGGGAACAATGCCAGCTTATACTCTCTAAAGATCTACTGCAGGTTTCCAGCAGTTCAGACATTGCTATTACTAAACCATATTTTTTATTAAAGTCATCACAACGTGCAGTCTTTCCTACTACAACTGGCTTTGTTGCTTGATTGTTCTTATTCAAATCTCAGACTAGGAGATGACAACGTAGCCTTCTTGGGTAAGTGTGTCACCATGGCTATCATTCCTCAAGGTGCTTATTTACACAGATCCTCAACAACAATGTTTTCGCCCTGGGAAAAAAAGACTGCTGAGTAGCAAGATCATAGAATCATAGAATGGTTAGAGGTGGAAGGGACCTTAAAGATCATCAAGTTCCAACCCCCCTGCCATGGGCAGGGACACCCCTCACTAGAGCAGGTTGCTCAAAGCCCCATCCAGCCTGGCCTTAAACACTTCCAGGGATGGGGCCTCCACAACTTCCCTGGGCAACCTGTTCCAGTGCCTCACCACTCTCACAGTAAAGAACTTCTTCCTAATATCTAATCTAAATCTCCTCTCTTCCAATTTAAAACCATTACCCCTTGTCCTATCACTAGACTTCCTGACAAAGAGTCCCTCTCCAGCTCTCCTGTAGGCTCCCTTCAGATACTGAAAGGCTGCTATCAGGTCTCCCTGGAGCCTTCTCTTCTCCAGGCTGAACAGCCCCAGCTCTCTCAGCCTGTCCTCATAGGAGAGGTGCTCCATCCCTCTAATCATCTTAGTGGCCCTTCGCTGGACCTGTTCCAACAGTTCGATGTCCTTTCTATGTTGAGGACTCCAGAGCTGGATACAGTACTCCAGGTGGGGTCTCACAAGCGCAGAGTAGAGGGGGAGAATCACCTCCCGTGCCCTGCTGGCCACGCTTCTTTTGATGCAACCCAGGATACGGTTGGCTTTCTGGGCTGCCAGCGCGCACTGCCGGCTCATGTTGAGCTTCTCATCCCTGAGCACTCCCAAGTCCTTCTCCTCTGGGCTGCTCTCCAGCCATTCTCTGCCCAGCCTGTATTTATGCCTGGGATTGCCACGTCCCAGGTGTAGGACTCTGCACTTGGCTTGGTTGAACTAAACAGTTCAACAAGATAACATGCAAGAGCTTTGTCCAACTTGTTTCCAGGCTCATACTGCATTTCATTTTCAAAATAAGAATCCAACCACAGTAATAAATCCTGTCTGTCACCACACCCCTCTTTTGCCATATGTATTAGTCTCAAAATAATTTGAACAATATGTAAGTTACATCCCTTCAAACGTCCACTGAACTTCACACAGTGAAAACATACTGTCCGTGAAGAGGCAGTAATACACTTAGAGGGCACCAGTTGCTTGTGATGCATGTTAAGATGGTCAAGTAAGCTATCTAGTGGTAACCATCAAATTTTTGTGTGTCCTCAATGAACTCCCAGCTGAGAAATAAAGCTTCCTTGAAAGCCAGTCTACAGGTTGCCTTGTCCTTTTTCAAAAACGATGTCCAGAAGAGAATGTTCTGTACGGGTAAGAGAACGGTGCATTTGTTAGACATGTTTCAAAGGAAAAGACATTCTAAAATACGTGAAAGAAACTATCTTTGGTCTAGTAAACTATGTTCTAATATCCTTTGAAACAGTGAACTCCTTAATCTGACAGCAAAAGTATATGCTAGTTCTGACCCACTATGGTGCTCTTGAAAAAGAGACTGCAATAAAAATGATGTACATGCTTTGCTAAATGATCCATTTCTATTCAGATAACAAACCTCTCTTAACATCTAAAAATGTTATCTCATCTCTTTTGAAACTGAATGGGCTTGTCAATAGACTCTTGCATGGGTGAATTGACTCAGCCTATTTCAGAGGTTTATGGGGGCAGTCCAGATAAATATATAGAAAATATGAGACAGGATTAGATTTTGTTCTGCCTACTATATCACACAGCTAATCCATTTATTTTTTTTTTTCTTAATTCTTATTTTAAGGTTTTGGGGTTTGTTTTTATAGGATGTGGTTTTAAATATTATCTGAAAGCCTGCCAGATGAAAACTTGGATACTTATACTCTTAATATTTCAGGTTTCAGGGTTTCTTAACCTCTAGTGTTGGGAGTCATGCACTTGCCTTACTACCTGACATCACCTAGACAAGGCAAATAACTGAATGCATACAGGTCAGCTATCCTGCAATGATTCATTTGAAGGGTCTTACTCCATGTCCTCCCCTCTCATGGAGGCCACAACAAACCATGTTAGTAGGGGTTGCACAGAATTGTCAGCATCTTTCACTTTAGGAAGACAAGTGCCACACTGGCAGCAGGAGGCTGGAATAAGAGAGTGTGGTGGTGCAATGTTTCCCTGCCCCCTCCCCTAAGATACAATTTCTTCTCCAGCTGGGCCACATAATAATACAACAGACCAGGACAACACATAATGGTCTAACATGAAAGAAAAAAAAGGTGGACAGCAACAGACTATACCACTGTGGCAACCCCTTAGTTTACCTGGTTCCTATGGCTTCTACCATTTGAAAAATAATAACTATAACTGATCACTCCTGACAACGTATGGATCGTGGCCACAGAGAGGAGGGTACCAGGACCCCAAGTCCTAGCAAGTCCTGGGCATGTGTAACTGATGGAAAGTACGAAAATATTCCATGGTCTCAGCTGAGCCAGAGCAGAAGAATATCTGATGAAAGTCAATTATCTCGGATCCTATAAGTAACGATTCTAGTAACAACCCTTTGAGCTCTTCTGGATCACAGCAGGCTGTGGCCATCATCTTCCCTGAGTCGGGATGCTGCTCAGGCTAACATCTTGGGGCCAGGGCTAGAGAATCCTTCTCAAGCCTCAACTACCGCCCATTGAGGAACGCCAATGCCTTGTGAATATTTACGCTAAATTTGAGAAAGGGAGATTTTGACTATAGGCCAGCCTCTCTTCCATCCATCTCCGCACCTATTGTTTGTAATATACACATTAGTATTCTGAATGTGGATGTTCTTCCATCCATCTGTGCACATGTAGGACTTAAAAGTGGTACCTTTTGGTTCATTAGAGTTGCCTGTTGTTAAGAAATCCCTGATCCTAGGAATCGCAGACCTCTGCATATGTGTGTGCATATNATTGCCACGTCCCAGGTGTAGGACTCTGCACTTGGCTTGGTTGAACTAAACAGTTCAACAAGATAACATGCAAGAGCTTTGTCCAACTTGTTTCCAGGCTCATACTGCATTTCATTTTCAAAATAAGAATCCAACCACAGTAATAAATCCTGTCTGTCACCACACCCCTCTTTTGCCATATGTATTAGTCTCAAAATAATTTGAACAATATGTAAGTTACATCCCTTCAAACGTCCACTGAACTTCACACAGTGAAAACATACTGTCCGTGAAGAGGCAGTAATACACTTAGAGGGCACCAGTTGCTTGTGATGCATGTTAAGATGGTCAAGTAAGCTATCTAGTGGTAACCATCAAATTTTTGTGTGTCCTCAATGAACTCCCAGCTGAGAAATAAAGCTTCCTTGAAAGCCAGTCTACAGGTTGCCTTGTCCTTTTTCAAAAACGATGTCCAGAAGAGAATGTTCTGTACGGGTAAGAGAACGGTGCATTTGTTAGACATGTTTCAAAGGAAAAGACATTCTAAAATACGTGAAAGAAACTATCTTTGGTCTAGTAAACTATGTTCTAATATCCTTTGAAACAGTGAACTCCTTAATCTGACAGCAAAAGTATATGCTAGTTCTGACCCACTATGGTGCTCTTGAAAAAGAGACTGCAATAAAAATGATGTACATGCTTTGCTAAATGATCCATTTCTATTCAGATAACAAACCTCTCTTAACATCTAAAAATGTTATCTCATCTCTTTTGAAACTGAATGGGCTTGTCAATAGACTCTTGCATGGGTGAATTGACTCAGCCTATTTCAGAGGTTTATGGGGGCAGTCCAGATAAATATATAGAAAATATGAGACAGGATTAGATTTTGTTCTGCCTACTATATCACACAGCTAATCCATTTATTTTTTTTTTTCTTAATTCTTATTTTAAGGTTTTGGGGTTTGTTTTTATAGGATGTGGTTTTAAATATTATCTGAAAGCCTGCCAGATGAAAACTTGGATACTTATACTCTTAATATTTCAGGTTTCAGGGTTTCTTAACCTCTAGTGTTGGGAGTCATGCACTTGCCTTACTACCTGACATCACCTAGACAAGGCAAATAACTGAATGCATACAGGTCAGCTATCCTGCAATGATTCATTTGAAGGGTCTTACTCCATGTCCTCCCCTCTCATGGAGGCCACAACAAACCATGTTAGTAGGGGTTGCACAGAATTGTCAGCATCTTTCACTTTAGGAAGACAAGTGCCACACTGGCAGCAGGAGGCTGGAATAAGAGAGTGTGGTGGTGCAATGTTTCCCTGCCCCCTCCCCTAAGATACAATTTCTTCTCCAGCTGGGCCACATAATAATACAACAGACCAGGACAACACATAATGGTCTAACATGAAAGAAAAAAAAGGTGGACAGCAACAGACTATACCACTGTGGCAACCCCTTAGTTTACCTGGTTCCTATGGCTTCTACCATTTGAAAAATAATAACTATAACTGATCACTCCTGACAACGTATGGATCGTGGCCACAGAGAGGAGGGTACCAGGACCCCAAGTCCTAGCAAGTCCTGGGCATGTGTAACTGATGGAAAGTACGAAAATATTCCATGGTCTCAGCTGAGCCAGAGCAGAAGAATATCTGATGAAAGTCAATTATCTCGGATCCTATAAGTAACGATTCTAGTAACAACCCTTTGAGCTCTTCTGGATCACAGCAGGCTGTGGCCATCATCTTCCCTGAGTCGGGATGCTGCTCAGGCTAACATCTTGGGGCCAGGGCTAGAGAATCCTTCTCAAGCCTCAACTACCGCCCATTGAGGAACGCCAATGCCTTGTGAATATTTACGCTAAATTTGAGAAAGGGAGATTTTGACTATAGGCCAGCCTCTCTTCCATCCATCTCCGCACCTATTGTTTGTAATATACACATTAGTATTCTGAATGTGGATGTTCTTCCATCCATCTGTGCACATGTAGGACTTAAAAGTGGTACCTTTTGGTTCATTAGAGTTGCCTGTTGTTAAGAAATCCCTGATCCTAGGAATCGCAGACCTCTGCATATGTGTGTGCATATATGTTTTGCTTACTTATGTATATATGTATTAATTTGAGATCTGTACTTTTGCTTACGTGTATTGATTCGGGATGCCTTATAGTAATTAGTGTGAATCTTGCTATCTTCAAACCTGTAATTAAGTTGCCGTTCAGTTATTTTGTTAAACCACTTTGTAACCCTTTAAATCTGTTAATGATTAAGTGCTGCTAAAATCCAACCTCTTGATCTACCTCAAATCACTAATAAACTTTGAATCACTATGAAATCATAACCACGTCAAATATTTCCACCTGTGACAGAGAGGAGTTACACCCTCCCGTTGTGGTCAGGGATTGTGTTCCCCAGAAAGGGCCAGCATGAGCAACAAAATGCCCTCCCCACTCATAGTCTTGTGCCTGTCTGCTGCACAGACTACGTTCACTTGTCACATAGTCCAGAACCTGGGCTATCCCCAGTAGATGACACTGCATATGGCGAAGTCCTTTTCTTAAACCCCAGCATGCGGTGCGTCGACTCACAGACATCAAGACCTCAGAATATCAGGAGCGCTGTAAGAACAATTGTGCTCACAATCTTAGGTTTAAGTTATGAGGTGTAATATTACACATGCAATGTAAGTGGAAAGGTTAAGTTGGCTTGAAAATCAAGGCCTTAAATTCATTAGTGGTACTCTACTCACTACATCTGTTTTACATTGACATAACACCACTAGACTTTTTCATTAGAGCATTTTCCTATACATCAGAGCAGAGAGGAACATATTCGAAGTACACATTCCGACCCAGGGCCAAAGGCAGGGGGAGGGTTTGGGAGCCACTCAGCAAGAACAACCATCAGAAAGTTCTTCCCGGTTTGAATGTTAACTTTTCACTGCTTTTGTCAGAAAAGGCTAATATGTGTTTAAAACAAACACTGGATTGCAGAAAAGAGAGGTTATGCATATAGCTGTTGTACACACACACACAAATCCATTATCAAATCACACCTGAGGAATCATTTACTTAATAAGCATGGGTGATACAGAGGTGGATTGAGGTAGACTGTTTTGCCTTGCATTACTCATGCATCTCTGTGTAAAAAACTTGATATCTTATGAATAGATTCAGTTTAGATTCCATTTTACATGGTGCACTGAGAGTTTGCACCCCAACCTGTTTGTGTCATTTGTACAGCATACCTCTAGGGATCTGGGTGGAAGTATTGAGGAACCAAAGGCACAAATGCATTTATAATAATATGCAGTCTCAATTCCTATCTATTTGTTTTACTTTTTCCTCAAGAAAATGCTTCAGGTGTTCTGTCTATCACAGTCTACCTTTCTGTTCCTAGAGCAACATATTCAGTACTGACAGTCTGGCTAAATACCAGCCTACCAGGAAGGGAACCTGCTTAATTGCCTGGATTCTGGCCTCATAAAACAGCTTTCACACCTTAAGCTGGACTAGTACGCATCTGTGGCTGTCAGGTTTCTGGCTTGCAAATGAAGAAATCAGCTGCTCCTGTTCCTTAAAGAATACCCAAGGGTACCAAACCTCATGCATAAAGTCAAAGCACACAATCTGATTTCCATACGAATAAGAATAACATATTTTGTTAATAAGAACTTATCTAAATTACTGTACATACCTTTTTTCTCTCTTTTTTTTTTTTTTTTTGTTTTATATACGTAGAAGATACCATAACATGGTACTGAGGAGGAATTAAATCAGACTTCTAGTTAAAATTTAGATCATACCACTTTGGTAACCAATCTCACTGTAATCTCAATTATGTCATCTGAGTCCATTCAGACTTTTTGCTAGCTCCATTTTGAATGACATATTTGAGTCTTTTTTTTTTTTTTTTGATAAACAAAAAGTATTATGAAAATCCTGCTTCATGGCAACACACACTCCAAACTAACATACCAACTAACTAAAAACCTGACTTTCAAACCTAAGCATCAGCTCAGTTGAGAGGTGTGGAAAAGGGTAATCTTGTGTCTGTATAAGGAACAGATTATTTTACCTCCATACAACATCACCCTTTAAACACAGACTTGAGTCAAGGTAAAACAATTTCTTTACAGTACATGAATGTTAAATAACCACAAAGCTCCAGTTTTGTGAAAGGAAAGTGAATGCTCTTATAAATCATAAAAAAGGTTTCCTGGCATCAGATGTTCTATTATAAAAATCCTGCATGGCCTACTTTGCCTTTCCCCATACAAATTATTTTTCAAATAAAAGACTGTGTACAGTCTTCTGCATTTAAAAGAACATTAAGGATGGCAAGTTAATCCCTTAAATAATAAAGAATGCTGGAAATCAGGTTTTTCCTACTTTAGATTTTAAATGAAAGTCCTTCACTATGGAAGTTGAATATATTCCATACAAAATCCATATCAATAGCAAAATCCTCACAGATTTTATAGCATTTTCATACTTATCTGTTTTGACATTAGAACTTTGCCTGTACATTATTAATTCAACTGTGCTGTTTACGTCTATTGGTGATACAATCTTTCATTAGGTAATTACCCAGTAGTTTTCAATGTGATGCACAAGATGACTGACTCTCTCTTCATGGGCAACTAATCAATACCTCTTCTTATGCTCCCATTTATTGTATAGTTCTGACCTTATTTACTCCAGACTCTCTTCACTCAGCAGTATAATATTTATTTCTCAATAGACTTCTTTGTGATATTGCTGTCACCACAATAGGGCTCAAAGGTAAATAATTCATCTTTTCAATATCCTCAGTAGGTAAAATCTTTGGAGAATTAAGTCCTGGGGAACAATTGCTCTCTGGTAGGATCTGAAAGTAATTTTCTCCTGACCATCTTTCTGGCTCATGCTTTTGGACTTCTATCAAAATCACAGAATGGGAAAGAAGTGGAGCAGTGGCACATGGCTAGGTCCCATTCAATGTGGAAGCCATGCCTCTGGATCTGGCAGCTGGAAAGCTTTTTCAGGTTCCACAGTTTAAACTTGACCAGAGACAAAAGACCTGACATTTGCCCCAATTTTATGTGCACAAATGTAGGAACATATTTCTGTAGCCTTTTCTAATTTTTTAGCATTTCACCAAAGCAGTTAAGCTGGACAATAGCTCAGATTCAAGGAGAAAGGTAAAAAGTGTAAAGGGGTTCACTCTCTTGGAAGATAGGAAATGTGACTTGAACCTGTCTAGATCTTCTCGTAGACAACACCTCAAACCCATAGATCATCACATAACAGAAGTATGACATAACCATCATTGTTTAAAGAGATAAAGTTCTGTCCTCTGAAATCAAAGGCAATTAAAGGCAGCTGCAGTAAAATAAATAGTAGAGAAGTACATTCCAACTGAGCTCCAGAATATTAAAAGTGGAAGCTATGAGGAAAACTGTGGTGCCGAACAACCTTAAGGTGTTTTGCTTTAAATTCTTCAATGGTTTATGAAATTTTAGGGCAGAAAATAATAAAAGTATTAAAAAGATATTTTAAGTGTTTTTCCATTCAGCAGAGACCACTGTGAAACAGATGAGACACAAATATATATGTTTGTCCTCCTCTCCACTGCTGACAACGAAGAGCAGAATGCCTTGACATGAGCAACACATAGTGGGAACATACATTTTTCTCATTTGTCTCTACAAAGTTCCAGATTACCTTCACATCCTCTTACACAGGTTTCAGAAGATAGAGTTCTTGGGCTCATGTCCTGAATACTACGAATTTCTTTGCTACTGAGAGTAACTGAGAAAATAAAAGGTATTAAATAGACCTTTCTATACCTTCCTGTCATTGAGTTTCTGTCCTGGTTCCGGCAG